>CAWUFW010000916.1:1800000-2212700 GCA_963921515.1 Calotriton arnoldi
AACAAATTTTAAAAAATAGAGTAAAATTTAATAATCAAAATTAAACCAGAATGACAAAAATCCAAAAAGGGGAACCAGAGATATGGAGTTTTAAAGTTTTAAGCAGAAATAGTGCCAAGAAGCACAAAAAGAATGATAGTCAATGGTCGTGGTGGACTGGAACCAAGGATGACTGTGTTGGATACACTAACCTGGTTCATCCTGGTCTTAGATTTTATCACCTATATATGTGTATTGCTTTGTATAAACATGTAGAATACTTATGTTTAAAAACATTATTATATATAGATATTCATTAGTTCTGTTTAACAAATGTACATATTACTGATAGCTACATTATTCTATCTTTTTAACATGTATATAAGTGATTGCATAAATAAGTACATCTTTTTATCAAAACTATTTATTTACAATTGCTTCACTATTGATAAAAAAAAATATATATAAAAATAAATAAAACGAATTTAAAGTACAACACCTGAAAGCCAGTGTTTATTTAATGCAACTTTAACCTACATATACTACCTTCCTTTATGCATCTATATACCTTCCACGTACTTTTGAATCTATATCTTTTATTACTTTTAGATCGATATATTTATTACTTTTACTTATTTATTATTTTTCTTCTAATTTAGCATATCCAATGCTTTACCCTATTTTTCACCCTATACCGCTCTCAATATATCCTCTAGCTCAACTCTCTGACTCATCTCAAACCTCTTTCTAATACTCTTTCCAATGCACTACCCTATTTCTCACCCTATACCTCTACCAATATATCTATTACCTCCCCTCTCTCATACATCCCAAACCCCATACCATTACTATTATCCCCAAAATAACCCCTTTGAGACTCTTCCCCACTCTACCCCTCCTTGCATCATCTCATATCTCTTTTTACTATTCTGATCCCCAAAACAAGCCTTTCTAAACCCTCCCTCTGACTCTTCCCCCACCTCCCTTTTACTCATCCCAAGCCTCTTCCTACTGCCATGAGCTCCAAAACAAAAACAAAACAAAAAAACAAATTCTAAATCCTTCCCTTCTATCCCTCCACTATCCTTTTCAATCCAAATAACAGACTAACATGTTCACCACTCAAATTAATTTCATATTTCACTATACTAATTCACCACAAATCCTTTATGGGTTCCGGAGTAGCGTGCTACACGCCGAAAAAGCACTTCAACACCTCATCAGGGGTAGCAAGTGCTATATAAATGCAAACCTTTTCCCCTCTTCTACCCTTTCACTATCCTTCCCAATCCAAATAATCTGACTAATATATCCACCACTCAAATTACTTTCATATTTTCACGATACTAATTCACCACTAATACTTTATGGGTTCCGAAGTAGCGTGCTACTCACCGAAAAAGCGCTTCAACACCCCATCAGGAGTAGCAAGGGCTATATAAATGCAAACCTTTTTCCCTTCTCTATCCCTCCACTATCCTTCTTAATCCAAATAACTGTCTAACATATCCACCACTCAAATTATTTTCATATTTTCACTATACTAATTCACCACTAATCCTTTATGGATTCCGGAGTAGCGTGCTACTCGCTGAAAAAGCGCTTTGACCCCTCGTCAGGGGTAGTAAGCGCTATATAAATGCAATTACAATTACAATCTAACTTTAGTCCTTTAGGTCTCAAACCGTCTCAAGTTTACAAACAATTCTGGAGCCCCACAACCTCAGGGGAAGCACTTAGAGACTCACAGGATTGCAGGCAGAGGTCAACAGGAGTGTCCAGTCCAGGTCATTTGCAGGAAAGGCATCTGTAGCTTATTGTATCGCTGTACCGGGCAGTGGGTAAACACTAATTGGCGCCGTGTTATGAGTCCTTCACATCTAGGCACACAAGTTTGATTTAAGTTTTACTGGTGATTGTTCCTTGCGGGTACGTGAAGTGAATTGGGTGGTCTCAACCTTGGTGTCTGCATCTGTAACAAAAAGCACCCTCCAGGTCAGCACATGTGGAATATTGAGTCTGGCTGTGAAATCTGGGGCAGGTGGAACAAGTTTCCTTCTTCTCTCATTCAACGACCCATTCAATGGTCTTTGAAGAAAACAAGGCAAACGTGCATTTTACTAGTGGTAAGGTTTCATATCTCAAGCTCCCATTATAGGGCCCCCTCAATACAGACATTAACAATGTTTTTTGTCAAAAAAATATGTGAGAGATAACCTTTGATACCATATAGGTTGGGTGTGAGTGAGAGAGAGGCAAGCTTCGAATTTGAGGCAGGTGCAAGAGAGTTCAGTTAGCTGCAGAGATTGTCTTTCGTAAATACTGAAGGGATAATGAACAAGTATGGAAGACGTTCGGTGTGTATACCAGTGCTCGGGTTTGTCTACACGAGATTCATTGATACCATGAGGGGGAGGTCAGATGCTCTGAGCCACGACTAAGAGATACGCAATCCTTAAATGTCTAGACAGATATTGGAATCCAGTGACATCAACTCTGGACATATTTGTGATTTTCTTGGTGGGAAAAGAGCTATTGAGGTCAAGATACTCCTGCAATGCAAAGCAGCTGCCTCATGCCTGAAAATCTCAGCTTTTTAGTCACTGGAGCAGTGGTTTACATTGTGGCAGCAGGGGAGTCGAACAGGCTGAATCCAAGGGTGTGGCTCAGCTGCATTGCAAGAAATGTGTGCATGTGGGATGCAGAACCCATAAAAGTTAGAGGAAGGCATTAAGTCCAGATACAGCAAGGAACAGTGAAGTGATTGAGAATTTTATGCTAATAGAGACTGGGACTGGCATGCTACTCAGCTGTAGCACATCTGAGACAGAACAACTCATTGACTTTGTGCTAATAGTGAATACCAGCGAAATGAAAGTGATCCATATCCAATATCTTTTTACTGGAATTTGGTATCTCTGTCAGAATAAAGTTGAGCCGTACAAATATGAGACAGTTTAACAAGTGTTCCTTTCATGTTCGCTCCAAAGTGAAGACAAGAATAGAAGATCTGGACATCATTGAGATGGTCAAAATACCCACCGCTTGGGTCTCACCGATTTTCGTCATGAATAATTCCCAACACATGGGGAAAGCACGCATATGCGTAGATATCAGGCTCCCAACAGGTCTCAGTTGTAAAGCTGCCTGTCACACCAAGAACTGATAACATCATTGGAGATATTATTTGGACACAGTTTGTCTCCAAATTCGACTTGAACACTTTCCTAACATCTCCACCTCCAAAAAGACCCCAGAACATTTTCAACATCCTCCCCTGCATTGGACTGATGAGGAACAAGACGTTGAATTTCGCCAAATCGTCTGCAGCTGAATTGTCCAGAATGCATTAGAGAGAGCAGATCTGATCTGCCAGCTGTCCAGAGTCATTGGTGGCCATTGCTGTCCCACACTGACTGCAACACGAAAGCTGTTGCTCAGACGAAACTGTGTCTGTAAAAAATATATATATTTGCAGCGGGTTGTAAATGGGCAAACTTCTGTTAAAGATTTTTTTCACCATCAGTGCTTCTCCACATTTCGTGTCTGCTCCTGTACAAAATCCCCTAGAGTTTTGCAACAAATAAATGATGTTATATAATTTATGGGTCATTTAAAGTTAATGCTTCAATACAAATTGTTTCAAAATGACACAAAACTTTAATATTTACCATAATTTCTGGCTGCATCTAAAATGAAGGCCTCCCTGGCACCAGGTTTGCTGAATCTGAAAGAGAGGAGCTCTCTCATAGGGCGCTGAGAGCTCCTGACAAACAGGGATCAAAGTCTGGCCTTTCCTCCTTTAAAAGCCTCCTTGTTGCTGGTTTCAGATTGAGACTGCCCTCTGGTGCCCTCTGCTTGGTTTATCAGAATGAATCTTCAGGTTTTGGAAGTGAGTTTTCGTGTGCCCTTGCACACGTGTTCTACAGCTTTAAAGGAGGTCTCCCTCTACCCAGAGGTGGGGGCGCAGCACCCCCGTTTTTCATTTAAGCTCCGCTAACGAGAGGTTTAACTGCAGCTACATAATGCCCGCACTTCCTGCACTCTGCCTGCCCACACTTGGCACAGAAATGTGCGATCTGTATTTCTCGTGCATAATGTTACTATGGTATGCATAATGGTATTATGTGTGAGTAAATCTCTCCAGGGACGGGGAGTGAGTGTTCCAGCCACGCCCTAGAAAGTTTGGGAACACCCACGTGCGTCAGTTTGTGAGTATCCAAAAATGTCTCCACCAGCCATCCCCACCCTGGAAAGAGCCAGCGGTGTCCTTCTGCCAAACACAAGAGAACATCTGTCCCCATGGGGGGAATGGTTAGTCCCTGCCAACAAACTGGGTTGGAGTGGGAGGGAACGAGTTTCCTCACACAAAACAATGAATTAACTAAAAGTACCATTGCACCAGTGCAAAGGCGTGCTCCTAAGGGCGGCTGCACACAGCTCGCACTCGGACCTGCCTTCGAGCCTAAGCCATTGAGAGTTCATAAACTTTTCCAGAACTACTCTGAGAAAATTGTGACTAATGCAGTGGCAGTCTTCACAACCACTGGAATTGTGCACCAGTCCTTAAGCCCACTCTCCCTTGGGTGCGCACTCACAAGAAATGTGCACACTTTTCCAGCAGTGCTCATGCACGTTATTTAAGAATTCCCAATTACCTGCAGGCCAGGACAGCTCTGCGACAAATTTGTCCTCTGTGGCAACTGCCCGTTCACCAATAGCTTGTGGGCACTGAGGTACTTGTGAACACTGAGGTACTTGTGAACACTGAGGTACCTGTGGACACAGTAAACTTGTGAACACCGGGCACTTGAGGCCACTGGGGTACTTGTGGACACAGGGTACTTCCGAGCACAGGGTACTTGTGGACACAGGGTTCTTGTGAACACTAAGTACTTGAGACACTGGGGTACTTGTGAACACAAAGAACTTGAGGCACTGGGGTACTTGTGAACACAAAGTACTTGAGGACACTGGTTTACTTGAGGACACTGGGGTACTCGTGAAAACAAAGTACTTGAGGCACTGGGGTACTTGTGAACACAAAGTACTTGAGGGACTGGGGTACTTGTGAACACAAAGTACTTGAGGACACTGGTTTACTTGAGGACACTGGGGTACTCGTGAAAACAAAGTACTTGAGGACACTGGGATACTTGTGAACACTGGGGTACTTCTGGACACAGGGTACACGTGGACACGCAGGTACTTGTGGTCACAGGATACTTGTGAACACAGGTTACTTGTAAACACTGGGTACTAGTGGACATGGGGGGGACTTGTGGACACAGGTTACTTTTGGACAGAGGGTACTTGTGGACACAGGGTTCTTGTGGACAGTGGGTACTTGTGGACACTGGGTACTTGTGGACACAGGGTACTTGTGGACAATGGGTACTTTAGGCAGCTGCGGCCCGTACAGGTAAGAGCGGTGGGGCCGGGTGGGGGGGGTTTCGACGGACGATGACGAGATTTAATTTTCCCTCATCATCGTCGGTCGAAACCCCCCACCCGGCCCCACTGCTCTTACCTGCATGGGCCGTGGCTGACTTTGGGACACAGGGCACTTGTGGACACAGTACTTGTGAACACAGGGTACTTGTTTGCACAAGGTACTTGTGTTCACTGGGTAATTGTGGATACAGGGTACTGGTGGACACTGGATACTTGTAGACACTGGGTACTTGTGGACACTGGGTACTTGTGGATATGGGGTATTTGTGCACACGGGTACTTGTGGACATGGGGGTACTTGTGGACATGGGGGTACTTGTGGACACTGGGTACTTGTGGACATGGGGGTACGTGTGCACATGGGGTACTTGTGGACATTGGGTACTTGTGGACACAGGGTACTTGTGGACACAGGGTACTTGTGGACACTGGGGTACTTGTGGACACAGGGTACCTGTGAACAATGTGGTACTTGTGGAAACAGGATACTTGTGAACACTGAGGTACTTGTGGACACAGAGTACTTGTGGACACAGGGTACTTGTGGACACTGGGTACTTGTGGGCATTGGATACTTGTGGACACTGGGTACTTGCATAGAGTGGATACTTATAGACAGAGGGTACTTGTGAACACTAGGGTACTTCTGGACACAGGGTACTTGTGAACACTGGGTACTTATGGACACAGGGTACTTGTAGACACTGAGGTACATATGGACACTGGGTACTTGTGGACATGGGGTAATTGTGTACACTAGGTACTTGTGAATACTGGGGTACTTGTGGACACAGGGTACTTGTGTGCACTGGGTACTTGTGGATACTAGGTACTTGTGGACATGGGGTACTTGTGGACACTGGGTACTTTTGGACAGAAGGTACTTGTGGACATCAGAGTAGTTGTGAACACAGGGTACCTGTGGACACAGCGCACTTGTGGACACTGGGGTACTTTTGGACAATGGGTACATGTGGACAATGGATACTTGTGGACACTAGTTACTTGTGGACAGAGTGTACTTGTGGACACTGGGTACTTGTGGACACAGGGAACTTGTGTACACTGGGTATTTGTGGACACGGTACTTGTGGACACAGGGTACTTGTGTACACTGGGTACTTGTGGACACTGGGGTGCTTGTGAACACAGGATACTTGTGAACACTGGGGTACTTGTGGACACTAAATATTTCTAGACACTGGATACTTGTGGACAGAAGGTACTTGTGGACATCGGGGTAGTTGTGGACACAGGGTACCTGTGGACACAGCATACTTGTGAACACTGGGGTACTCTTGGACACGGGGTACTTATATACATTGGGTAATTGTGGAGACAGGGTACTTGTGGACACAGGGTACCTGTGGACACTGGGTACTTGTGGACACCAGAAACTTGGGTACATGGGGGTACTTGGGTACACTGGGTACTTGGGTACACTGGGTACTTTTGGACAGAGGGTGCTTGTGAACAATGGGTAATTGTGAACACAGGGTACTTTTTGACACTGGGTGCTTGTGAACACTTGGGTACTTGTGAACTCTGGGGTAATTGTGTACACTGGGTAGTTATGAGCACTGGGGTACTCATGGACACGGGGTACTTGTGTAGACTGGGTACTTTTGGACATGGGGTACTTGTGGACACTGGATACTTGTGGACTCTGAATCTTTGTGGACACAGGGTACTTGTGGACATTGTAATAGTTGTGGACACAGGGTACCTGTGGACACAGAGTACTCATGGACACGGGGCACTTGTGGACACTGGGTACTTGTGGACACTGGGTACTTGTGGGGGGTGGATACTTATGGACACAGGTTACTTGTGAACGCTGGGGTACTTGTGGACACTGAGGTACTTGTGGACACAGGGTACTTGTGGACACTGAGGTACTTGTGGACACAGGGTACTTGTGGACACTTGTGGACACAGGGTACTTGTGGATATCAGGTACTTATGAAATGAAATACCAGCATTTGTAAAGCGCACAGCTACCTCCGGAGAGGTGTTCCGGCGCTGGGGGCCCTCGGGAAGATTAAGCGAGCTATTGCCCAGAGTCACATGGTGCTGGCCTAACCTGCCGCCGGCACAGGGGATCGGACCTTGAACCCCGTGGTCCGGAGTCAGGCGCCCTGGCCGCTGCACCACACCTCTTCCACTGGGACACTGGGTACTTGCGGACACTTGATACTTGTTGATACTGGGTACTTGTGGACATGGGGGTATTGTGGACACTGGGTACTTTTGGACAGAGGATACATGTGGACAGTAGGTACTTGTGGACACAAGGTACTTGTGTACACTGGGTGCTTTTGGACTGAGGGTACTTGTGGACACTGGGGTACTTGTTGACATGGGATACTTGTGGACACTGGATACTTGTGGACACAAGGTACTTGTGGACATCGGGGTAGTTGTAGACACAGGGTACCTGTGGACACAGCGTACTTGTGGACACGGTACTTGTGAACACAGGGTACTTGTGTGTGCTGAGTAATTGTGGAGACAGAGTACTTTTTTGGGGGAGGTTTATATAGCGCAAACGAGACCCGGAGGTATCAGAGCGCTTTACATGAGCACCAGTTACGTTACATATGGACACATTCATTTTTGTTAGGCATGAGGAGATTAAGTGATTTGCCCAGAATCACAGAATGTTGAGCGTCCATGCCGAGACTCGAACCCGGTTACCCAGCTCTGAGGTCGACCACCCTAGCCGTCAGGCCACATTCTCTTCCCTAGAACTTGTGGACACAGAGTACTTGTGTACACTGGGTACTTGTGGACACAGGGTACTTGTGGACACTGGTTACTTGTGGACACCAGATACTTGTGGACATGGGAGTACTTGTGTACACTGGGTACTTTTGGACAGAGGGTACTTGTGGACACAGGGTACTTGTGGACACCGGATACTTGGGTACATGGGGGTACTTCTGTACACTGGGTACTCTTGGACAGAGGGTACTTGTGGACACTGGGTACTTTTGGACAGAAGGTACTTGTGGACATCAGAGTAGTTGTGAACACAGGGTACCTGTGTACACAGCGCACTTGTGGACACTGGGGTACTTTTGGACAATGGGTACATGTGGACAATGGATACTTGTGGACACTAGTTACTTGTGGACAGAGTGTACTTGTGGACACTGGGTACTTGTGGACACTGGGTACTTGTGGACACAGGGAACTTGTGTACACTGGGTATTTGTGGACACGGTACTTGTGGACACAGGGTACTTGTGTACACTGGGTACTTGTGGACACTGGGGTGCTTGTGAACACAGGATACTTGTGAACACTGGGGTACTTGTGGACACTAAATATTTCTAGACACTGGATACTTGTGGACACAAGCTACTTGTGGACATCGGGGTAGTTGTGGACACAGGGTACCTGTGGACACAGCATACTTGTGGACACTGGGGTACTCTTGGACACGGGGTACTTATATACATTGGGTAATTGTGGAGACAGGGTACTTGTGGACACAGGGTACTTGTGGACACTGGGTACTTGTGGACACCAGAAACTTGGGTACATGGGGGTACTTGGGTACACTGGGTACTTTTGGACAGAGGGTGCTTGTGAACAATGGGTAATTGTGGACACAGGGTACTTTTTGACACTGGGTGCTTGTGAACACTTGGGTACTTGTGAACTCTGGGGTAATTGTGTACACTGGGTAGTTATGAGCACTGGGGTACTCATGGACACGGGGTACTTGTGTAGACTGGGTACTTTTGGACATGGGGGTACTTGTGGACACTGGATACTTGTGGACTCTGAATCTTTGTGGACACAGGGTACTTGTGGACATTGTAATAGTTGTGGACATTGTAATAGTTGTGGACATAGGGTACCTGTGGACACAGAGTACTCATGGACACGGGGTACTTGTGGACACTGGGTACTTGTGGACACTGGGTACTTGTGGGGGTGGATACTTATGGACACAGGTTACTTGTGAACGCTGGGGTACTTGTGGACACTGAGGTACTTGTGGACACAGGGTACTTGTGGACACAGGGTACTTGTGGACACTGAGGTACTTGTGGACACAGGGTACTTGTGGACACTTGTGGACACAGGGTACTTGTGGATATCAGGTACTTATGAAATGAAATGAAATACCAGCATTTGTAAAGCGCACAGCTACCTCCGGAGAGGTGTCCCGGCGCTGGGGGCCCTCGGGAAGATTAAGCGAGCTATTGCCCAGAGTCACATGGTGCTGGCCTAACCTGCCGCCGGCACAGGGGATCGGACCGTGAACCCCGTGGTCCGGAGTCAGGCGCCCTGGCCGCTGCACCACACCTCTTCCACTGGGACACTGGGTACTTGCGGACACTTGATACTTGTTGATACTGGGTACTTGTGGACATGGGGGTATTGTGGACACTGGGTACTTTTGGACAGAGGATACATGTGGACAGTAGGTACCTGTGGACACAAGGTACTTGTGTACACTGGGTGCTTTTGGACTGAGGGTACTTGTGGACACTGGGGTACTTGTTGACATGGGATACTTGTGGACACTGGATACTTGTGGACACAAGGTACTTGTGGACATCGGGGTAGTTGTAGACACAGGGTACCTGTGGACACACTGTACTTGTGGACACGGTACTTGTGAACACAGGGTACTTGTGTGTGCTGGGTAATTGTGGAGACAGAGTACTTTTTTGGGGGGAGGTTTATATAGCGCAAACTAGACCCGGAGGTATCAGAGCGCTTTACATGAGCACCAGTTACGTTACATATGGACACATTCATTTTTGTTAGGCATGAGGAGATTAAGTGATTTGCCCAGAATCACAGAATGTTGAGCGTCCATGCCGAGACTCGAACCCGGTTACCCAGCTCTGAGGTCGACCACCCTAGTCGTCAGGCCACATTCTGTTCCCTAGAACTTGTGGACACAGAGTACTTGTGTACACTGGGTACTTGTGTACACTGGGTACTTGTGGACACTGGTTACTTGTGGACACCAGATACTTGTGGACATGGGAGTACTTGTGTACACTGGGTACTTTTGGACAGAGGGTACTTGTGGACACAGGTTACTTGTGGACACCGGATACTTGGGTACATGGGGGTACTTCTGTACACTGGGTACTCTTGGACAGAGGGTACTTGTGGACACCGGATACTTGGGTACATGGGGGTACTTCTGTACACTGGGTACTCTTGGACAGAGGGTACTTGTGGACAATGGGTACTTGTGGACACAGGGTAAATGTGGACACTGGGCACTTATGAATACTGGGGTACTTGTGAACTCTGTGGTACCTGTGTACACTGGGTAGTTATGAGCACTGGGGTACTTGTGGACACGTGGTACTTGTGGACACTGGATACTTGTGGACTCTGAATCTTTGTGGACACAGGGTACTTGTGGACATTGTGATAGTTGTGGACACAGGCTACCTGTGGACACAGAGTACTCGTGGACACGAGGTATTTGTGGACACTGGGTACTTGTGGACACTGGGTACTTGTGGGGGGTGGATACTTATGGATGCAGGGTACTTGTAGAACGCTGGGGTACTTGTGAACGCTGGGGTACTTGTGGACACAGGGCACTTGTGGACACTGAGGTACTTGTGGACACAGGGTACTTGTGGACACAGGGTACTTGTGGACACTGGTTACTTGTGGACACCAGATACTTGTGGACATGGGAGTACTTGTGTACACTGGGTACTTTTGGACAGAGGGTACTTGTGGACACAGGGTACTTGTGGACACCGGATACTTGGGTACATGGGGGTACTTCTGTACACTGGCTACTCTTGGACAGAGGGTACTTGTGGACACAGGGTACTTTTGGACACCGGATACTTGGGTACATGGGGGTACTTCTGTACACTGGGTACTCTTGGACAGAGGGTACTTGTGGACAATGGGTACTTGTGGACACAAGGTAAATGTGGACACTGGGCACTTATGAATACTGGGGTACTTGTGAACTCTGGAGTACCTGTGTACACTGGGTAGTTATGAGCACTGGGGTACTTGTGGGCATGGGGTACTTTTGTAGACTGGGTACTTTTGGAAATGGGGGTACTTGTGGCACTGGGTACTTGTGGACACTGGATTCTTGTGGACTCTGAATCTTTGTGGACACAGGGTACTTGTGGACATTGTGATAGTTGTGGACACAGGCTACCTGTGGACACAGAGTACTCGTGGACACGGGGTACTTGTGGACACTGGGTACTTGTGGACGCTGGGTACTTGTGGACACTGGTTACTTGTGGGGGGTGGATACTTATGGACGCAGGGTACTTGTAAACGCTGGGGTACTTGTGGACACAGGGTAGTTGTGGACACTGAGGTACTTGTGGACACTGAGGTACTTGTGGACACAGGGTACTTGTGGACACAGGGTACTTGTGGACACTGGTTACTTGTGGACACCAGATACTTGTGGACATGGGAGTACTTGCGTACACTGGGTACTTTTGGACAGAGGGTACTTGTGGACACAGGGTACTTATGGACACCGGATACTTGGGTACATGGGGGTACTTCTGTACACTGGGTACTCTTGGACAGAGGGTACTTGTGGACACAGGGTGCTTGTGGACACCGGATACTTGGGTACATGGGGGTACTTCTGTACACTGGGTACTCTTGGACAGAGGGTACTTGTGGACAATGGGTACTTGTGGACACAGGGTAAATGTGGACACTGGGCACTTATGAATACTGGGGTACTTGTGAACTCTGGGGTGCCTGTGTGCACTGGGTAGTTATGAGCACTGGGGTACTGTGGACACGGGGTACTTATGTAGACTGGGTACTTTTGGAAATGGGGGTACTTGTGGACACTGGGTACTTGTGGACACTGGATACTTGTGGACACAGGGTACCTGTGGACACAGAGTACTCGTGGACACGGGGTACTTGTGGACATTGGGTACTTGTGGAGAGTGGATACTTATGGACACAAGGTACTTGTGAACACTGGGGTACTTGTGGACACAGGGCATGTGTGAACACTGGGTACTTATGGACTCAGGGTACTTGTGAAGACTGGGGTACTTGTGGACACAGGGTACTTGTGGACTCAGGGTACTTGTGCACACTGAGGTACTTGTGAACACAGGGTACTTGTGGACACTGGATACTTGTGCACAGGGTAATTGTTTGCACTGGGTACTTGTGTTCACTGGGTAATTGTGGATACAGGGTACTGGTGGACACTGGATACTTGTAGACACTGGGTAATTGTGGACACTGGGTACTTGTGGATACGGGGTATTTGTGCACACGGGTACTTGTGGACATGGGGGTACTTGTGTACATGGGGGTACTTGTGCACATGGGGTACTTGTGGACATTGGGTACTTGTGGACACAGGGTACTTGTGGACACTGGCGTACTTGTGGACACAGGGTACCTGTGAACAATGTGCTACTTGTGGAAACAGGGTACTTGTGAACACTGAGGTACTTGTGGACACAGAGTACTTGTGGACACAGGGTACTTGTGGACACTGGGTACTTGTGGGCATCGGATACTTGTGGACACTGGGTACTTGCATAGAGTGGATACTTATAGACAGAGGGTACTTGTGAACACTGGGTACTTATGGACACAGGGTACTTGTAGACACTGAGGTACATATGGACACTGGGTACTTGTGGACATGGGGTAATTGTGTACACTAGGTACTTGTGAATACTGGGGTACTTGTGGACACAGGGGACTTGTGTACACTGGGTACTTGTGGATACTAGGTACTTGTGGACATGGGGTACTTGTGGACACTGGGTACTTTTGGACAGAAGGTACTTGTGGACATCAGAGTAGTTGTGAACACAAGGTACCTGTGGACACAGCGCACTTGTGGACACTGGGGTACTTTTGGACGATGGGTACATGTGGACAATGGATACTTGTGGACACTAGTTACTTGTGGACAGAGTGTACTTGTGGACACTGGGTACTTGTGGACACAGGGAACTTGTGTACACTGGGTATTTGTGGACACGGTACTTGTGGACACAGGGTACTTGTGTACACTGGGTACTTGTGGACACTGGGGTGCTTGTGAACACAGGATACTTGTGAACACTGGGGTACTTGTGGACACTAAATATTTCTAGACACTGGATACTTGTGGACACAAGGTACTTGTGGACATCGGGGTAGTTGTGGACACAGGGTACCTGTGGACACAGCATACTTGTGGACACTGGGGTACTCTTGGACACGGGGTACTTATATACATTGGGTAATTGTGGAGACAGGTTACTTGTGGACACAGGGTACTTGTGGACACTGGGTACTTGTGGACACCAGAAACTTGTGTACACTGGGTACTTTTAAACAGAGGGTACTTGTGGACACTGGGTACTTGTTGACACCGGATACTTGGGTACATGGGGGTACTTGTGTACACTGGGTACTTTTGGACAGAGGGTGCTTGTGGACAATGGGTAATTGTGGACACAGGGTACTTTTGGACACTGGGTACTTGTGAACACTTGGTTACTTGTGAACTCTGGGGTATTTGTGTACACTGGGTAGTTATGAGCACCGGGGTACTCAATGGACACGGGGTACTTGGGTAGACTGGGTACTTTTGGACATGGGGGTACTTATGGTCACTGGATCTTTGTGGACACAGGGTACTTGTGGACATTGTGATAGTTGTGGACACAGGGTACCTGTGGACACAGAGTACTCGTGGACACGGGGTACTTGTGGACACTGGGTACTTGTGGACACTGGGTACTTGTGGGGGGTGGATACTTGTGGGCACAGGTTACTTGTGAACGCTGGGGTACTTGTGGACACTGAGGTACTTGTGGACACAGGGTACTTGTGGACACAGGGTACTTGTGGAAACTGGAAACTTGTGGACACAGGGTACTTGTGGACACTGAGGTACTTGTGGACACAGGTTACTTGTGGACACAGGGTACTTGTGGAAACTGGAAACTTGTGGACACAGGGTACTTGTGGATATCAGGTACTTATGAAATGAAATGAAATACCAGCATTTGTAAAGCGCACAGCTACCTCCGGAGGGGTGTCCCGGCGCTGGGGGCCCTCGGGAAGATTAAGCGAGCTATTGCCCAGAGTCACATGGTGCTGGGCTAACCTGCCGCCGGCACAGGGGATCGAACCATGAACCCCGTGGTCCGGAGTCAGGCGCCCTGGCCGCTGCACCACACCTCTTCCACTGGGACACTGGGTACTTGCGGACACTTGATACTTGTTGATACTGGGTACTTGTGGACATGGGGGTATTGTGGACACTGGGTACTTTTAGACAGAGGATACATGTGGACAGTAGGTACTTGTGGACACAAGGTACTTGTGTACACTGGGTGCTTTTGGATTGAGGGTACTTGTGGACACTGGGGTACTTGTTGACATGGGATACTTGTGGACACTGGATACTTGTGGACACAAGGTACTTGTGGACATCGGGGTAGTTGTAGACACAGGGTACCTGTGGACACAGCGTACTTGTGGACACGGTACTTGTGAACACAGGGTACTTGTGTGTGCTGGGTAATTGTGGAGACAGAGTACTTTTTTGGGGGGAGGTTTATATAGCGCAAACTAGACCCGGAGGTATCAGAGCGCTTTACATGAGCACCAGTTACGTTACATATGGACACATTCATTTTTGTTAGGCATGAGGAGATTAAGTGATTTGCCCAGAATCACAGAATGTTGAGCGTCCATGCCGAGACTCGAACCCGGTTACCCAGCTCTGAGGTCGACCACCCTAGCCGTTAGGCCACATTCTCTTCCCTAGTACTTGTGGACACAGAGTATTTGTGTACACTGGGTACTTGTGGACACAGGGTACTTGTGGACACTGGTTACTTGTGGACACCAGATACTTGTGGACATGGGAGTACTTGTGTACACTGGGTACTTTTGGACAGAGGGTACTTGTGGACACAGGGTACTTGTGGACACCGGATACTTGGGTACATGGGGGTACTTCTGTACACTGGGTACTCTTGGACAGAGGGTACTTGTGGACACAGGATACTTGTGGACACCGGATACTTGGGTACATGGGGGTACTTCTGTACACTGGGTACTCTTGGACAGAGGGTACTTGTGGACAATGGGTACTTGTGGACACAGGGTAAATGTGGACACTGGGCACTTATGAATACTGGGGTACTTGTGAACTCTGGGGTACCTGTGTACACTGGGTAGTTATGAGTACTGGGGTACTTGTGGATACGGGGTACTTTTGTAGACTGGGTACTTTTGGAAATGGGGGTACTTGTGGACACTGGATACTTGTGGACTCTGAATCTTTGTGGACACAGGGTACTTGTGGACATTGTGATAGTTGTGGACACTGGGTACTTGTGGACACAGAGTACTCGTGGACACGGGGTACTTGTGGACATGGGCTACTTGTGGAGAGTGGATACTTATGGACACAAGGTACTTGTGAACACTGGGGTACTTGTGGACACAGGGCACGTGTGAACACTGGGTACTTATGGACACAGGGTACTTGTGAAGACTGGGGTACTTGTGGACACAGGGTACTTGTGGACACTGAGGTACTTGTGGACACAAGGTACTTGTGTACACTGGGTGCTTTTGGACTGAGGGTACTTGTGGACACTGGGGTACTTGTTGACATGGGATACTTGTGGACACTGGATACTTGTGGACACAAGGTACTTGTGGACATCGGGGTAGTTGTAGACACAGGGTACCTGTGGACACAGCGTACTTGTGGACACGGTACTTGTGAACACAGGGTACTTGTGTGTGCTGAGTAATTGTGGAGACAGAGTACTTTTTTGGGGGAGGTTTATATAGCGCAAACGAGACCCGGAGGTATCAGAGCGCTTTACATGAGCACCAGTTACGTTACATATGGACACATTCATTTTTGTTAGGCATGAGGAGATTAAGTGATTTGCCCAGAATCACAGAATGTTGAGCGTCCATGCCGAGACTCGAACCCGGTTACCCAGCTCTGAGGTCGACCACCCTAGCCGTCAGGCCACATTCTCTTCCCTAGAACTTGTGGACACAGAGTACTTGTGTACACTGGGTACTTGTGGACACAGGGTACTTGTGGACACTGGTTACTTGTGGACACCAGATACTTGTGGACATGGGAGTACTTGTGTACACTGGGTACTTTTGGACAGAGGGTACTTGTGGACACAGGGTACTTGTGGACACCGGATACTTGGGTACATGGGGGTACTTCTGTACACTGGGTACTCTTGGACAGAGGGTACTTGTGGACACTGGGTACTTTTGGACAGAAGGTACTTGTGGACATCAGAGTAGTTGTGAACACAGGGTACCTGTGGACACAGCGCACTTGTGGACACTGGGGTACTTTTGGACAATGGGTACATGTGGACAATGGATACTTGTGGACACTAGTTACTTGTGGACAGAGTGTACTTGTGGACACTGGGTACTTGTGGACACTGGGTACTTGTGGACACAGGGAACTTGTGTACACTGGGTATTTGTGGACACGGTACTTGTGGACACAGGGTACTTGTGTACACTGGGTACTTGTGGACACTGGGGTGCTTGTGAACACAGGATACTTGTGAACACTGGGGTACTTGTGGACACTAAATATTTCTAGACACTGGATTCTTGTGGACACAAGCTACTTGTGGACATCGGGGTAGTTGTGGACATCGGGGTACCTGTGGACACAGCATACTTGTGGACACTGGGGTACTCTTGGACACGGGGTACTTATATACATTGGGTAATTGTGGAGACAGGGTACTTGTGGACACAGGGTACTTGTGGACACTGGGTACTTGTGGACACCAGAAACTTGGGTACATGGGGGTACTTGGGTACACTGGGTACTTTTGGACAGAGGGTGCTTGTGAACAATGGGTAATTGTGGACACAGGGTACTTTTTGACACTGGGTGCTTGTGAACACTTGGGTACTTGTGAACTCTGGGGTAATTGTGTACACTGGGTAGTTATGAGCACTGGGGTACTCATGGACACGGGGTACTTGTGTAGACTGGGTACTTTTGGACATGGGGGTACTTGTGGACACTGGATACTTGTGGACTCTGAATCTTTGTGGACACAGGGTACTTGTGGACATTGTAATAGTTGTGGACATTGTAATAGTTGTGGACATAGGGTACCTGTGGACACAGAGTACTCATGGACACGGGGTACTTGTGGACACTGGGTACTTGTGGACACTGGGTACTTGTGGGGGTGGATACTTATGGACACAGGTTACTTGTGAACGCTGGGGTACTTGTGGACACTGAGGTACTTGTGGACACAGGGTACTTGTGGACACAGGGTACTTGTGGACACTGAGGTACTTGTGGACACAGGGTACTTGTGGACACTTGTGGACACAGGGTACTTGTGGATATCAGGTACTTATGAAATGAAATGAAATACCAGCATTTGTAAAGCGCACAGCTACCTCCGGAGAGGTGTCCCGGCGCTGGGGGCCCTCGGGAAGATTAAGCGAGCTATTGCCCAGAGTCACATGGTGCTGGCCTAACCTGCCGCCGGCACAGGGGATCGGACCGTGAACCCCGTGGTCCGGAGTCAGGCGCCCTGGCCGCTGCACCACACCTCTTCCACTGGGACACTGGGTACTTGCGGACACTTGATACTTGTTGATACTGGGTACTTGTAGACATGGGGGTATTGTGGACACTGGGTACTTTTGGACAGAGGATACATGTGGACAGTAGGTACCTGTGGACACAAGGTACTTGTGTACACTGGGTGCTTTTGGACTGAGGGTACTTGTGGACACTGGGGTACTTGTTGACATGGGATACTTGTGGACACTGGATACTTGTGGACACAAGGTACTTGGGGACATCGGGGTAGTTGTAGACACAGGGTACCTGTGGACACACTGTACTTGTGGACACGGTACTTGTGAACACAGGGTACTTGTGTGTGCTGGGTAATTGTGGAGACAGAGTACTTTTTTGGGGGAGGTTTATATAGCGCAAACTAGACCCGGAGGTATCAGAGCGCTTTACATGAGCACCAGTTACGTTACATATGGACACATTCATTTTTGTTAGGCATGAGGAGATTAAGTGATTTGCCCAGAATCACAGAATGTTGAGCGTCCATGCCGAGACTCGAACCCGGTTACCCAGCTCTGAGGTCGACCACCCTAGTCGTCAGGCCACATTCTCTTCCCTAGAACTTGTGGACACAGAGTACTTGTGTACACTGGGTACTTGTGTACACTGGGTACTTGTGGACACTGGTTACTTGTGGACACCAGATACTTGTGGACATGGGAGTACTTGTGTACACTGGGTACTTTTGGACAGAGGGTACTTGTGGACACAGGGTACTTGTGGACACCGGATACTTGGGTACATGGGGGTACTTCTGTACACTGGGTACTCTTGGACAGAGGGTACTTGTGGACACAGGGTACTTGTGGACACCGGATACTTGGGTACATGGGGGTACTTCTGTACACTGGGTACTCTTGGACAGAGGGTACTTGTGGACAATGGGTACTTGTGGACACAGGGTAAATGTGGACACTGGGCACTTATGAATACTGGGGTACTTGTGAACTCTGTGGTACCTGTGTACACTGGGTAGTTATGAGCACTGGGGTACTTGTGGACACGTGGTACTTGTGGACACTGGATACTTGTGGACTCTGAATCTTTGTGGACACAGGGTACTTGTGGACATTGTGATAGTTGTGGACACAGGCTACCTGTGGACACAGAGTACTCGTGGACACGAGGTATTTGTGGACACTGGGTACTTGTGGACACTGGGTACTTGTGGGGGTGGATACTTATGGATGCAGGGTACTTGTGAACGCTGGGGTACTTGTGAACGCTGGGGTACTTGTGGACACAGGGCACTTGTGGACACTGAGGTACTTGTGGACACAGGGTACTTGTGGACACAGGGTACTTGTGGACACTGGTTACTTGTGGACACCAGATACTTGTGGACATGGGAGTACTTGTGTACACTGGGTACTTTTGGACAGAGGGTACTTGTGGACACAGGGTACTTGTGGACACCGGATACTTGGGTACATGGGGGTACTTCTGTACACTGGCTACTCTTGGACAGAGGGTACTTGTGGACACAGGGTACTTTTGGACACCGGATACTTGGGTACATGGGGGTACTTCTGTACACTGGGTACTCTTGGACAGAGGGTACTTGTGGACAATGGGTACTTGTGGACACAAGGTAAATGTGGACACTGGGCACTTATGAATACTGGGGTACTTGTGAACTCTGGAGTACCTGTGTACACTGGGTAGTTATGAGCACTGGGGTACTTGTGGGCATGGGGTACTTTTGTAGACTGGGTACTTTTGGAAATGGGGGTACTTGTGGCACTGGGTACTTGTGGACACTGGATTCTTGTGGACTCTGAATCTTTGTGGACACAGGGTACTTGTGGACATTGTGATAGTTGTGGACACAGGCTACCTGTGGACACAGAGTACTCGTGGACACGGGGTACTTGTGGACACTGGGTACTTGTGGACGCATTGGTACTTGTGGACACTGGTTACTTGTGGGGGGTGGATACTTATGGACGCAGGGTACTTGTAAACGCTGGGGTACTTGTGGACACAGGGTAGTTGTGGACACTGAGGTACTTGTGGACACTGAGGTACTTGTGGACACTGGTTACTTGTGGACACCAGATACTTGTGGACATGGGAGTACTTGTGTACACTGGGTACTTTTGGACAGAGGGTACTTGTGGACACAGGGTACTTATGGACACCGGATACTTGGGTACATGGGGGTACTTCTGTACACTGGGTACTCTTGGACAGAGGGTACTTGTGGACACAGGGTGCTTGTGGACACCGGATACTTGGGTACATGGGGGTACTTCTGTACACTGGGTACTCTTGGACAGAGGGTACTTGTGGACAATGGGTAGTTATGAGCACTGGGGTACTGTGGACACGGGGTACTTATGTAGACTGGGTACTTTTGGAAATGGGGGTACTTGTGGACACTGGGTACTTGTGGACACTGGATACTTGTGGACACAGGGTACCTGTGGACACAGAGTACTCGTGGACACGGGGTACTTGTGGACATTGGGTACTTGTGGAGAGTGGATACTTATGGACACAAGGTACTTGTGAACACTGGGGTACTTGTGGACACAGGGCATGTGTGAACACTGGGTACTTATGGACTCAGGGTACTTGTGAAGACTGGGGTACTTGTGGACACAGGGTACTTGTGGACTCAGGGTACTTGTGCACACTGAGGTACTTGTGAACACAGGGTACTTGTGGACACTGGATACTTGTGCACAGGGTAATTGTTTGCACTGGGTACTTGTGTTCACTGGGTAATTGTGGATACAGGGTACTGGTGGACACTGGATACTTGTAGACACTGGGTACTTGTGGACACTGGGTACTTGTGGATACGGGGTATTTGTGCACACGGGTACTTGTGGACATGGGGGTACTTGTGGACATGGGGGTACTTGTGCACATGGGGTACTTGTGGACATTGGGTACTTGTGGACACAGGGTACTTGTGGACACTGGGGTACTTGTGGACACAGGGTACCTGTGAACAATGTGCTACTTGTGGAAACAGGGTACTTGTGAACACTGAGGTACTTGTGGACACAGAGTACTTGTGGACACAGGGTACTTGTGGACACTGGGTACTTGTGGGCATCGGATACTTGTGGACACTGGGTACTTGCATAGAGTGGATACTTATAGACAGAGGGTACTTGTGAACACTGGGTACTTATGGACACAGGGTACTTGTAGACACTGAGGTACATATGGACACTGGGTACTTGTGGACATGGGGTAATTGTGTACACTAGGTACTTGTGAATACTGGGGTACTTGTGGACACAGGGGACTTGTGTACACTGGGTACTTGTGGATACTAGGTACTTGTGGACATGGGGTACTTGTGGACACTGGGTACTTTTGGACAGAAGGTACTTGTGGACATCAGAGTAGTTGTGAACACAAGGTACCTGTGGACACAGCGCACTTGTGGACACTGGGGTACTTTTGGACGATGGGTACATGTGGACAATGGATACTTGTGGACACTAGTTACTTGTGGACAGAGTGTACTTGTGGACACTGGGTACTTGTGGACACAGGGAACTTGTGTACACTGGGTATTTGTGGACACGGTACTTGTGGACACAGGGTACTTGTGTACACTGGGTACTTGTGGACACTGGGGTGCTTGTGAACACAGGATACTTGTGAACACTGGGGTACTTGTGGACACTAAATATTTCTAGACACTGGATACTTGTGGACACAAGGTACTTGTGGACATCGGGGTAGTTGTGGACACAGGGTACCTGTGGACACAGCATACTTGTGGACACTGGGGTACTCTTGGACACGGGGTACTTATATACATTGGGTAATTGTGGAGACAGGTTACTTGTGGACACAGGGTACTTGTGGACACTGGGTACTTGTGGACACCAGAAACTTGTGTACACTGGGTACTTTTAAACAGAGGGTACTTGTGGACACTGGGTACTTGTTGACACCGGATACTTGGGTACATGGGGGTACTTGTGTACACTGGGTACTTTTGGACAGAGGGTGCTTGTGGACAATGGGTAATTGTGGACACAGGGTACTTTTGGACACTGGGTACTTGTGAACACTTGGTTACTTGTGAACTCTGGGGTATTTGTGTACACTGGGTAGTTATGAGCACCGGGGTACTCAATGGACACGGGGTACTTGGGTAGACTGGGTACTTTTGGACATGGGGGTACTTATGGTCACTGGATCTTTGTGGACACAGGGTACTTGTGGACATTGTGATAGTTGTGGACACAGGGTACCTGTGGACACAGAGTACTCGTGGACACGGGGTACTTGTGGACACTGGGTACTTGTGGACACTGGGTACTTGTGGGGGTGGATACTTGTGGGCACAGGTTACTTGTGAACGCTGGGGTACTTGTGGACACTGAGGTACTTGTGGACACAGGGTACTTGTGGACACAGGGTACTTGTGGAAACTGGAAACTTGTGGACACAGGGTACTTGTGGACACTGAGGTACTTGTGGACACAGGTTACTTGTGGACACAGGGTACTTGTGGAAACTGGAAACTTGTGGACACAGGGTACTTGTGGATATCAGGTACTTATGAAATGAAATGAAATACCAGCATTTGTAAAGCGCACAGCTACCTCCGGAGGGGTGTCCCGAGCGCTGGGGGCCCTCGGGAAGATTAAGCGAGCTATTGCCCAGAGTCACATGGTGCTGGGCTAACCTGCCGCCGGCACAGGGGATCGAACCATGAACCCCGTGGTCCGGAGTCAGGCGCCCTGGCCGCTGCACCACACCTCTTCCACTGGGACACTGGGTACTTGCGGACACTTGATACTTGTTGATACTGGGTACTTGTGGACATGGGGGTATTGTGGACACTGGGTACTTTTAGACAGAGGATACATGTGGACAGTAGGTACTTGTGGACACAAGGTACTTGTGTACACTGGGTGCTTTTGGATTGAGGGTACTTGTGGACACTGGGGTACTTGTTGACATGGGATACTTGTGGACACTGGATACTTGTGGACACAAGGTACTTGTGGACATCGGGGTAGTTGTAGACACAGGGTACCTGTGGACACAGCGTACTTGTGGACACGGTACTTGTGAACACAGGGTACTTGTGTGTGCTGGGTAATTGTGGAGACAGAGTACTTTTTTGGGGGAGGTTTATATAGCGCAAACTAGACCCGGAGGTATCAGAGCGCTTTACATGAGCACCAGTTACGTTACATATGGACACATTCATTTTTGTTAGGCATGAGGAGATTAAGTGATTTGCCCAGAATCACAGAATGTTGAGCGTCCATGCCGAGACTCGAACCCGGTTACCCAGCTCTGAGGTCGACCACCCTAGCCGTTAGGCCACATTCTCTTCCCTAGTACTTGTGGACACAGAGTATTTGTGTACACTGGGTACTTGTGGACACAGGGTACTTGTGGACACTGGTTACTTGTGGACACCAGATACTTGTGGACATGGGAGTACTTGTGTACACTGGGTACTTTTGGACAGAGGGTACTTGTGGACACAGGGTACTTGTGGACACCGGATACTTGGGTACATGGGGGTACTTCTGTACACTGGGTACTCTTGGACAGAGGGTACTTGTGGACACAGGATACTTGTGGACACCGGATACTTGGGTACATGGGGGTACTTCTGTACACTGGGTACTCTTGGACAGAGGGTACTTGTGGACAATGGGTACTTGTGGACACAGGGTAAATGTGGACACTGGGCACTTATGAATACTGGGGTACTTGTGAACTCTGGGGTACCTGTGTACACTGGGTAGTTATGAGTACTGGGGTACTTGTGGATACGGGGTACTTTTGTAGACTGGGTACTTTTGGAAATGGGGGTACTTGTGGACACTGGATACTTGTGGACTCTGAATCTTTGTGGACACAGGGTACTTGTGGACATTGTGATAGTTGTGGACACTGGGTACTTGTGGACACAGAGTACTCGTGGACACGGGGTACTTGTGGACATGGGCTACTTGTGGAGAGTGGATACTTATGGACACAAGGTACTTGTGAACACTGGGGTACTTGTGGACACAGGGCACGTGTGAACACTGGGTACTTATGGACACAGGGTACTTGTGAAGACTGGGGTACTTGTGGACACAGGGTACTTGTGGACACTGAGGTACTTGTGGACACAGGGTACTTGTGTTCACTGGGTACTTGTGCACACTGAGGTACTTGTGAACACAGGGTACTTGTGGACACTGGATACTTGTGGACACAGGGTACTTCTGGACACTGGGTGCATGTGGACACCGGATACTTGTTTACATGGGGGTACTCTGTGTACACTGGGTACTCTTGGACAGAGGGTACTTGTGGACACAGGGTACGTGTGTACACTGGGTACTTGTGAACATTGGGATACTTGTGAACTCTGGGGTACATGTGTACACTGGGTACTTATGAGCCCGGGATACTTGTGGACACAGGGTACTTGTGTACACTGGGTACTTTTGGACATGGAGTACTTGTGAACACTGGGTACTTGTGGACACTGGGTACTTTTGGACAGAGGGTGCTTGTGGACAGTAGGTAGTTGTGGACACTGGGTACTTGTGGACAATATGTACTTGTAGACACTGGTTACTTGTGGACACAGGTACTTGTGAACACTGGGTACTTGTGGACAGTAGATACTTGTAGACACTGAGGTTCTTGTGGACAGTAGGTACTTGTGGACGCTGGATGCTTGTAGAGACTGGGTACGTGCGGACAACAGGTACTTGTGGACACAGGGTACTTGTGGACACTGGATCCTTGTGGACACTGGGTACTTGTGGACACTGGGTACTTGTGGACACTGGATCCTTGTGGAAACAGGGTACTTCCGGACACTGGGTACTTGTGAACAAAAGGTACTTGTGGACGCTGGGGTATTTCTGGACACTAGGCACTGGTGTACACTGGGTACTTGTGGACACTGAGTACTTGTGGACACAGGTATTTGTTGACACTGGGTATTTGTGGATACTAAGGTTCTTGTGGACAGTAGGTACTTGTGGACCCTGAATACTTGTAGACATGGTGTACGTGCGGACAACGGGTACTTGTGGACACAGGGTACTTGTGGACACTGGATCCTTGTGGACACAGGGTTGCCTGGGTACTGGTGGACATTAGGCACTGGTGTACACTGGGTGCTTGTGGACATCAGATACTTGTGGACATAGGGATACGTCTGCACACTGGGTACTCTTGGACAGAGAGTACTTGTGGACACAGGGTACTTGTGAACATTGGGATACTTGTGAACTCTGGGGTACTTGTGTACACTTAGTACTTATGAGCCCGGGTACTTGTGGACACAAGGTACTTGTGTACACTGGGTACTTTTGGACATGGGGTACTTGTGAACACTGGGTACTTGTGGAGAGAGGGTTCTTGTGGACAGTAGGTACTTGTGGACACTGGGTAGTTGTGGACAGTAGGTACTTGTGGACACTGGGTACTTGTGGACAGTAGGTACTTGTGGACACTGGGGTACTTGTGAACTCTGGGGTACTTGTGTACACTGGGTAGTTATGAGCACCGGTGTACTTGTGGACACTGTGTACTTGTGGACATTGGATACTTGTGGACACATGATATTTGTGGACACAGGGTACTTGTGGACATTGTGATAGTTGTGGACATTGTAATAGTTGTGGACATAGGGTACCTGTGGACACAGAGTACTCATGGACACGGGGTACTTGTGGACACTGGGGTACTTGTGAACTCTGGGGTACTTGTGTACACTGGGTAGTTATGAGCACCGGTGTACTTGTGGACACTGTGTACTTGTGGACATTGGATACTTGTGGACACATGATATTTGTGGACATTGTAATAGTTGTGGACATTGTAATAGTTGTGGACATAGGGTACCTGTGGACACAGAGTACTCATGGACACGGGGTACTTGTGGACACTGGGTACTTGTGGACACTGGGTACTTGTGGGGGGTGGATACTTATGGACACAGGTTACTTGTGAACGCTGGGGTACTTGTGGACACTGAGGTACTTGTGGACACAGGGTACTTGTGGACACAGGGTACTTGTGGACACTGAGGTACTTGTGGACACAGGGTACTTGTGGACACTTGTGGACACAGGGTACTTGTGGATATCAGGTACTTATGAAATGAAATGAAATACCAGCATTTGTAAAGCGCACAGCTACCTCCGGAGAGGTGTCCCGGCGCTGGGGGCCCTCGGGAAGATTAAGCGAGCTATTGCCCAGAGTCACATGGTGCTGGCCTAACCTGCCGCCGGCACAGGGGATCGGACCGTGAACCCCGTGGTCCGGAGTCAGGCGCCCTGGCCGCTGCACCACACCTCTTCCACTGGGACACTGGGTACTTGCGGACACTTGATACTTGTTGATACTGGGTACTTGTGGACATGGGGGTATTGTGGACACTGGGTACTTTTGGACAGAGGATACATGTGGACAGTAGGTACCTGTGGACACAAGGTACTTGTGTACACTGGGTGCTTTTGGACTGAGGGTACTTGTGGACACTGGGGTACTTGTTGACATGGGATACTTGTGGACACTGGATACTTGTGGACACAAGGTACTTGTGGACATCGGGGTAGTTGTAGACACAGGGTACCTGTGGACACACTGTACTTGTGGACACGGTACTTGTGAACACAGGGTACTTGTGTGTGCTGGGTAATTGTGGAGACAGAGTACTTTTTTGGGGGGAGGTTTATATAGCGCAAACTAGACCCGGAGGTATCAGAGCGCTTTACATGAGCACCAGTTACGTTACATATGGACACATTCATTTTTGTTAGGCATGAGGAGATTAAGTGATTTGCCCAGAATCACAGAATGTTGAGCGTCCATGCCGAGACTCGAACCCGGTTACCCAGCTCTGAGGTCGACCACCCTAGTCGTCAGGCCACATTCTCTTCCCTAGAACTTGTGGACACAGAGTACTTGTGTACACTGGGTACTTGTGTACACTGGGTACTTGTGGACACTGGTTACTTGTGGACACCAGATACTTGTGGACATGGGAGTACTTGTGTACACTGGGTACTTTTGGACAGAGGGTACTTGTGGACACAGGGTACTTGTGGACACCGGATACTTGGGTACATGGGGGTACTTCTGTACACTGGGTACTCTTGGACAGAGGGTACTTGTGGACACAGGGTACTTGTGGACACCGGATACTTGGGTACATGGGGGTACTTCTGTACACTGGGTACTCTTGGACAGAGGGTACTTGTGGACAATGGGTACTTGTGGACACAGGGTAAATGTGGACACTGGGCACTTATGAATACTGGGGTACTTGTGAACTCTGTGGTACCTGTGTACACTGGGTAGTTATGAGCACTGGGGTACTTGTGGACACGTGGTACTTGTGGACACTGGATACTTGTGGACTCTGAATCTTTGTGGACACAGGGTACTTGTGGACATTGTGATAGTTGTGGACACAGGCTACCTGTGGACACAGAGTACTCGTGGACACGAGGTATTTGTGGACACTGGGTACTTGTGGACACTGGGTACTTGTGGGGGGTGGATACTTATGGATGCAGGGTACTTGTGAACGCTGGGGTACTTGTGAACGCTGGGGTACTTGTGGACACAGGGCACTTGTGGACACTGAGGTACTTGTGGACACAGGGTACTTGTGGACACAGGGTACTTGTGGACACTGGTTACTTGTGGACACCAGATACTTGTGGACATGGGAGTACTTGTGTACACTGGGTACTTTTGGACAGAGGGTACTTGTGGACACAGGGTACTTGTGGACACCGGATACTTGGGTACATGGGGGTACTTCTGTACACTGGCTACTCTTGGACAGAGGGTACTTGTGGACACAGGGTACTTTTGGACACCGGATACTTGGGTACATGGGGGTACTTCTGTACACTGGGTACTCTTGGACAGAGGGTACTTGTGGACAATGGGTACTTGTGGACACAAGGTAAATGTGGACACTGGGCACTTATGAATACTGGGGTACTTGTGAACTCTGGAGTACCTGTGTACACTGGGTAGTTATGAGCACTGGGGTACTTGTGGGCATGGGGTACTTTTGTAGACTGGGTACTTTTGGAAATGGGGGTACTTGTGGCACTGGGTACTTGTGGACACTGGATTCTTGTGGACTCTGAATCTTTGTGGACACAGGGTACTTGTGGACATTGTGATAGTTGTGGACACAGGCTACCTGTGGACACAGAGTACTCGTGGACACGGGGTACTTGTGGACACTGGGTACTTGTGGACGCATTGGTACTTGTGGACACTGGTTACTTGTGGGGGTGGATACTTATGGACGCAGGGTACTTGTAAACGCTGGGGTACTTGTGGACACAGGGTAGTTGTGGACACTGAGGTACTTGTGGACACTGAGGTACTTGTGGACACAGGGTACTTGTGGACACAGGGTACTTGTGGACACTGGTTACTTGTGGACACCAGATACTTGTGGACATGGGAGTACTTGTGTACACTGGGTACTTTTGGACAGAGGGTACTTGTGGACACAGGGTACTTATGGACACCGGATACTTGGGTACATGGGGGTACTTCTGTACACTGGGTACTCTTGGACAGAGGGTACTTGTGGACACAGGGTGCTTGTGGACACCGGATACTTGGGTACATGGGGGTACTTCTGTACACTGGGTACTCTTGGACAGAGGGTACTTGTGGACAATGGGTAGTTATGAGCACTGGGGTACTGTGGACACGGGGTACTTATGTAGACTGGGTACTTTTGGAAATGGGGGTACTTGTGGACACTGGGTACTTGTGGACACTGGATACTTGTGGACACAGGGTACCTGTGGACACAGAGTACTCGTGGACACGGGGTACTTGTGGACATTGGGTACTTGTGGAGAGTGGATACTTATGGACACAAGGTACTTGTGAACACTGGGGTACTTGTGGACACAGGGCATGTGTGAACACTGGGTACTTATGGACTCAGGGTACTTGTGAAGACTGGGGTACTTGTGGACACAGGGTACTTGTGGACTCAGGGTACTTGTGCACACTGAGGTACTTGTGAACACAGGGTACTTGTGGACACTGGATACTTGTGCACAGGGTAATTGTTTGCACTGGGTACTTGTGTTCACTGGGTAATTGTGGATACAGGGTACTGGTGGACACTGGATACTTG
This sequence comes from Calotriton arnoldi, assembly GCA_963921515.1. Classification (NCBI taxonomy): domain Eukaryota; kingdom Metazoa; phylum Chordata; class Amphibia; order Caudata; family Salamandridae; genus Calotriton; species Calotriton arnoldi. The sequence goes on from CAWUFW010000916.1 coordinate 1,829,208, forward strand.
TAGACACTGGGTACTTGTGGACACTGGGTACTTGTGGATACGGGGTATTTGTGCACACGGGTACTTGTGGACATGGGGGTACTTGTGGACATGGGGGTACTTGTGCACATGGGGTACTTGTGGACATTGGGTACTTGTGGACACAGGGTACTTGTGGACACTGGGGTACTTGTGGACACAGGGTACCTGTGAACAATGTGCTACTTGTGGAAACAGGGTACTTGTGAACACTGAGGTACTTGTGGACACAGAGTACTTGTGGACACAGGGTACTTGTGGACACTGGGTACTTGTGGGCATCGGATACTTGTGGACACTGGGTACTTGCATAGAGTGGATACTTATAGACAGAGGGTACTTGTGAACACTGGGTACTTATGGACACAGGGTACTTGTAGACACTGAGGTACATATGGACACTGGGTACTTGTGGACATGGGGTAATTGTGTACACTAGGTACTTGTGAATACTGGGGTACTTGTGGACACAGGGGACTTGTGTACACTGGGTACTTGTGGATACTAGGTACTTGTGGACATGGGGTACTTGTGGACACTGGGTACTTTTGGACAGAAGGTACTTGTGGACATCAGAGTAGTTGTGAACACAAGGTACCTGTGGACACAGCGCACTTGTGGACACTGGGGTACTTTTGGACGATGGGTACATGTGGACAATGGATACTTGTGGACACTAGTTACTTGTGGACAGAGTGTACTTGTGGACACTGGGTACTTGTGGACACAGGGAACTTGTGTACACTGGGTATTTGTGGACACGGTACTTGTGGACACAGGGTACTTGTGTACACTGGGTACTTGTGGACACTGGGGTGCTTGTGAACACAGGATACTTGTGAACACTGGGGTACTTGTGGACACTAAATATTTCTAGACACTGGATACTTGTGGACACAAGGTACTTGTGGACATCGGGGTAGTTGTGGACACAGGGTACCTGTGGACACAGCATACTTGTGGACACTGGGGTACTCTTGGACACGGGGTACTTATATACATTGGGTAATTGTGGAGACAGGTTACTTGTGGACACAGGGTACTTGTGGACACTGGGTACTTGTGGACACCAGAAACTTGTGTACACTGGGTACTTTTAAACAGAGGGTACTTGTGGACACTGGGTACTTGTTGACACCGGATACTTGGGTACATGGGGGTACTTGTGTACACTGGGTACTTTTGGACAGAGGGTGCTTGTGGACAATGGGTAATTGTGGACACAGGGTACTTTTGGACACTGGGTACTTGTGAACACTTGGTTACTTGTGAACTCTGGGGTATTTGTGTACACTGGGTAGTTATGAGCACCGGGGTACTCAATGGACACGGGGTACATGGGTAGACTGGGTACTTTTGGACATGGGGGTACTTATGGTCACTGGATCTTTGTGGACACAGGGTACTTGTGGACATTGTGATAGTTGTGGACACAGGGTACCTGTGGACACAGAGTACTCGTGGACACGGGGTACTTGTGGACACTGGGTACTTGTGGACACTGGGTACTTGTGGGGGTGGATACTTGTGGGCACAGGTTACTTGTGAACGCTGGGGTACTTGTGGACACTGAGGTACTTGTGGACACAGGGTACTTGTGGACACAGGGTACTTGTGGAAACTGGAAACTTGTGGACACAGGGTACTTGTGGACACTGAGGTACTTGTGGACACAGGTTACTTGTGGACACAGGGTACTTGTGGAAACTGGAAACTTGTGGACACAGGGTACTTGTGGATATCAGGTACTTATGAAATGAAATGAAATACCAGCATTTGTAAAGCGCACAGCTACCTCCGGAGGGGTGTCCCGGGCGCTGGGGGCCCTCGGGAAGATTAAGCGAGCTATTGCCCAGAGTCACATGGTGCTGGGCTAACCTGCCGCCGGCACAGGGGATCGAACCATGAACCCCGTGGTCCGGAGTCAGGCGCCCTGGCCGCTGCACCACACCTCTTCCACTGGGACACTGGGTACTTGCGGACACTTGATACTTGTTGATACTGGGTACTTGTGGACATGGGGGTATTGTGGACACTGGGTACTTTTAGACAGAGGATACATGTGGACAGTAGGTACTTGTGGACACAAGGTACTTGTGTACACTGGGTGCTTTTGGATTGAGGGTACTTGTGGACACTGGGGTACTTGTTGACATGGGATACTTGTGGACACTGGATACTTGTGGACACAAGGTACTTGTGGACATCGGGGTAGTTGTAGACACAGGGTACCTGTGGACACAGCGTACTTGTGGACACGGTACTTGTGAACACAGGGTACTTGTGTGTGCTGGGTAATTGTGGAGACAGAGTACTTTTTTGGGGGGAGGTTTATATAGCGCAAACTAGACCCGGAGGTATCAGAGCGCTTTACATGAGCACCAGTTACGTTACATATGGACACATTCATTTTTGTTAGGCATGAGGAGATTAAGTGATTTGCCCAGAATCACAGAATGTTGAGCGTCCATGCCGAGACTCGAACCCGGTTACCCAGCTCTGAGGTCGACCACCCTAGCCGTTAGGCCACATTCTCTTCCCTAGTACTTGTGGACACAGAGTATTTGTGTACACTGGGTACTTGTGGACACAGGGTACTTGTGGACACTGGTTACTTGTGGACACCAGATACTTGTGGACATGGGAGTACTTGTGTACACTGGGTACTTTTGGACAGAGGGTACTTGTGGACACAGGGTACTTGTGGACACCGGATACTTGGGTACATGGGGGTACTTCTGTACACTGGGTACTCTTGGACAGAGGGTACTTGTGGACACAGGATACTTGTGGACACCGGATACTTGGGTACATGGGGGTACTTCTGTACACTGGGTACTCTTGGACAGAGGGTACTTGTGGACAATGGGTACTTGTGGACACAGGGTAAATGTGGACACTGGGCACTTATGAATACTGGGGTACTTGTGAACTCTGGGGTACCTGTGTACACTGGGTAGTTATGAGTACTGGGGTACTTGTGGATACGGGGTACTTTTGTAGACTGGGTACTTTTGGAAATGGGGGTACTTGTGGACACTGGATACTTGTGGACTCTGAATCTTTGTGGACACAGGGTACTTGTGGACATTGTGATAGTTGTGGACACTGGGTACTTGTGGACACAGAGTACTCGTGGACACGGGGTACTTGTGGACATGGGCTACTTGTGGAGAGTGGATACTTATGGACACAAGGTACTTGTGAACACTGGGGTACTTGTGGACACAGGGCACGTGTGAACACTGGGTACTTATGGACACAGGGTACTTGTGAAGACTGGGGTACTTGTGGACACAGGGTACTTGTGGACACTGAGGTACTTGTGGACACAGGGTACTTGTGTTCACTGGGTACTTGTGCACACTGAGGTACTTGTGAACACAGGGTACTTGTGGACACTGGATACTTGTGGACACAGGGTACTTCTGGACACTGGGTGCATGTGGACACCGGATACTTGTTTACATGGGGGTACTTGTGTACACTGGGTACTCTTGGACAGAGGGTACTTGTGGACACAGGGTACGTGTGTACACTGGGTACTTGTGAACATTGAGATACTTGTGAACTCTGGGGTACATGTGTACACTGGGTACTTATGAGCCCGGGATACTTGTGGACACAGGGTACTTGTGTACACTGGGTACTTTTGGACATGGAGTACTTGTGAACACTGGGTACTTGTGGACACTGGGTACTTTTGGACAGAGGGTGCTTGTGGACAGTAGGTAGTTGTGGACACTGGGTACTTGTGGACAATATGTACTTGTAGACACTGGTTACTTGTGGACACAGGTACTTGTGAACACTGGGTACTTGTGGACAGTAGATACTTGTAGACACTGAGGTTCTTGTGGACAGTAGGTACTTGTGGACACTGGATGCTTGTAGAGACTGGGTACGTGCGGACAACAGGTACTTGTGGACACAGGGTACTTGTGGACACTGGATCCTTGTGGACACTGGGTACTTGTGGACACAGGGTAGTTGTGGACACTGGATCCTTGTGGAAACAGGGTACTTCCGGACACTGGGTACTTGTGAACAAAAGGTACTTGTGGACGCTGGGGTATTTCTGGACACTAGGCACTGGTGTACACTGGGTACTTGTGGACACTGAGTACTTGTGGACACAGGTATTTGTTGACACTGGGTATTTGTGGATACTAAGGTTCTTGTGGACAGTAGGTACTTGTGGACCCTGAATACTTGTAGACATGGTGTACGTGCGGACAACGGGTACTTGTGGACACAGGGTACTTGTGGACACTGGATCCTTGTGGACACAGGGTTGCCTGGGTACTGGTGGACATTAGGCACTGGTGTACACTGGGTGCTTGTGGACATCAGATACTTGTGGACATAGGGATACGTCTGCACACTGGGTACTCTTGGACAGAGAGTACTTGTGGACACAGGGTACTTGTGAACATTGGGATACTTGTGAACTCTGGGGTACTTGTGTACACTTAGTACTTATGAGCCCGGGGTACTTGTGGACACAAGGTACTTGTGTACACTGGGTACTTTTGGACATGGGGTACTTGTGAACACTGGGTACTTGTGGAGAGAGGGTTCTTGTGGACAGTAGGTACTTGTGGACACTGGGTAGTTGTGGACAGTAGGTACTTGTGGACACTGGGTACTTGTGGACAGTAGGTACTTGTGGACACTGGGGTACTTGTGAACTCTGGGGTACTTGTGTACACTGGGTAGTTATGAGCACCGGTGTACTTGTGGACACTGTGTACTTGTTGACATTGGATACTTGTGGACACATGATATTTGTGGACACAGGGTACTTGTGGACATTGTGATAGTTGTGGACATATGGTACCTGTGGACACAGAGTACTCGTGGACACAGGGAACTTGTGAACACTGGGGTACTTGTGGACACAGGGCACGTGTGAACACCTGGGTACTTATGGACACAGTGTACTTGTGAACACTGGGGTACTTGAGGACACTGGGTACTTGTGGACACTGAGGTACTTGTGGACACAGGGTACTTGTGGACACAGGGTACTCGTGTTTACTGGGTACTTGTGAACAATGGGGTACGTGTGAACACAGGGTACTTGTGGACACTGGATACTTGTGGACGCAGGGTACTTCTGGACAGTGGGTACATGTGGACACCAGATACTTGTTTACATGGGGGTACTTGTGTACACTGGGTACTTTTGGACAGAGGGTACTTGTGGACACTGGGTACTTTTGGACACCGGATACTTGTGGACATGGGGACACTTCTGCACACGGGGTACTCTTGGACAGAGGGTACTCTTGGACAGAGGGTACTTGTGGACACAGGGTACTTGTGAACATTAGGATACTTGTGAACTCTGGGGTACTTGTGTACACTGGGTATTTATGAGCCCAGAGTACTTGTGGACACAGGGTACTTGTGTACACTGGGTACCTTTGGACAGGGTACTTGTGGACACTGGGTACTTCTGTACACTGGGTACTCTTGGACAGAGGGTACTTGTGGACACAGGGTATTTGTGTACACTGGGTACTTGTGAACATTGGGATACTTGTGAACTCTGGGGTACTTGTGGTACTTATGAGCCCGGGGTACTTGTGGACACAGGGTACTTGTGTACACTGGGTACTTGTAGACAGTAGATACTTGTGGACACTGGGGTACTTGTGAACACAGATATTTGTTGACACACTTGTGGACACAGGGTACTTGTGTACACTAGATACTTTTGGACATGGGGTACTTGTGAAAACTGGGTACTTGTGGACAATGGGTAATTTTGGACAGAGGGTGCTTGTGGACAGTAGGTACTTGAGGACACAAGGCACTTGTTGACAGTAGGTACTTGTAGACACTGGTTACTTGTGGACATGTACTTGTGAACACTGGGTACTTGTGGACAGTAGATACTTGTGGACACTGAGGTACTTGTGGACAGTAGGGACTTGTGGACACTGGATACTTGTAGACACGGGTTACTTGCGGACAGCGGGTACTTGTATAAACAAGGTACTTGTGGGCACTGGATCCTTGTGGACACTGGGTACTTGTGGACAGTAGATACTTGTGGACACTGGGTACTTGTGGACACTGAGGTTCTTGAGGACAGTAGGTACTTGTGGACACAGGGTACTTGTGGACACTGGATCCTTGTGGACACTGGGTACTTGTGGGCACAGGGTACTTCTGGACGCTGGGTACTTGTGAACAATGGGTACTTGTGGACACTATGGTACTTGTGGACACTAGGCACCGGTGTACACTGGGTACTTGTGGACACTGGGTACTTGTGTACACTATGTACTTGTGTAAACTAGGTACTTGTTTACACTGGGTACTTGTGTACACTGGGTACTTGTGGGCACTGGGGGGTACTTGTGTACACTGGGCACTTGTGGACACAGGGTACTTGTGGACACAAGGTGCTTGTGAACACAGGGTACTTGTGGACACTCTATACTTGGGGACAGAGGGTACGTGTGACACTGGGTACGTGTGGACACTAGGTACTGGTGTACACTGGGTACTTGTGGACACTTGGTCCTTGTGGACACTGGGTACCTGTGAACACTGGTACTTGTGGACATGGGGCTACTTATGGACACTGGGTACTTGTGCATACTGTGTACTTGTGGACATTGGGTACTTGTGGACACTAGGTACTTGTGTACACTGGATACTTGTTGACACTGGGGGTACTTGTGGACACTGGGTACTTTTGGTCACTGGTACTCATGGACATGAGGGTACTTGTGAACACTGGGTACTTGTGGACCAGCTGAGGCCCGTGCAGGTAAGAGCGGTGGGGCTGTGGGGCTGGGTGGGGGGATTTCGACGGATTATGACAAGGGAAAATTAATTATTTATTTAATTTTACCTCGTCATCGTCTGTTGAAATCCCCCACCCGGCCCCACCGCCCACCGCTCTTATCTACACGGGCCGCGGCTGTTGTGGAAACAAGGTACTTGTGAACACAGGGTACTTGTGGAAACCGGGTACTTGTGAACACAGGGTACTTGTGGAAACCGGGTACTTGTGGACACCGGTTACTTGTGGACCCCGGGTACTTGTGGACACAGGGTACTTGTGGACACCAGATACTTGTGGGCACTGGGTACTTGTGGACGCCAGATACTTGTGGGCACCGGGTACTTGTGGATACTGGCTACTTGTGGCCACTGGAGGTACTTGTGGACACTGGAGGTACTTGTGTACACTGGGTACTTGTGGACACAGGGTACTTGTGGACACCGGGTACTTGTGGATACTGGGAACTTGTGGATACTGGGTACTTGCGATCAACGGGTGCTTGCGGACACTGGATACTTGTGGACACGGGGTACTTGTGGACACTGGATGCTTGTGGACACCGGGTACTTGTGGTTACAGGGTACTTGTGTACACCGGGTTCTTGTGGACACTGGGTACTTGTTGATACCGGGTACTTGTGAACAACGGATACTTGTGAGCACCGGGTACTTGTGGACACTGGATACTTGTGGATACGGGGTACTTGTGGACAACCGGTACTTGCGGACAACGGGTGCTTGCAGACACTGGATAATTGCGGACACAGGGGGTCTTGTGGACACTGGATACTTGTGGACACAGGGGTCTTGTAGACACAAGGTACCTTTGGACACAGGGTACCTGTGAACACAGGGTACTTGTGAACATAAGGTACTTGTGGTCATTGGATACTTGTGGACATGGGGGTCTTGTGGACACTGGATACTTGTGGACATGGGGGTCTTGTGGACACTGGGTACTTGTGGACCTAGGGTACTTGTGGACATGGGGGTCTTGTGGACACTGGGTACTTGTGGACCTAGGGTACTTGTGGACATGGGGGTCTTGTGGTCACCGGGTACTTGTGAACATAAGGTACTTGTGGTCACTGGATACTTTTGGACATGGGGTACTTGTGAACACTGGGTACTTGTGGAGAGAGGGTTCTTGTGGACAGTAGGTACTTGTGGACACTGGGTAGTTGTGGACAGTAGGTACTTGTGGACACTGGGTACTTGTGGACAGTAGGTACTTGTGGACAGTGGGGTACTTGTGAACTCTGGGGTACTTGTGTACACTGGGTAGTTATGAGCACCGGGGTACTTGTGGACACTGTGTACTTGTGGACATTGGATACTTGTGGACACATGATATTTGTGGACACAGGGTACTTGTGGACATTGTGATAGTTGTGGACATATGGTACCTGTGGACACAGAGTACTCGTGGACACAGGGAACTTGTGAACACTGGGGTACTTGTGGACACAGAGCACGTGTGAACACTGGGTACTTATGGACACAGTGTACTTGTGAACACTGGGGTACTTGAGGACACTGGGTACTTGTGGACACTGAGGTACTTGTGGACACAGGGTACTTGTGGACACAGGGTACTCGTGTTTACTGGGTACTTGTGAACAATGGGGTACGTGTGAACACAGGGTACTTGTGGACACTGGATACTTGTGGACGCAGGGTACTTCTGGACAGTGGGTACATGTGGACACCAGATACTTGTTTACATGGGGGTACTTGTGTACACTGGGTACTTTTGGACAGAGGGTACTTGTGGACACTGGGTACTTTTGGACACCGGATACTTGTGGACATGGGGACACTTCTGCACACAGGGTACTCTTGGACAGAGGGTACTCTTGGACAGAGGGTACTTGTGGACACAGGGTACTTGTGAACATTAGGATACTTGTGAACTCTGGGGTACTTGTGTACACTGGGTATTTATGAGCCCAGAGTACTTGTGGACACAGGGTACTTGTGTACACTGGGTACCTTTGGACAGGGTACTTGTGGACACTGGGTACTTCTGTACACTGGGTACTCTTGGACAGAGGGTACTTGTGGACACAGGGTATTTGTGTACACTGGGAACTTGTGAACATTGGGATACTTGTGAACTCTGGGGTACTTGTGGTACTTATGAGCCCGGGGTACTTGTGGACACAGGGTACTTGTGTACACTGGGTACTTGTAGACAGTAGATACTTGTGGACACTGGGGTACTTGTGAACACAGATATTTGTTGACACACTTGTGGACACAGGGTACTTGTGTACACTAGATACTTTTGGACATGGGGTACTTGTGAAAACTGGGTACTTGTGGACAATGGGTAATTTTGGACAGAGGGTGCTTGTGGACAGTAGGTACTTGAGGACACAAGGCACTTGTTGACAGTAGGTACTTGTAGACACTGGTTACTTGTGGACATGTACTTGTGAACACTGGGTACTTGTGGACAGTAGATACTTGTGGACACTGAGGTACTTGTGGACAGTAGGGACTTGTGGACACTGGATACTTGTAGACACGGGTTACTTGTGGACAACGGGTACTTGTATAAACAAGGTACTTGTGGGCACTGGATCCTTGTGGACACTGGGTACTTGTGGACAGTAGATACTTGTGGACACTGGGTACTTGTGGACACTGAGGTTCTTGAGGACAGTAGGTACTTGTGGACACAGGGTACTTGTGGACACTGGATCCTTGTGGACACTGGGTACTTGTGGGCACAGGGTACTTCTGGACGCTGGGTACTTGTGAACAATGGGTACTTGTGGACACTATGGTACTTGTGGACACTAGGCACTGGTGTACACTGGGTACTTGTGGACACTGGGTACTTGTGTACACTATGTACTTGTGTAAACTAGGTACTTGTTTACACTGGGTACTTGTGTACACTGGGTACTTGTGGGCACTGGGGGTACTTGTGTACACTGGGCACTTGTGGACACAGGGTACTTGTGGACACAAGGTGCTTGTGAACACAGGGTACTTGTGGACACTCTATACTTGGGGACAGAGGGTACGTGTGACACTGGGTACGTTTGGACACTAGGTACTGGTGTACACTGGGTACTTGTGGACACTTGGTCCTTGTGGACACTGGGTACCTGTGAACACTGGTACTTGTGGACATGGGGCTACTTATGGACACTGGGTACTTGTGCATACTGTGTACTTGTGGACATTAGGTACTTGTGGACACTAGGTACTTGTGTACACTGGATACTTGTTGACACTGGGGGTACTTGTGGACACTGGGTACTTTTGGTCACTGGTACTCATGGACATGAGGGTACTTGTGACTGGGTACTTGTGGACCAGCTGAGGCCCGTGCAGGTAAGAGCGGTGGGGCTGTGGGGCTGGGTGGGGGGATTTCGACGGATTATGACAAGGGAAAATTAATTATTTATTTAATTTTACCTCGTCATCGTCTGTTGAAATCCCCCCCACCCGGCCCCACCGCCCCACCGCTCTTATCTACACGGGCCGCGGCTGTTGTGGAAACAAGGTACTTGTGAACACAGGGTACTTGTGGAAACCGGGTACTTGTGAACACAGGGTACTTGTGGAAACCGGGTACTTGTGGACACCGGTTACTTGTGGACCCCGGGTACTTGTGGACACAGGGTACTTGTGGACACCAGATACTTGTGGGCACTGGGTACTTGTGGACGCCAGATACTTGTGGGCACCGGGTACTTGTGGATACTGGCTACTTGTGGCCACTGGAGGTACTTGTGGACACTGGAGGTACTTGTGTACACTGGGTACTTGTGGACACAGGGTACTTGTGGACACCGGGTACTTGTGGATACTGGGAACTTGTGGATACTGGGTACTTGCGATCAACGGGTGCTTGCGGACACTGGATACTTGTGGACACGGGGTACTTGTGGACACTGGATGCTTGTGGACACCGGGTACTTGTGGTTACAGGGTACTTGTGTACACCGGGTTCTTGTGGACACTGGGTACTTGTTGATACCGGGTACTTGTGAACAACGGATACTTGTGAGCACCGGGTACTTGTGGACACTGGATACTTGTGGATACGGGGTACTTGTGGACAACCGGTACTTGCGGACAACGGGTGCTTGCAGACACTGGATAATTGCGGACACAGGGGGTCTTGTGGACACTGGATACTTGTGGACACAGGGGTCTTGTAGACACAAGGTACCTTTGGACACAGGGTACCTGTGAACACAGGGTACTTGTGAACATAAGGTACTTGTGGTCATTGGATACTTGTGGACATGGGGGTCTTGTGGACACTGGATACTTGTGGACATGGGGGTCTTGTGGACACTGGGTACTTGTGGACCTAGGGTACTTGTGGACATGGGGGTCTTGTGGTCACCGGGTACTTGTGAACATAAGGTACTTGTGGTCACTGGATACTTGTGGACATGGGGGTCTTGTGGACACTGGGTACTTGTGGACATGGGGGTCTTGTGGACACTGGATACTTGTGGACAGTGGGTACTTGTGGACGTAGGGTACTTGTGGACACTGGGTACATGTGGACACCGGAGACTTGTGGACACTGGGTACTTGTGGACGTAGGGTACTTGTGGACATGGGGGTACTTGTGTACAATGGGTACTTGTGGACATGGGGTACTTGTGGACACTGGGTACTTGTGGACACTGGGTACTTGTGGACATGGGGGTACTTGTGTACAATGGGTACTTGTGGACGTAGGGTACTTGTGGACATGGGGGTCTTGTGGACTCTCGGTACTTGTGGACACTGGGTACTTGTGGACACCGGGTACTTGTGGACACTGGGTACTTGTGGACGTAGGGTACTTGTGGACACTGGGTACTTGTGGACGTAGGGTACTTGTGTACAATGGGTACTTGTGGACACTGGGTACTTGTGGACGTAGGGTACTTGTGTACATGGGGGTCTTGTGGACATGGGGGTCTTGTGGACACTCGGTACTTGTGGACACTGGGTACTTGTGGACATGGGGTACTTGTGGACACTGGGTACATGTGGACACCGGATACTTGTGGACACTGGGTACTTGTGGACACTGGGTACTTGTGGACATGGGGGTACTTGTGGACATGGGGGTACTTGTGTACAATGGGTACTTGTGGACACTGGGTACTTGTGGACGTAGGGTACTAGTGGACCCCAGTTCAGCGACTCCATCGCCGACTTCATCAGCACGCACGCCCTGACCTCTACCGACTACATCCTCCTCGGAGACCTGAACTTCCACCTGGAGAACAACAACGACAGCAACTCCACCACCCTGATCGACAACCTCGCCAACCTCGGACTGAGACAGCTCGTCACAACACCGACACACTCCGCCGGCCACACGCTCGACCCCGTCTTCTCCTCAAGCTCCCACGTCTCCTTCACCCACACCACGGAACTCCTCTGGACCGACCACCGCTGCATCCACTTCACCTTCCAGAAACCCACCACACACCACCGCACCCAACAGATCCCACGCCGCTGCTGGAGCAAAGTCACCGAAGACCAACTACGGGAAAACCTCGCTCTCAGCCCTCCCTCCGACCCATCCAACACCGACGACGCTGCCTGCAACCTCAGACGATGGATAGACGACTGTGCCAACACACTCGCTCCGCTGAAAAAACTCACCTACAGCGACACCACCAAAAGAGCCAGCTGGTTCACCCCGGAACTCCTAGCTTCCAAGCGTACCTGCCGGAAACTTGAGAAGAAATGGCACAGTGATAAGACACCGGACAGCCACGCAGCCCATAAAGACGCCATCCGTAACCACCACCACCTCATCAGGTCCGCCAAGAGAATCTCCTTCAAAGACCGCCTCGACAACAACGCACACAACAGCAAGGAGCTCTTCAACATCGTGAAGGAACTCTCCAACCCCAGCTGCAACACCAACGACATCCCGCCGTCGCAAGCCCTGTGCGATTCCCTCGCCACTTTCTTCCACCGCAAGATCGCCGACATCCACGACAGCTTCAACACCCAGAGAGCCCCCACCAAGATAGATACTCCAGACCCGCCGCACACCATCGACCATGACCCCTTGCCAGCCTGGGCCAGCGTGAACATCGATGACACCATCAAGACCATGGGCACAATACACTCCGGTTCCCCGTCAGACCCTTTCCCGCACCACATCTTCAACAAAGCCAGCAGCTCCATCGCACCCCACCTGTGCAACGTTATCAATCTCTCTTTCGAGACCGCGACCTTCCCAGAGAGCTGGAAACACGCAGAGATCAACGCCCTACTCAAAAAACCCAAGGCGGACCCAAGAGACCTCAAGAACTTCCGGCCCATCTCCCTGCTTCCGTTCCCAGCCAAGGTTATCGAGAAGATCGTCAACAAACAGCTAACCCGATACCTAGAAGAAAACAACATCCTGGACCCATCCCAATCGGGGTTCCGCAGCAACCACAGCACTGAGACTGCCCTCATCGCCGCCACCGACGACATCAGGACCCTGCTGGACAACGGTGAGACCGCAGCCCTCATCCTGCTGGACCTCTCCGCCGCCTTCGACACTGTCTGCCACCGCACTCTACGCGCACGCCTCCACGACGCAGGGATCCGAGACAAGGCCCTGGAATGGACCACCTCCTTCCTCGACGGCAGAACCCAGGAGAGTCCGCCTCCCACCTTTCCGATCCGAAGCCTCCGAGATCATCTGCGGCGTACCCCAGGGATCCTCCCTCAGCCCAACACTGTTCAACATCTACATGGCCCCGCTCGCACGCATCGCCAGACAGCACGACCTCAACATTATTTCCTACGCCGACGACACTCAACTGATCCTCTCCCTCACCAAGGACCCCCTCGCCGCCAAAGCCAATCTCCATGAAGGAATGAAGGCCGTCGCCGATTGGATGAAGATCAGCCGATTAAAGCTGAACACGGACAAGACGGAGGTCCTCATCCTCGGCTCCAACCCCTCAGCCTGGGACGACTCCTGGTGGCCAACGACGCTGGGAGCAGCCCCGACACCCACCGACCACGCACGCAACCTGGGAGTCATCCTCGACTCAACGCTCTCCATGGCCAAGCAAGTCAACGCAGTCTCCTCCTCCTGCTTCAACACCCTCTGCATGCTTCGCAAGATCTACAGGTGGATCCCGACAGACACAAGAAGAACAGTCACCCAGGCCCTCGTCAGTAGCAGACTTGACTATGGGAACGCCCTCTACGCGGGAGCCCCGGGCAAGCTCATCAAGCGACTGCAACGCATACAAAACGCCTCCGCCCGCCTGATCCTCGACGTACCACGCCACAGCCACATCACCCCCCACCTGAGGAACCTGCACTGGCTCCCCGTCGACAGGAGGATCACCTTCAAACTCCTCATCCACACACACAAGGCACTCCACAAAACTGGCCCAGCCTACCTCAACAGACGACTCTTCTTCTACGTCCCCAACCGCCAGCTCCGCTCCGCCGACCTCTCCCTCGCCACCGTCCCTCGCATTCGAAGAACAACCACCGGCGGCAGATCCTTCTCACACCTCGCCGCCAAGACCTGGAACACCCTTCCACTAAGCCTACGACAGACCCAAGACCTGCTGACCTTCAGGAGGCTACTCAAGACCTGGCTGTTCGACCAGTAGCAGCACCCCCCCTTCCCTCTCCCCAGCGCCTTGAGACCCTCGCGGGTAAGTAGTGCGCTCTACAAATTCTGTGATTGATTGATTGACACTGGGTACTTGTGGACATGGGGGTCTTGTGGACATGGGGGTCTTGTGGACGTAGGGTACTTGTGGACGTAGGGTACTTGTGGACGTAGGGTACTTGTGGACATGGGGGTCTTGTGGACACTGAGTACTTGTGGACGTAGGGTACTTGTGGACTCAGGGTACTTGTGGACATGGGGGTCTTGTGGACACTGGGTACTTGTGGACGTAGGGTACTTGTGGACATGGGGTACTTGTGGACATGGGGGTCTTGTGGTCACTGGATACTTGTGAACACAGGGTACTTGTGAACATAAAGTACTTGTGGACTCAGGGTACTTGTGGTCATGGGGGTCTTGTGGTCACTGGATACTTGTGAACAGAGGGTACTTGTGAACATAAAGTACTTGTGGACTCAGGGTACTTGTGGTCATGGGGGTCTTGTGGACACAGGGTACTTTTGGACACAGGGCGCCTTTGGACAGGGTATACAGCATCGACCGGCCTCCACGGTGGCCCCCTCAGATGGCGGGTGGAGCCTTCATATACACAAGACCCCTCGACCACACCTCAACAGGGGATGATCCCAGAAGAAGGGGTTCTGGGTCGCCTGAGGGCACAGGGGGCCCCACTCTTTGACGTCGCTCATGCTGGGCTCTCCAGGAAGGGGGCCGTCCAGCTGAAGCATGTTGGGTGGTGGGGGCTTCTCTACAGGTGGTACACACCCACCTGTGATGGGATATGAAGGCACGGACCTTACCCTGCGGTCCCCGGTATTTGGGGAGACATTCTCGCACCGGGTACATATTGACACCCGGAGTGAGGGCCCGGGGCTTCCCTCCTGCCTCGTCCAGCCCCCCACCCCTCAGCCGCTGAACCCCACACACTTTTCCACAGGGGCCTAGGCCAGGTCTGGTGGCTCAGTAGACTTATGCGCCCACTGGAGGGGCCTGTGTGCGACCTCATGGTCACAGGTTCTAATACCGGTAGGTCTACCCAGCCTTTTATCCTTCTGAGGTGGGTAAAACGAGTACCATTGAGTAACAATAAGCATCTGTTATTCAGCGCTAAGATACCCGTCGCGCTTTACAAATACACGTGTCATGTTGCTTATGACTGGGCCGCGTTCACACAGGGGCAGGCCCTGGGGGTGAAACCCGAACTGGTGGTCACCCTGACTGGGTGAGGGGCCACTTGGGCGAGGGCACCCGGGGCTGCTCCTACTCGCCGAGCCCTCCAGCTCCTGCACAGAATCCAGGCCGGTGCTTGTGCGTCCCTTGAAGTAGAGGTGGAGTGTGCAACCTTCTGTTGTGCTTTCTTTAAAAACAAGCACTGGCAAAGCTCACATGTCGGCTTACATTTGTGTTTTGACTAAAACGTTAAAAGCAAGTATTCTGCTGCAGTGAAAAAAGTAAACCAAAAAGCGATTTCTTTCTGTAGTGAAAGCACCCGTGGTATAAGACAGGTAGATTGTGGAGGTTCAGTGTACTTTTGAAATAAAAAAAACAGCCCCTCGTGGATTGCAAGGCACCCACTCCATAGTGGCGGAATGATACACCAAAAAAGGGGGCTGGGACAAAAGAGCCCTCCGCCGGGCGGAGCCAAAGGCCGCCCTGTGTGCATTTGAAAGAATTGGTAACAGTAGGTAGAGCGGACAGCTGTGCAGTCAACCAGACCTAAAAAGGAGCGCACTGAGGGAGAGGCGGCCACAGCCACCCACAGAGGGAGACGTGCCCACATCCACCCACAGAAGGAGGCGTGCCCACATCCACCCACAGAAGCCCACATCCACCCACAGGGGAGACGTGCCCACATCCACCCACAGAAGGAGGCGTGCCCACATCCACCCACAGAAGCCCACATCCACCCACAGGGGAGACGTGCCCACATCCACCCACAGAAGGAGGCGTGCCCACATCCACCCACAGAAGCCCACATCCACCCACAGGGGGAGACGTGCCCACATCCACCCACAGAAGGAGGCGTGCCCACATCCACCCACAGAAGCCCACATCCACCCACAGGGGGAGACGTGCCCACATCCACCCAGAGAAGGAGGCGTGCCCACATCCACCCACAGAAGGAGAAGCCCACATCCACCCACAGGGGGAGACGTGCCCACATCCACCCACAGGGAGAGACACGCCCACATCCACCCACAGGGAGAGACACGCCCACATCCACCCACAGGGAGAGACATGCCCACATCCACCCACAGGGGGAGGCGTGCCCACATCCACCCACAGGGGGAGAAGCCCACATCCACCCACAGGGGGAGACGTGCCCACATCCACCCACAGGGAGAGACATGCCCACATCCATCCAGAGAGGGAGAAGCCCACATCCACCCACAGAGGGAGACGTGCCCACATCCACCCACAGAAGGAGGCGTGCCCACATCCACCCACAGAAGGAGAAGCCCACATCCACCCACAGAGGGAGATACGCCCACATCCACCCAGAGAGGGAGACACGCCCACAGCCACCCACAGAGGGAGACGCGCCCACATCCACCCACAGAAGGAGAAGCCCACATCCACCCACAGAGGGAGATACGCCCACATCCACCCAGAGAGGGAGATACGCCCACATCCACCCAGAGAGGGAGACACGCCCACAGCCACCCACAGAGGGAGAAGCCCACATCCACCCAGAGTGGTACAGGCGCCCACCGCTACCCAGAGAGGGACAGGCACCCACAGCCACCCACAGAGGGAGAAGGGCCCACAGCCACCCACAGAAGGAGACGTGCCCACATCCACCCACAGGGAGAAACATGCCCACATCCACCCACAGGGGGAGACGTGCCCACATCCACCCACAGAGGGAGACATGCCCACATCCACCCAGAGAAGGAGGCGTGCCCACATCCACCCACAGAAGGAGAAGCCCACATCCACCTACAGAGGGAGACACGCCCACATCCACACAGAGAGGGACAGGCGCACACAGCCACCCACAGCGGGAGACGCGCCCATGGGATGGAGACGCGCCCAGATCCACCCACAGAAGGAGAACCGAGAGATCGCTGTTTGCTAAACTGAGGGCCCCTGCCCTGTAGACCCAAGATGCCCCCACCCCTTTCCAAAGGCATTCAAACAGCACATCAGCACAGAGGGGGGCCTGTCAATGCTGTGGAAATGAAGGCAGAACTACACCTGAATTCCTGCTGTCCGTCTCAGCCTCAGAGGCCAAAAAAGTGTCTGATTGCTGGGCAGTGCTTGAGGGAGCCTTCGGCCTGTCCTGGATCAGAGGTCACACCCACCTTAGGGTGAATGATGCTGACATGCACCAGACCCTGCCTTAGGGTGAATGAAGCTGATGTGCACCAGGCCCTGCCTTAGGGTGAATGACACTGACGTGCCCAGACCGTGCCTTAGGGTGAATGACACTGACGTGCCCCAGACCCTGCCTTAGGGTGAATGACGCTGACGTGCCCCAGACCCTGCCTTAGGGTGAATGACGCTGACGTGCCCCAGACCCTGCCTTAGGGTGAATGACGCTGACGTGCCCCAGACCCTGCCTTAGGGTGAATGACGCTGACGTGCCCCAGACCCTGCCTTAGGGTGAATGACGCTGATGTGCACCAGGCCCTGCCTTAGGGTGAATGACGCTGATGTGCACCAGACCCTGCCTTAGGGTGAATGACACTGACGTGCCCAGACCGTGCCTTAGGGTGAATGACGCTGACGTGCCCCAGACCCTGCCTTAGGGTGAATGGCGCTGAGCGGCCCCCAGACCCTGCCTTAGGGTGAATGATGCTGACGTGCACCAGACCCTGCCTTAGGGTGAATGAAGCTGATGTGCCCCAGACCCTGCCTTAGGGTGAATGACACTGACGTGCCCAGACCGTGCCTTAGGGTGAATGACACTGACGTGCCCCAGACCCTGCCATAGGGTGAATGACGCTGACGTGCACCAGGCCCTGCCTTAGGGTGAATGATGCTGACGTGCACCAGGCCCTGCCTTAGGGTGAATGATGCTGACGTGCCTCAGACTGTGCCTTAGGGTGAATGACACTGACGTGCCCCAGACCCTACCTTAGGATGAATGACACTGACGTGCATCAGTCCTGCCTTAGGGCGAATGATGCTGATGTGCCAAGACCCTGCCTTAGGGTGAATGACACTGATGTGTCCCAGACCCTGCCTTAGGGTGAGTGACACTGATGTGCACCAGGTCCTGCCTTAGGGTGAATGACGCTGATATGCACCAGACCATGCCTTAGGGTGAATGACACTGATGTGTCCCAGACCCTGCCTTAGGGTGAATGACGCTGATGTGTCCCAGACCCTGCCTTAGGGTGAATGACGCTGACGTGCCCCAGACCCTGCTTTAGGGTGAATGAATCTGATGTGCCCGAGACCCTGCCTTAGGGTGAATGATGCTGACGTCCACCAGGCCCTACCTTAGGGTGAATGACGCCGACGTGTCCCAGACCATGCCTTAGGGTGAATGATGCTGACTTGCACCAGTCCTGCCTTAGGGTTAATGATGCTGACGTGCCCCAGATCCTGCCTTAGGGTGAATGATGCTGACGTGCACCAGACCCTCC
Organism: Calotriton arnoldi; assembly: GCA_963921515.1. Classification (NCBI taxonomy): domain Eukaryota; kingdom Metazoa; phylum Chordata; class Amphibia; order Caudata; family Salamandridae; genus Calotriton; species Calotriton arnoldi. Next base: position 1,848,258 of record CAWUFW010000916.1, read on the forward strand.
CTCAGGGTGAATGTTGCTGGCGTGTGCCAGACCCTGCCTTATGGTGAATGATGCTGACTTGCACCAGTCCTGCCTTAGGGTGAATGACGCTGATGTGCACCAGACCTTGCCTCAGGGTGAATGATGCACACGTGTCCGAGACCCTGCCTTAGGGTGAATGATGCTGATGTACACCCGTCCTGCCTTAGGGTGAATGATGCTGACGTGTATCAGACCTTGCCTTAGGGTGAATGATGCTGCTGTTCACCAGTTCTACCTTATGGTGAATGATGCTGACGTGTACCAGACCCTACCTTAGGATGAATGACGCTGACGGCCCCCAGACCCTGCCTTAGGGTGAATGACACTGACGTGCACCAGACCCTGCCTTAGGATGAATGATGCTGACGTGCACCAGTCCTGCCTTAGGATGAATGACGCTGACGGCCCCCAGACCCTGCCTTAGGGTGAATGACGCTTACGTGCCAAGAACCTGCCTTAGGGTGAATGATGCTGACGTGCACCAGTCCTGCCTTAGGGTGAATGATGCTGACGTGCACCAGACCCTCCCTCAGGGTGAATGATGCTGACGTGCACCAGTCCTGCCTTATGGTGAATGATGCTGACGTGCACCAGACCCTCCCTCAGGGTGAATGATGCTGACGTGCCCCAGACCCTGCCTTATGGTGAAGGATGCTGACGTGCCCTCAGCCCTGTCGTAGGGTGAGGCAGCTAAATCTATCCGTGGGTCCCATCTGAAACACCTGAAAATGGCCGAGCTAGATGTGTCTTCGAATCAATTTTTAGCTCCTGGATACCCTTCGGGTGATAAGCTTTGCTTTACAAATCCAAATTACATAACATAACAGTCCATCCACGCAGCAGGCTGACTCACACACCATGTTATCTTGGACAGTTTGAGGAACACAATGCCCATATCAGGGGTGACTGCACAGATGTTGTGGAAGGAAGAAGTGAGGTGATGCGTCACAGCAGTGATGATGTTTCCACCACCACCTCGCCACTTGTGGTGGAACAGACTCCAGAGTGGGGGGCTTCCACCAACGTAACATCACTGGAGTCAGAAGGACTGTGAAAAATCCAAGATTCACACAAAGAACAAGTATAGTAAATGACCACCCCTATTCAGCCGGAGAGTGGCAATCAATCAACTAAAGGTCTTTGTAGAGCGCAACGTGTCACCCCGGGGGGTCTCCAGGCGCTGTGCTGCAGGTTTTAGTCGAAGAGTTCCTTCCTGAAGTGGTTCTGGGAGTGAGAGGTGCAGAGGTGGAGAGGGAGGGTGTTCTAGGCTTTGGCGGTGCGGTGGAAGAAGGAGCGACCTCCGGTGCGGCTGCGGCGGATGTGTGGAGTCTGCGCGAGGGCAAGGTGTGCGTAGCGAAGGTTACTGGTTGGTTGGTGGAAGGTCAGGCGGTGGTTCATGTAGTGTGGTTGTAGATTGTGTAAGGCTTTGTAGGGGTGGGTCACGAGCTTGAATTAGCATCTCTTCTGGACGGGGAACCAGTGGAGGTCCTTCAGGTTTTGAGTGATGTGTGTCCTCTTGGGCATGTTGAGGATCAGTCTGGCTGTTGCGTTCTGGATTGTCTGGAGTCTTTGCATGAGTTGAGAGGTTGTGCCGGCATAGAGTGCGTTGCCGTAGTCGAATCAGCTGGTGATGAGGGCCTGCGTTGCAGTTTTCCTGATGCTAATGGGGAGCCATCTGAAGATCTTTCGGAGCATGTGGAAGCAGACTGCGGCGACGGGGTTCACCTGGTGTTTCATAAAGAGTTTGCCGTCTAGTGCGATGCAGAGGTTGCGGACGCGGTGTTTCGGTGTGGGAGTGGGACCAAGTTCCTTGGGCCACCAGGAGTCGTTCCAGAGGACGGTGTGTCTGCCGAAGATGAGGACTTCCATCTTGTCCATGTTCAGTTTGAGGCAGTTTTCTTTCATCCATGTCGCGACGTTCATCATACAGTTGTGGAAGTTGGTCTTTGTGTGGGTGGGATTCGCTGAGAGTGAGAGGGCTAGTTGGGTGTCATCGGCATAGGAGATGATGTTGATGTCATGTGCTCTGACGATGTCTGCGCGTGGTGTCATGAAGAGGGTGAGGCTGAGGGACGAGCCCTGGGGTACTTTGCAGATGGTGCTCTTGGGGTGCGAGGTGAAGGGGGAGGCGGACCCTCTGGGTGCGACCTGTGAGGAAAGATGCCATCCTTCTGAGCACATTGTCTGTGATTCCAATCTGGCGAAGTCACTGGATGAGCTTGTGGTGGGAGACGGTATTGAAGGCTGCGGAAAGGTCCAGGAGGATGAGGGCGGATGTTTCTCCGCTGTTAAGCAGGGCTCAGATGTTGTCTGTTGCTGCGATCAGGGCTCTCTTGGTGCTGTGTTTGGTTCTAAAGCCAGACCGGGATGGATCTGCAGCTTGTTTCTTGTTTTTTCCAGATGATCGATGAGTTGGAGGTTGATGGCTTTCTCCAGGACTTTGGCAGGGAACGAGAGGAGGGAGCTGGGATGGTAGTTCTGGAGTTCTCTGGGGTCTGCTGACGGTTACTTGAGGAGGCGCCTGACCTCCGCGTGCTTCCATGCATCAGGGAAGATAGTTGTAGTGATGGAGGCGTTGAAGAGGCTGGTGGCTGATCTCGTTGCTTCCAGGGTTGAAGATCTGATGTGGGCAGGGGTCGGTGGGTGCTCCAGAGTGGATGGATTTCATCAGGGTGGTTGTAGTTGATGTGCTGAGTTGTTCCCATGTGGTGAGCGATTGGTTGCTGGTTGTGTTTTATGGGTGGCTGAGGATGTCAGAAGGTTGGGGTTCCAAGTTTGTGTAGATGGTTGCTATCTTGTTTTGGAAGTGGCCGGCGAGGGAGTCGCAGAGTTCTTGTAAGGTAGGGTTCGTGCTTTCTGTGGCTGAGAAGCAGGAGAACCCTTGGACGATGGTGAAGAATTTCTTGGTTTGGTTGGTGCTGGTTTTGATGGGCTTGTGAGGGACTCCTTTTTGCAGCCTTGAGCTGATGGGGGTAGCTGTTGAGGGTTGCTTTGTAGGTGGCTTGGTCGGTGTCGTTCTTGCTGGTTCACCATCTTTCAAGTTGTTTACAGTTGTGTTTCAATGTGCAGAGTTCTGGTGTGTTCCAGCTGGCTCATTTGGTGGGTCTTTTCCTCTTCGGGGGTTTGATGGGGCGACTTGGTTGGCGGTATTGGTGATCCAGGCGTTGAAGGTATGGTACCGTTTGGTCTAGGTTGGTTGGGATGTTTGGCTGGGAGGTGCTAAGGGCGTCTGTCCATTGCTGCTGAGTTACTTTGGTCCAGCTGCGGTAGGGCGAATTGTCTCAGGTGGGGGTAGTGTGCAGCAGGCCGGCGAGGGTGAAGTGTACAATGGCGTGGTCCATCCAGGTCAGTTCTGATGTGTAGCTGTATCTGATTCTGTTGCTGGATGTGGAGATGGGGTCTAGCGTGTGTCCTGCTCTGTGTGTGGGGTCGGTGATGATCTGCTTGAGGCCAATGTTGTGTAGTCTTTTCAGGAGGTCGGTAGTGTTGGTGTTGGTGAGATCGTCCAGGTGGAAGTTGAGGTTGCCCAGGAAGACGTAGTTTTCGGATGCGAGAGGGGCAATGAATTCAGCTATGGTGTCGCAGAGGCCGGTTCGTGGACCTGGCGGTCTGTATGCGAGAGTGCCTCTGAGGGTGGTTTTGGTGTTGGTGTGAAGCTGGAAGTTCATGTGTTCCATGGTGGGCATGGTTTCATCGATGGTGCAGGTGATAGATTCCTTGTGTACGATGGCGGTGCCTCCTCCGTGTCTGTTGGCGCAGTCTCAGTGTTTCATCTTGTACCCAGTGGGGGTTGCAGTGGCGATGTCGGGGGCCCATGTGCGGGTGAGACAAGTCTTGGTGAGGAAGGTGATGAAGGTTACATCGGGGGCGAGGGTAGAGATGGTGCCCCAGATCTCGGTGGTGTGTTTGCAGAGTGATCTGGTGTTGATCAGGAGGCAGTTGAATTCAACCGCCGGGGTGTCGACATCAGTGGTTGGCGTGGTGTAGTTCGGTGGGGTGGTGATCATGTTGAAGCGGCAGTAGGTGCAGGTGAATGTTCCCGCTGTGGTGCGTGGTGAAGCGAGGCAGCAGTTGTTGCGTGCAGTGCCCAGGGCACGGAGCTCTGGGGCAGAGTGCCTGTGGCATTGCTGGGAGCCAGGGTTCCTGGTACGGGTGCGGTATGTAGCCGGTGGGGCATTTTGGAGAACACTGTCGCAAATCTGTTACTGAGCCATGGTGTGGTAGCCACTGTCATTTATACAGAGCGCATTTTCCATTGAAATGACCACTAAATTCGCACTGAGATAGAATTTTACTGATAAAACTATACAGCGCACAGATAATGTTTGGAATTCAGATTTCAGCAAATTTACACACTTCAGAATTATTACAAATGTGCTTCATTCGTTCTTTCCTAACTGCTGACAGATTATCAATATTTGTACAGTTCACTTACAGGTATTTAAAGGCTGCGTTCTAGAAAAATAAACTGACCTCATACAGCCTTTCCTTCACACTGCCTGTACCCCAGAAGGATTGTCATATAATTTTACTTTACAAAATCCTCTAACTGCGGTCAAAGAAAGGAAAGGAAACACCAATCCCCACAACAATTGGCCAGAAGACACAGCCTGAGATTGACCGCTGTCTCTGAACGCACTGCAAGTGACAAGATCAGAAGATTATTTTAAAGGCCTCTTTATTGCTCATTCACCTTCTGAAATCCAGCAGGGGTATTTTGAGGGTGCTGCACCCCCACCCCCCTAGCACCCTTTCTTCAAGCCCCTAGGCACCTTGGAACAGAGAGTTGTATGTGTGACATCACCTGTCAAAGATGGATGATTTCATCACCACCTTTAAAACCAGGCATTGCTCCTTGTAGAGGATGAAGGCTTCTTGAAGTGCACCCACCTTTCTTTCACCCGCAGGGGGCATTGCTTCTCCGTCCTCTCTCCACCACAGACCACCTTCCTTCCAGGCCTCCCTCTGCTGTCGGGTGGGAGGGTATGCCCACATACCAGGCCTAGGATTAGTGTGGGCAGTAAGTGGGACTCACAGTCCTGATTCACTGACCCCTCTCTCTCTGCCTCTATGCTGGGGCCCCTCTCCCAGCCTTTTTGTTGGGGCCCCTCTCTCAGCCTCTTTGCTGGGGCCCCTCTCTCAGCCCCTGTGCTGTGGACTCTCTCTCAGCCTCTGTGCTGTGGCCCCTCTCTCAGCCTCTGTGCTGTGGCCCCTCTCCCAGCCTCTGTGCTGTGGCCCCTCTCTCAGCCTCTGTGCTGTGGCCCCTCTCTCTCTCTGCCTCTGTGCTGGGGCCCCTCTCCCAGCCTCTTTGCTGTGGCCCCTCTCTCAGCCTCTGTGCTGTGGCCCCTCTCTCAGCCTCTGTGCTGGGGCCCCTCTCCCAGCCTCTGTGCTGGGGCCCATCTCTCAGCCCCTGTGGTGTGACCCCTCTCCCAGCCTCTGTGCTGGGGCCCCTCTCCCAGCCTCTGTGCTGTGGCCCCTCTCCCACCCTCTGTGCTGTGGCCCCTCTCTCAGCCTCTTTGCTGTGGCCTCTCTCCCAGCCTCTGTGCTGTGGCCCCTCTCAGCCTCTGTGCTGTGGCCCCTCTCAGCCTCTGTGCTGTGGGCTCTCTCTCATCCTCTGTGCTGTTGCCTCTCTCCCAGCCTCTGTGCTGTGGCATCTCTCTCAGCCTCTATCCTGTGGCCTCTCCCAGCCTCTGTGCTGCGGCCCCTCTCTCTCAGCCTCTGTGCTGTGGCCCCTCTCTCAGCCTCTGTGCTGTGGGCCCCTCTCCCAGCCTCTGTGCTGTGGGCCCCTCTCCCAGCCTCTTTGCTGGGGCCCCTCTCCCAGCCTCTGTGCTGTGGCCCCGCTCTCACCTTCTGTGCTGTGGCCCCTCTCGCAGCCTCTGTGCTGTGGCCCCTCTCTCTCAGCCTCTGTGCTGTAAGCCCCTCTCCCAGCCTCTGTGCTGTGGGCCCCTCTCCCAGCCTCTGTGCTGTGGCCCCGCTCTCACCTTCTGTGCTGTGGCCCCTCTCGCAGCCTCTGTGCTGTGGCCCCTCTCTCTGCCTCTGTGCTGTGGCCCCTCTCTCAGCCTCTGTGCTGTGGCTCCTCTCTCAGCCTATGTGCTGGGGCCCCTCTCTCTGCCTCTGTGCTGTGGCCCCTCTCTAATCCTCTGTGCTGTGGCCCCTCCCTCTGCCTCTGTGCTGTGGCCCCTCTCTAATCCTCTGTGCTGTGGCCCCTCTCTCAGCCTCTGTGCTGGGGCCCCTCTCTCTGCCTCTGTGCTGTGGCCCCTCTCCCAGCCTCTTTGCTGTTGCCTCTCTCTCAGCCTCTGTGCTGTGGCCCCTCTCTCAGCCTCTGTGCTCGGGCCCCTCTCTCTGCCTCTGTGCTGTGGCCCCTCTCTAATCCTCTGTGCTGTGGCCCCTTTCTCTGCCTCTGTGCTGTGGCCCCTCTCTCAGCCTCTGTGCTCGGGCCCCTCTCTCTGCCTCTGTGCTGTGGCCCCTCTCTAATCCTCTGTGTTGTGGCCCCTCTCTCAGCCTCTGTGCTCGGGCCCCTCTCTCTGCGTCTGTGCTGTGGCCCCTCTCTAATCCTCTGTGCTGTGGCCCCTCTCTCTGCCTCTGTGCTGTGGCCCCTCTCTAATCCTCTGTGCTGTGGCCCCTCTCTCAGCCTCTTTGCTGGGGCCCCTCTCTCAGCCTCTGTGCTGTGGCTCCTCTCTCAGCCTCTGTGCTGTGGCTCCTCTCTCAGCCTCTGTGCTGTGGCCTCTCTCTCAGCCTCTGTGCTGTGGCATTTCTCTCAGCCTCTGTGCTGGGGCCCCTCTCCCAGCCTCTGTGCTGTGGCCCCTCTCTCTCTGCCTCTATGCTGTTGCCCCTCTCTCAGCCTCTGTGGGCCCTCTCTCAGCCTCTGTGCTGTGGCGTCTCTCTCAGCCTCTGTGCTGGGGCCCCTCTCTCTGCCTCTGTGCTGTGGGCTCTCTCCCAGCCTCTTTGCTGGGGCCCCTCTCTCAGCCTCTGTGCTGGGGCCCCTCTCTCAGCCTCTGTGCTGTTTCCCCTCTCCCAGCCTCTGTGCTGTGGGCTCTCTCTCATCCTCTGTGCTGTGGGCTCTCTCTCATCCTCTGCACTGTGGCCTCTCTCCCAGCCTCTGTGCTGTGGCTCCTCTCTCAGTCTCCGTGCTGGGGCCCCTCTCTCAGCCTCCATGCTGTGGCCCCTCTCTCTCAGCCTCCGTGCTGTGGCCCCTCTGTCAGCCTCCGTGCTGTGGCCCCTCTCTCATCCTCTGTGCTGTGGCCCCTTTCTCAGCCTCTGTGCTGTGGCCCCTCGCTCAGCCTCTGTGCTGTGGGCTCTCTCCCAGCCTCTGTGCTGGGGCCCCTCTCTCAGCCTCTGTGCTGTGGTCCCTCTCTCAGCCTCTGTGCTGTGGGCTCTCTCTCAGCCTCTGTGCTGTGTCCCCTCTCATCCTCTGTGATGTTGCCCTCTCTCAGCCTCTGTGCTTTGGCCTCTCTCTCAGCCTCTGTGCTGTGGCCCCTCTTTCAGCCTCTGTGCTGTGGCCCCTCTCTCAGCCTCTGTGCTGTGGCTCCTCTCTCAGCCTCTGTGCTGTGGCCTCTCTCTCAGCCTCTGTGCTGTGGCCTCTCTCTCAGCCTCTGTGCTGGGGCCCCTCTCCCAGCCTCTGTGCTGTGGCCCCTCTCTCTCTGCCTCTGTGCTGTTGCCCCTCTCTCAGCCTCTGTGCTGTGGGCCCTCTCTCAGCCTCTGTGCTGTGGCGTCTCTCTCAGCCTCTTTGCTGGGGCCCCTCTCTCAGCCTCTGTGCTGGGGCCCCTCTCTCTGCCTCTGTGCTGTGGGCTCTCTCCCAGCCTCTTTGCTGGGGCCCCTCTCTCAGCCTCTGTGCTGGGGCTCCTCTCAGCCTCCGTGCTGTTTCCCCTCTCCCAGCCTCTGTGCTGTGGGCTCTCTCTCATCCTCTGTGCTGTGGGCTCTCTCTCATCCTCTGCACTGTGGCCTCCCTCCCAGCCTCTGTGCTGTGGCTCCTCTCTCAGTCTCCGTGCTGGGGCCCCTCTCTCAGCCTCCATGCTGTGGCCCCTCTCTCTCAGCCTCCGTGCTGTGGCCCCTCTCTCAGCCTCCGTGCTGTGGCCCCTCTCTCATCCTCTGTGGCCCCTTTCTCAGCCTCTGTGCTGTGGCCCCTCTCTCTGCCTCTGTGCTGTGGCCCCTCTCTAATCCTCTGTGCTGTGGCCCCTCTCTCTGCCCCTGTGCTGTGACCCCTCTCTAATCCTCTCTGCTGTGGCCCCTCTCTCAGCCTCTTTGCTGGGGCCCCTCTCTCAGCCTCTGTGCTGTGGCTCCTCTCTCAGCCTCTGTGCTGTGGCCTCTCTCTCAGCCTCTGTGCTGTAGCATTTCTCTCAGCCTCTGTGCTGGGGCCCCTCTCCCAGCCTCTGTGCTGTGGCCCCTCTCTCAGCCTCTGTGCTGTGGGCCCTCTCTCAGCCTCTGTGCTGTTGCGTCTCTCTCAGCCTCTTTGCTGGGGCCCCTCTCTCAGCCTCTGTGCTGGGGCACTCTCTCTGCCTCTGTGGGCTCTCTCCCAGCCTCTTTGCTGGGGCCCCTCTCTCAGCCTCTGTGCTGGGGCCCCTCTCTCAGCCTCCGTGCTGTTTCCCCTCTCCCAGCCTCTGTGCTGTGGGCTCTCTCTCATCCTCTGTGCTGTGGGCTCTCTCTCATCCTCTGCACTGTGGCCTCTCTCCCAGCCTCTGTGCTGTGGCTCCTCTCTCAGTCTCCGTGCTGGGGCCCCTCTCTCAGCCTCCATGCTGTGGTCCCTCTCTCTCAGCCTCCGTGCTGTGGCCCCCTCTCTCAGCCTCCGTGCTGTGGCCGCTCTCTCATCCTCTGTGCTGTGGCCCCTTTCTCAGCCTCCGTGCTGTGGCCCCCTCTCTCAGCCTCCGTGCTGTTTCCCCTCTCCCAGGCTCTGTGCTGTGGGCTCTCTCTCATCCTCTGTGCTGTGGGCTGTCTCTCATCCTCTGCACTGTGGCCTCTCTCCCAGCCTCTGTGCTGTGGCTCCTCTCTCAGTTTCCGTGCTGGGGCCCCTCTCTCAGCCTCCATGCTGTGGCCCCTCTCTCTCTCAGCCTCTGTGCTGTGGCCCCTCTCTCAGCCTCTGTGCTGTGGCCCCTCTCTCATCCTCTGTGCTGTGGCCCCTTTCTCAGCCTCTGTGCTGTGGCCCCTCTCTCAGCCTCTGTGCTGTGGGCTCTCTCCCAGCCTCTGTGCTGGGGCCCCTCTCTCAGCCTCTGTGCTGTGGTCCCTCTCTCAGCCTCTGTGCTGTGGGCTCTCTCTCATCCTCTGTGCTGTTGCCCTCTCTCAGCCTCTGTGCTTTGGCCTCTCTCTCAGCCTCTGTGCTGTGGCCCCTCTTTCAGCCTCTGTGCTGTGGCCACTCTCTCAGCGCCTGTGCTGTGGCCACTCTCTCAGCGCCTGTGCAGTGGTCCCTCTCTCACCCTCTGTGCTGTGGCCCCTCTCTCAGCCTCTGTGCTGTGGCCCCTCTCTCAGCCTCTGTGCTGTGGCCCCTCTCCTAGCCTCTGTGCTGTGGCCCCACTCTCAGCCTCTGTGCTGTGGACTCTCTCTCAGCCTCTGTGCTGTGGCCTCTCTCTCAGCCTCTGTGCTGTGGCCTCTCTCTCTCAGCCTCTGTGCTGTGGCCCCTCTCTCAGCCTCTGTGCTGTGGACTGTCTCTCACCCTCTGTGCTGTGGCCCCTCTCTCATCCTCTGTGCTGTGGCCTCTCTCTCAGCCTCTGTGCTGTGGCCCCTCTCTCAGCCTCTGTGCTGTGGCCCCTCTCTCAGCCTCTGTGCTGTGGCCCCTCTCTCAGCCTCTGTGCTGTAGCCCCTCTCTCAGCCTCTGTGCTGTGGCCCCTCTCTCTCTGCCTCTATGCTGTGGCCCCTCTCTCAGCCTCTTTGGTGTGGCCTCTCTCTCAGCCTCTGTACTGTGGCCTCTCTCTCAGCCTCTGTGCTGTGACCCCTCTCTCAGCCTCTGTGCTGTGTCCCCTCTCTCAGTGTCTGTGCTATGGCCCCTCTCCCAGCCTCTGTGCTGTGGCCCCCTCTCTCAGCCTCTTTGCTGGGGCCTCTCTCTCATCCTCTGTGCTGTGGCCCCTCTCTCTCTGCCTCTGTGCTGTGACCCCTCTCCCAGCCTTTTTGCTGGGGACCCTCTCCAAGCCTCGGTGCTGTGGCCCCTCTCTCAGCCTCTGTGCTGTGGCCCCTCTCATCCTCTGTGCCGTGGCCCCTCTCCCAGCCTCTGTGCTGCTTGGCCCCTCTCTCAGCCTCTGTGCTGTGGCCCCTCTCTCAGCCCCTGTGCTGTGGCCCCTCTCTCAGCCCCTGTGCTGTGGCCCCTCTCCCACCCTCTGTGCTGTTGCCCTCTCTCAGCCTCTTTGGTGAGGCCTCTCTCTCAGCCTCTGTACTGTGGCCTCTCTTCCAGCCTCTGTGCTGTCTCCCCTCTCCCAGCCTCCGTGCTGTGGCCCCTCTCTCTCAGCCTCTGTGCTGTGGCCCCTCTCTCAGCCTCTGTGCTGTGCCCCTCTCTCAGCCTCTGGGCTGTGGCCCCTCTCTCATCCTCTTTGCTGGGGCCCCTCTCTCCAGCCTCTGTGCTGTGGCCACTCTCTCTCAGCCTCTGTGCTGTGGCTCTCTCTCAGCCTCTGTGCTGTGTCCCCTCTTTCAGCCTCTGTGCTGTGGCGTCTCTCTCATCCTCTGTGCTGTGGCCTCTCTCTCAGCCTCTGTGCTGTGGCCCCTCTCTCAGCCTCTGTGCTGTGGCGTCTCTCTCATCCTCTGTGCTGTGGCCCTCTCTCAGCCTCTGTGCTGTGGCCCCTCTCTCAGGAGCTGTGCTGTGGCCCCTCCCTCAGCCTTTTTGCTGTGGCCCCTCTCTCAGCCCCTGTGCTGTGGCCCCTCTCTCATCCTCTGTGCTGTGATCCCTCTCTCAGCGATTTGCTGGGGCACCTCTCTCAGCCCCTGTGCTGTGACCCCTCTCTCAGCGTCTTTGCTGGGGCCCCTCTCCCAGCCTCTGTGCTGTGGCCCCCTCTCTCAGCCTCTTTGCTGGGGCACCTCTCTCATCCTCTGTGCTGTGGCCCTTCTCCCAGCCTCTGTGCTGGGGCCCCTCTCTCATCCTCTGCTGTGGCCTCTCTCCCAGCCTCTGTGCTGTGGCGTCTCTCTCAGCCTCTGTGCTGTGACCCCTCTCTCAGCCTCTGTGCTGTGGCCCCTCTCTCAGTGTCTGTGCTATGGCCCCTCTCCCAGCCTCTGTGCTGTGGCCCCCTCTCTCAGCCTCTTTGCTGGGGCCCCTCGCACATCCTCTGTGCTGTGGCCCTTCTCCCAGCCTCTGTGCTGTGGTCCCTCTCTCAGCCTCTGTGCTGTGGGCTCTCTCTCAGCCTCTGTGCTGTGTCCCATCTCATCCTCTGTGCTGTTGCCCTCTCTCAGCCTCTGTGCTTTGGCCTCTCTCTCAGCCTCTGTGCTGTGGCCCCTCTTTCAGCCTCTGTGCTGTGGCCACTCTCTCAGCGCCTGTGCAGTGGTCCCTCTCTCACCCTCTGTGCTGTGGCCCCTCTCTCACCCTCTGTGCTGTGGCCCCTCTCTCAGCCTCTGAGCTGTGGCCCCTCTCCTAGCCTCTGTGCTGTGGCCCCTCTCTCAGCCTCTGTGCTGTGGACTCTCTCTCAGCCTCTGTGCTGTGGCCTCTCTCTCAGCCTCTGTGCTGTGGCCTCTCTCTCTCAGCCTCTGTGCTGTGGCCCCTCTCTCAGCCTCTGTGCTGTGGACTGTCTCTCACCCTCTGTGCTGTGGCCCCTCTCTCATACCCTGTTCTGTGGCCTCTCTCTCAGCCTCTGTGCTGTGGCCCCTCTCTCAGCCTCTGTGCTGTGGCCCCTCTCTCAGCCTCTGTGCTGTGGCCCCTCTCTCAGCCTCTGTGCTGTAGCCCCTCTCTCAGCCTCTGTGCTGTGGCCCTCTCTCTCTGCCTCTATGCTGTGGCCCCTCTCTCAGCCTCTTTGGTGTGGCTCTCTCTCAGCCTCTGTACTGTGGCCTCTCTCTCAGCCTCTGTGCTGTGACCCCTCTCTCAGCCTCTGTGCTGTGTCCCCTCTCTCAGTGTCTGTGCTATGGCCCCTCTCCCAGCCTCTGTGCTGTGGTCCCCTCTCTCAGCCTCTTTGCTGGGGCCCCTCTCTCATCCTCTGTGCTGTGGCCCCTCTCTCTCTGCCTCTGTGCTGTGACCCCTCTCCCAGCCTTTTTGCTGGGGACCCTCTCCAAGCCTCGGTGCTGTGGCCCCTCTCTCAGCCTCTGTGCTGTGGCCCCTCTCTCATCCTCTGTGCCGTGGCCCCTCTCCCAGCCTCTGTGCTGTGGCCCCTCTCTCAGCCTCTGTGCTGTGGCCCCTCTCTCAGCCCCTGTGCTGTGGCCCCTCTCTCAGCCCCTGTGCTGTGGCCCCTCTCCCACCCTCTGTGCTGTTGCCCCTCTCTCAGCCTCTTTGGTGAGGCCTCTCTCTCAGCCTCTGTACTGTGGCCTCTCTTCCAGCCTCTGTGCTGTCTCCCCTCTCCCAGCCTCCGTGCTGTGGCCCCTCTCTCTCAGCCTCTGTGCTATGGCCCCTCTCTCAGCCTCTGTGCTGTGGCCCCTCTCTCAGCCTCTGTGCTGTGGCCCCTCTCTCATCCTCTTTGCTGGGGCCCCTCTCTCCGCCTCTGTGCTGTGGCCACTCTCTCTCAGCCTCTGTGCTGTGGCCTCTCTCTCAGCCTCTGTGCTGTGTCCCCTCTTTCAGCCTCTGTGCTGTGGCGTCTCTCTCATCCTCTGTGCTGTGGCCTCTCTCTCAGCCTCTGTGCTGTGGCCCCTCTCTCAGCCTCTGTGCTGTGGCGTCTCTCTCATCCTCTGTGCTGTGGCCCCTCTCTCAGCCTCTGTGCTGTGGCCCCTCTCTCAGGAGCTGTGCTGTGGCCCCTCCCTCAGCCTTTTTGCTGTGGCCCCTCTCTCAGCCCCTGTGCTGTGGCCCCTCTCTCATCCTCTGTGCTGTGACCCCTCTCTCAGCGATTTGCTGGGGCACCTCTCTCAGCCCCTGTGCTGTGACCCCTCTCTCAGCGTCTTTGCTGGGGCCCCTCTCCCAGCCTCTGTGCTGTGGCCCCCTCTCTCAGCCTCTTTGCTGGGGCACCTCTCTCATCCTGTGTGCTGTGGCCCTTCTCCCAGCCTCTGTGCTGGGGCCCCTCTCTCATCCTCTGTGCTGTGGCCTCTCTCCCAGCCTCTGTGCTGTGGCGTCTCTCTCAGCCTCTGTGCTGTGACCCCTCTCTCAGCCTCTGTGCTGTGGCCCCTCTCTCAGTGTCTGTGCTATGGCCCCTCTCCCAGCCTCTGTGCTGTGGCCCTCTCTCTCAGCCTCTTTGCTGGGGCCCCTCTCACATCCTCTGTGCTGCGGCCCTTCTCCCAGCCTCTGTGCTGGGGCCCCTCTCTCATCCTCTATGCTGTGGCCCCCTCTCGCAGCCTCTGTGCTGTGGCCCCTCTCTCAGCCTCTGTGCTGTGGCCCCTCTCTCAGTGTATGGGCTGAGGCCCCTCTCTCAGTGTCTGGGCTGTGGCCCCTCTCTCAGTGTCTGTGCTGTCGCCCCTCTCTCAGCCTCTGTGCTGGGGCCCCTCTCTCAGCCTCTGTGCTGTGGGCTCTCTCTCAGCCTCTGTGCTGTGGCCCCTCTCTCAGCCTCTCTGCTGTGGCCCCTCTCTCAGCCCCTGTGCTGTGGCCCCTCTCCCACCCTCTGTGCTGTGGCCCCTCTCTCAGCCTCTTTGGTGTGGCCTCTCTCTCAGCCTCTGTACTGTGGCCTCTCTCCCAGCCTCTGTGCTGGGGCCCCTCTCTCAGCCTCTTTGGTGTGGCCTCTCTCTCAGCCTCTGTGCTGTGGCCTCTCTCTCAGCCTCTGTGCTGTTGCGTCTCTCTCAGCCTCTGTGCTGTTGCGTCTCTCTCAGCCTCTGTGCTGTTGCCCCTCTCACCCTCCGTGCTGTGGCCCCTCTCTCTCAGCCTCTGTGCTGTTGCGTCTCTCTCAGCCTCTGTGCTGTGGCTCCTCTCCCAGCCTCTGTGCTGTGGGCCCTCTCTCAGCCTCTGTGCTGTGGCCCCTCTCTCAGCCTCTGTGCTGTGGCGTCTCTCTCATCCTCTTTGCTGGGTCCCCTCTCTCTGCCTCTGTGCTGTGGTGTCTCTCTCAGCCTCTGTGCTGTGGCCCCTCTCTCCGCCTCTGTGCTGTTGCCTCTCTCTCTCAGCCTCTGTGCTGTGGCCTCTCTCTCAGCCTCTGTGCTGTGGCCTCTCTCTCAGCCTCTGTGCTGTGGCCCCTCTTTCAGCCTCTGTGCTGTGGCGTCTCTCTCATCCTCTGTGCTGTGGCCCCTCTCTCAGCCTCTGTGCTGTTGCCCCTCTCTCAGGAGCTGTGCGGTGGCCCCTCTCTCAGCCTTTTTGCTGTTGCCCCTCTGTCAGCCCCTGTGCTGTGGCCCCTCGCTCATCCTCTGTGCTGTGACCCCTCTCTCAGCGATTTGCTGGGGCACCTCTCTCAGCCCCTGTGCTGTGACCCCTCTCTCAGCGTCTTTGCTGGGGCCCCTCTCCCAGGCTCTATGCTGTGGCCCCCTCTCTCAGCCTCTTTGCTGGGGCCCCTCTCTCATCCTCTGTGCTGTGGCCCTTCTCCCAGCCTCTGTGCTGGGGCCCCTCTCTCATCCTCTGTGCTGTGGCCTCTCTCTCAGCCTCTGTGCTGTGGCCCCTCTCATCCTCTGTGCTGTGGCCTCTCTCTCAGCCTCTGTGCTGTGGCCCATCTCACCCTCTGTGCTGTGGCCCCTCTCTCAGCCTCTGTGCTGTGGCCCCTCTCTCTCTGCCTCTGTGCTGTGGCCGCTCTCTCAGCCTCTGTGCTGTGGCCCCTCTCTCAGCCTCTGTGCTGTGGCCCCTCTCTCAGGAGCTGTGCTGTGGCCCCTCTCCCAGCCTTTTTGCTGTGGCCCCTCTCTCAGCCCCTGTGCTGTGGCCCCTCTCTCATCCTCTGTGCTGTGACCCCTCTCTCAGCGATTTGCTGGGGCACCTCTCTCAGCCCCTGTGCTGTGACCCCTCTCTCAGTGTCTTTGCTGGGGCCCCTCTCCCAGCCTCTGTGCTGTCGCCCCCTCTCTCAGCATCTTTGCTGGGGCCCCTCTCTCATCCTCTGTGCTGTGACCCTTCTCCCAGCCTCTGTGCTGGGGCCCCTCTCTCAGCCTCTGTGCTGTGGCCCCTCTCTCCGCCTCTGTGCTGTGGCCCCTCTCTCTCAGCCTCTGTGCTGTGGCCTCTCTCTCAGCCTCTGTGCTGTGGCCCCTCTCTCAGCCTCTGTGCTGTTGCGTCTCTCTCATCCTCTGTGCTGTGGCCCCTCTCTCAGCCTCTGTGCTGTGGCCCCTCTCTCAGGAGCTGTGCTGTGGCCCCTCTCTCAGGAGCTGTGCTGTGGCCCCTCTCTCAGCCTTTTTGCTGTTGCCCCTCTCTCAGCCCCTGTGCTGTGGCCCCTCTCTCATCCTCTGTGCTGTGACCCCTCTCTCAGCGATTTGCTGGGGCACCTCTCTCAGCCCCTGTGCTGTGACCCCTCTCTCAGCGTCTTTGCTGGGGCCCCTCTCCCAGCCTCTGTGCTGTGGCCCCCTCTCTCAGCCTCTTTGCTGGGGCCCCTCTCTCATCCTCTGTGCTGTGGCCCTTCTCCCAGCCTCTGTGCTGGGGCCCCTCTCTCATCCTCTGTGCTGTGGCCTCTCTCCCAGCCTCTGTACTGTGGCCCCTCTCTCAGTGTCTGTGCTTTGGCCCCTCTCTCAGTGTCTGTGCTGTGTCCCCTCTCTCAGCCTCTGTGCTGGGGCCCCTCTCTCAGCCTCTGTGCTGTGGTCTCTCTCTCAGCCTCTGTGCTGTGGCCCCTCTCTCATTCTCTGTGCTGTGGCCTCTCTCTCAGCCTCTGTGCTGTGGCCCCTCTCATCCTCTGTGCTGTTGCCCCTCTCTCAGCCTCTGTGCTGTGGCCCCTCTCTCTCTGCCTCTGTGCTGTGGCCCCTCTCTCAGCCTCTGTGCTGTGGCCCCTCTCTCAGGAGCTGTGCTGTGGCCCCTCTCTCAGCCTTTTTGCTGTGGGCTCTCTCCCAGCCTCTGTGCTGGGGCCCCTCTCTCAGCCTCTGTGCTGGGGCCCCTCTCTCTGCCTCTGTGCTGTTGGCTCTCTCCCAGCCTCTTTGCTGGGGCCCTCTCTCAGCCTCTGTGCTGAGGCCCCTCTCTCAGCCTCCGTGCTGTTTCCCCTCTCCCAGCCTCTGTGCTGTGGGCTCTCTCTCATCCTCTGTGCTGTGGGCTCTCTCTCTCATCCTCTGCACTGTGGCCTCTCTCCCAGCCTCTGTGCTGTGGCTCCTCTCTCAGTCTCCATGCTGGGGCCCCTCTCTCAGCCTCCATGCTGTGGTCCTCTCTCTCAGCCTCCGTGCTGTGGCCCCCTCTCTCAGCCTCCGTGCTGTGGCCGCTCTCTCATCCTCTGTGCTGTGGCCCCTTTCTCAGCCTCTGTGCTGTGGCCCCTCGCTCAGCCTCTGTGCTGTGGGCTCTCTCCCAGCCTCTGTGCTGGGGCCCCTCTCTCAGCCTCTGTGCTGTGGTCCCTCTCTCAGCCTCTGTGCTGTGGGCTCTCTCTCAGCCTCTGTGCTGTGTCCCCTCTCATCCTCTGTGCTGTTGCCCTGTCTCAGCCTCTGTGCTTTGGCCTCTCTCTCAGCCTCTGTGCTGTGGCCCCTCTTTCAGCCTCTGTGCTGTGGCCCCTCTCTCAGCCTCTGTGCTGTGGCCTCTCTCTCAGCCTCTGTGCTGTGGCATTTCTCTCAGCCTCTGTGCTGTGGCATTTCTCTCAGCCTCTGTGCTGGGGCCCCTCTCCCAGCCTCTGTGCTGTGGCCCCTCTCTCTCTGCCTCTGTGCTGTTGCCCCTCTCTCAGCCTCTGTGCTGTGGGCCCTCTCTCAGCCTCTGTGCTGTGGCGTCTCTCTCAGCCTCTTTGCTGGGGCCCCTCTCTCAGCCTCTGTGCTGGGGCCCCTCTCTCAGCCTCTGTGCTGTGGTCTCTCTCTCAGCCTCTGTGCTGTGGCCCTCTCTCATTCTCTGTGCTGTGGCCTCTCTCTCAGCCTCTGTGCTGTGGCCCCTCTCATCCTCTGTGCTGTTGCCCCTCTCTCAGCCTCTGTGCTGTGGCCCCTCTCTCTCTGCCTCTGTGCTGTGGCCCCTCTCTCAGCCTCTGTGCTGTGGCCCCTCTCTCAGGAGCTGTGCTGTGGCCCCTCTCTCAGCCTTTTTGCTGTGGGCTCTCTCCCAGCCTCTGTGCTGGGGCCCCTCTCTCAGCCTCTGTGCTGGGGCCCCTCTCTCTGCCTCTGTGCTGTTGGCTCTCTCCCAGCCTCTTTGCTGGGGCCCCTCTCTCAGCCTCTGTGCTGGGGCCCCTCTCTCAGCCTCCGTGCTGTTTCCCCTCCCAGCCTCTGTGCTGTGGGCTCTCTCTCATCCTCTGTGCTGTGGGCTCTCTCTCATCCTCTGCACTGTGGCCTCTCTCCCAGCCTCTGTGCTGTGGCTCCTCTCTCAGTCTCCGTGCTGGGGCCCCTCTCTCAGCCTCCATGCTGTGGTCCCTCTCTCTCAGCCTCCGTGCTGTGGCCCCCTCTCTCAGCCTCCGTGCTGTGGCCGCTCTCTCATCCTCTGTGCTGTGGCCCCTTTCTCAGCCTCTGTGCTGTTGCCCCTCGCTCAGCCTCTGTGCTGTGGGCTCTCTCCCAGCCTCTGTGCTGGGGCCCCTCTCTCAGCCTCTGTGCTGTGGTCCCTCTCTCAGCCTCTGTGCTGTGGGCTCTCTCTCAGCCTCTGTGCTGTGTCCCCTCTCATCCTCTGTGCTGTTGCCCTCTCTCAGCCTCTGTGCTTTGGCCTCTCTCTCAGCCTCTGTGCTGTGGCCCCTCTTTCAGCCTCTGTGCTGTGGCCCTCTCTCAGCCTCTGTGCTGTGGCCTCTCTCTCAGCCTCTGTGCTGTGGCATTTCTCCCAGCCTCTGTGCTGGGCCCCTCTCCCAGCCTCTGTGCTGTGGCCCCTCTCTCTCTGCCTCTGTGCTGTTGCCCCTCTCTCAGCCTCTGTGCTGTGGGCCCTCTCTCAGCCTCTGTGCTTTGGCGTCTCTCTCAGCCTCTTTGCTGGGGCCCCTCTCTCAGCCTCTGTGCTGGGGCCCCTCTCTCTGCCTCTGTGCTGTGGGCTCTCTCCCAGCCTCTTTGCTGGGGCCCCTCTCTCAGCCTCTGTGCTGGGGCCCCTCTCTCAGCCTCTGTGCTGGGGCCCCTCTCTCAGCCTCCGTGCTGTTTCCCCTTTCCCAGCCTCTGTGCTGTGGGCTCTCTCTCATCCTCTGTGCTGTGGGCTCTCTCTCATCCTCTGTGCTGTGGCTCCTCTCCCAGCCTCTGTGCTGTGTCTCCTCTCTCAGTCTCCGTGCTGGGGCCCCTCTCTCAGCCTCCATGCTGTGGCCCCTCTCTCTCAGCCTCCGTGCTGTGGCCCCTCTCTCAGCCTCCGTGCTGTGGCCCCTCTCTCATCCTCTGTGGCCCTTTCTCAGCCTCTGTGCTGTGGCCCTCTCTCTGCCTCTGTGCTGTGGCCCCTCTCTAATCCTCTGTGCTGTGGCCCTCTCTCTGCCTCTGTGCTGTGGCCCCTCTCTAATCCTCTGTGCTGTGGCCCCTCTCTCAGTCTCTTTGCTGGGGCCCCTCTCTCAGCCTCTGTGCTGTGGCTCCTCTCTCAGCCTCTGTGCTGTGGTCTCTCTCAGCCTCTGTGCTGTGGCATTTCTCTCAGCCTCTGTGCTGGGGCCCCTCTCCCAGCCTCTGTGCTGTGGCCCCTCTCTCTCTGCCTCTGTGCTGTTGCCCCTCTCTCAGCCTCTGTGCTGTGGGCCCTCTCTCAGCCTCTGTGCTGTTGCGTCTCTCTCAGCCTCTTTGCTGGGGCCCTCTCTCAGCCTCTGTGCTGGGGCCCCTCTCTCTGCCTCTGTGCTGTGGGCTCTCTCCCAGCCTCTTTGCTGGGGCCCCTCTCTCAGCCTCTGTGCTGGGGCCCCTCTCTCAGCCTCCGTGCTGTTTCCCCTCTCCCAGCCTCTGTGCTGTGGGCTCTCTCTCATCCTCTGTGCTGTGGGCTCTCTCTCATCCTCTGCACTGTGGCCTCTCCCAGCCTCTGTGCTGTGGCTCCTCTCTCAGTTTCCGTGCTGGGGCCCCTCTCTCAGCCTCCATGCTGTGACCCCTCTCTCTCAGTCTCCGTGCTGTGGCCCCTCTCTCAGCCTCCGTGCTGTGGCCCCTCTCTCATCCTCTGTGCTGTGGCCCCTTTCTCAGCCTCTGTGCTGTGGCCCCTCGCTCAGCCTCTGTGCTGTGGGCTCTCTCCCAGCCTCTGTGCTGGGGACCCTCTCTCAGCCTCTGTGCTGTGGGCTCTCTCTCAACCTCTGTGCTGTGGGCTCTCTCTCAGCCTCTGTGCTGTGTCCCCTCTCATCCTCTGTGCTGTTGCCCTCTCTCAGCCTCTGTGCTTTGGCCTCTCTCTCAGCCTCTGTGCTGTGGCCCCTCTTTCAGCCTCTGTGCTGTGGCCCCTCTCTCAGCGCCTGTGCAGTGGTCCCTCTCTCACCCTCTGTGCTGTGGTCCCTCTCTCACCCTCTGTGCTGTGGCCCCTCTCTCAGCCTCTGTGCTGTGGCCCCTCTCCTAGCCTCTGTGCTGTGGCCCCTCTCTCAGCCTCTGTGCTGTGGACTCTCTCTCAGCCTCTGTGCTGTGGACTCTCTCTCAGCCTCTGTGCTGTGGCTCTCTCTCAGCCTCTGTGCTGTGGCCCTCTCTCAACCTCTGTGCTGTGGACTCTCTCTCACCCTCTGTGCTGTGGCCCCTCTCTCATCCTCTGTGCTGTGGCCTCTCTCTCAGCCTCTGTGCTGTGGCCCCTCTCTCAGCCTCTGTGCTGTGGCCCCTCTCTCAGCCTCTGTGCTGTAGCCCCTCTCTCAGCCTCTGTGCTGTGGCCCCTCTCTCAGCCTCTTTGGTGTGGCCTCTCTCTCAGCCTCTGTACTGTGGCCTCTCTCTCAGCCTCTGTGCTGTGACCCCTCTCTCAGTGTCTGTGCTATGGCCCCTCTCCCAGCCTCTGTGCTGTGGCCCCCTCTCTCAGCCTCTTTGCTGGGGCCTCTCTCTCATCCTCTGTGCTGTGGCCCCTCTCTCTCTGCCTCTGTGCTGTGACCCCTCTCCCAGCCTTTTTGCTGGGGACCCTCTCCAAGCCTCGGTGCTGTGGCCCCTCTCTCAGCCTCTGTGCTGTGGCCCTCTCTCATCCTCTGTGCCGTGGCCCTCTCCCAGCCTCTGTGCTGTGGCCCTCTCTCAGCCTCTGTGCTGTGGCCCCTCTCTCAGCCCCTGTGCTGTGGCCCCTCTCTCAGCCCCTGTGCTGTGGCCCCTCTCCCACCCTCTGTGCTGTTGCCCCTCTCTCAGCCTCTTTGGTGTGGCCTCTCTCTCAGCCTCTGTACTGTGGCCTCTCTTCCAGCCTCTGTGCTGTGTCCCCTCTCCCAGCCTCCGTGCTGTGGCCCTCTCTCTCAGCCTCTGTGCTGTGGCCCTCTCTCAGCCTCTGTGCTGTGGCGTCTCTCTCATCCTCTTTGCTGGGGCCCTCTCTCCGCCTCTGTGCTGTGGCCCCTCCTCTCAGCCTCTGTGATGTGGCCTCTCTCTCAGCCTCTGTGCTGTGTCCCCTCTTTCAGCCTCTGTGCTGTGGCATCTCTCTCATCCTCTGTGCTGTGGCCTCTCTCTCAGCCTCTGTGCTGTGGCCCCTCTCTCAGCCTCTGTGCTGTGGCGCTCTCTCTCATCCTCTGTGCTGTGGCCCTCTCTGAGCCTCTGTGCTGTGGCCCCTCTCTCAGGAGCTGTGCTGTGGCCCCTCCCTCAGCCTTTTTGCTGTGGCCCTCTCTCAGCCCCTGTGCTGTTGCCCCTCTCTCATCCTCTGTGCTGTGACCCCTCTCTCAGCGATTTGCTGGGGCACCTCTCTCAGCCCCTGTGCTGTGACCCCTCTCTCAGCATCTTTGCTGGGGCCCCTCTCACAGCCTCTGTGCTGTGGCCCCCTCTCTCAGCCTCTTTGCTGGGGCCCCTCTCTCATCCTCTGTGCTATGGCCCTTCTCCCAGCCTTTGTGCTGGGGCACCTCTCTCATCCTCTGTGCTGTGGCCTCTCTCCCAGCCTCTGTGCTGTGGTGTCTCTCCCAGCCTCTGTGCTGTGGCCCCCTCTCTCAGCCTCTTTGCTGGGGCCCCTCTCTCATACTCTGTGCTGTGGCCCTTCTCCCAGCCTCTGTGCTGGGGCCCCTCTCTCATCCTCTATGCTGTGGCCCCCTCTCGCAGCCTCTGTGCTGTGGCCCCTCTCTCAGCCTCTGTGCTGTGGCCCCTCTCTCAGTGTCTGGGCTGAGGCCCCTCTCTCAGTGTCTGGGCTGTGGCCCCTCTCTCAGTGTCTGTGCTGTCGCCCCTCTCTCAGCCTCTGTGCTGGGGCCCCTCTCTCAGCCTCTGTGCTGGGGCCCCTCTCTCAGCCTCTGTGCTGTGGCCCCTCTCTCAGCCTCTGTGCTGTGGCCCCTCTCTCAGCCCTGTGCTGTGGCCCCTCTCCCACCCTCTGTGCTGTGGCCCCTCTCTCAGCCTCTTTGGTGTGGCCTCTCTCTCAGCCTCTGTACTGTGGCCTCTCTCCCAGCCTCTGTGCTGGGGCCCTCTCTCAGCCTCTGTGCTGTGGGCTCTCTCCCAGCCTCTTTGCTGGGGCCCCTCTCAGCCTCTGTGCTGGGGCCCCTCTCTCAGCCTCCGGGCTGTTTCCCTCTACCAGCCTTCTGTGCTGTGGGCTCTCTCTCATCCTCTGTGCTGTGGGCTCTCTCTCATCCTCTGCACTGTGGCCTCTCTCCCAGCCTCTGTGCTGTGGCTCCTCTCTCAGTCTCCGTGCTGGGGCCCCTCTCTCAGCCTCCATGCTGTGGCCCCTCTCTCTCAGCCTCCGTGCTGTGGCCCCTCTCTCAGCCTCCGTGCTGTGGCCGCTCTCTCATCCTCTGTGCTGTGGCCCCTTTCTCAGCCTCTGTGCTGTGGCCCCTCGCTCAGCCTCTGTGCTGTGGGCTCTCTCTCAGCCTCTGTGCTGTGTCCCCTCTCATCCTCTGTGCTGTTGCCCTCTCTCAGCCTCTGTGCTTTGGCCTCTCTCTCAGCCTCTGTGCTGTGGCCCCTCTTTCAGCCTCTGTGCTGTGGCCCCTCTCTCAGCGCCTGTGCAGTGGTCCCTCTCTCACCCTCTGTGCTGTGGTCCCTCTCTCACCCTCTGTGCTGTGGCCCCTCTCAGCCTCTGTGCTGTGGCCCTCTCCTAGCCTCTGTGCTGTGGCCCCTCTCTCAGCCTCTGTGCTGTGGACTCTCTCTCAGCCTCTGTGCTGTGGACTCTCTCTCAGCCTCTGTGCTGTGGCCTCTCTCTCAGCCTCTGTGCTGTGGCCCCTCTCTCAACCTCTGTGCTGTGGACTCTCTCTCACCCTCTGTGCTGTGGCCCCTCTCTCATCCTCTGTGCTGTGGCCTCTCTCTCAGCCTCTGTGCTGTGGCCCCTCTCTCAGCCTATGTGCTGTGGCCCCTCTCTCAGCCTCTGTGCTGTAGCCCCTCTCTCAGCCTCTGTGCTGTGGCCCCTCTCTCAGCCTCTTTGGTGTGGCCTCTCTCTCAGCCTCTGTACTGTGGCCTCTCTCTCAGCCTCTGTGCTGTGACCCCTCTCTCAGTGTCTGTGCTATGGCCCCTCTCCCAGCCTCTGTGCTGTGGCCCCCTCTCTCAGCCTCTTTGCTGGGGCCTCTCTCATCCTCTGTGCTGTGGCCCCTCTCTCTCTGCCTCTGTGCTGTGACCCTCTCCCAGCCTTTTTGCTGGGGACCCTCTTCAAGCCTCGGTGCTGTGGCCCCTCTCTCAGCCTCTGTGCTGTGGCCCCTCTCTCATCCTCTGTGCCGTGGCCCTCTCCCAGCCTCTGTGCTGTGGCCCCTCTCTCAGCCTCTGTGCTGTGGCCCTCTCTCAGCCTCTGTGCTGTGGCCCTCTCTCAGCCCCTGTGCTGTGGCCCCTCTCTCAGCCCCTGTGCTGTGGCCCCTCTCCCACCCTCTGTGCTGTTGCCCTCTCTCAGCCTCTTTGGTGTGGCCTCTCTCTCAGCCTCTGTACTGTGGCCTCTCTTCCAGCCTCTGTGCTGTGTCCCCTCTCCCAGCCTCCGTGCTGTGGCCCCTCTCTCTCAGCCTCTGTGCTGTGGCCCCTCTCTCAGCCTCTGTGCTGTGGCGTCTCTCTCATCCTCTTTGCTGGGGCCCCTCTCTCCGCCTCTGTGCTGTGGCCCCTCTCTCTCAGCCTCTGTGATGTGGCCTCTCTCTCAGCCTCTGTGCTGTGTCCCCTCTTTCAGCCTCTGTGCTGTGGCATCTCTCTCATCCTCTGTGCTGTGGCCTCTCTCTCAGCCTCTGTGCTGTGGCCCCTCTCTCAGCCTCTGTGCTGTGGCGTCTCTCTCATCCTCTGTGCTGTGGCCCCTCTCTGAGCCTCTGTGCTGTGGCCCCTCTCTCAGGAGCTGTGCTGTGGCCCCTCCCTCAGCCTTTTTGCTGTGGCCCCTCTCTCAGCCCCTGTGCTGTTGCCCCTCTCTCATCCTCTGTGCTGTGACCCCTCTCTCAGCGATTTGCTGGGGCACCTCTCTCAGCCCCTGTGCTGTGACCCTCTCTCAGCATCTTTGCTGGGGCCCTCTCCCAGCCTCTGTGCTGTGGCCCCTCTCTCAGCCTCTTTGCTGGGGCCCCTCTCTCATCCTCTGTGCTGTGGCTCTTCTCCCAGCCTTTGTGCTGGGGCACCTCTCATCCTCTGTGCTGTGGCCTCTCTCCCAGCCTCTGTGCTGTGGTGTCTCTCTCAGCCTCTGTGCTGTGGCCCCCTCTCTCAGCCTCTTTGCTGGGGCCCTCTCTCATACTCTGTGCTGTGGCCCTTCTCCCAGCCTCTGTGCTGGAGGCCCTCTCTCATCCTCTATGCTGTGGCCCCTCTCGCAGCCTCTGTGCTGTGGCCCCTCTCTCAGCCTCTGTGCTGTGGCCCCTCTCTCAGTGTCTGGGCTGAGGCCCCTCTCTCAGTGTCTGGGCTGTGGCCCCTCTCTCAGTGTCTGTGCTGTCGCCCTCTCTCTCAGCCTCTGTGCTAGGGCCCTCTCTCAGCCTCTGTGCTGGGGCCCTCTCTCAGCCTCTGTGCTGTGGCCCCTCTCTCAGCCTCTGTGCTGTGGCCCCTCTCTCAGCCCTGTGCTGTGGCCCCTCTCCCACCCTCTGTGCTGTGGCCCCTCTCTCAGCCTCTTTGGTGTGGCCTCTCTCTCAGCCTCTGTACTGTGGCCTCTCTCCCAGCCTCTGTGCTGGGGCCCCTCTCTCAGCCTCTGTGCTGGGGCCCCTCTCTCTGCCTCTGTGCTGTGGGCTCTCTCCCAGCCTCTTTGCTGGGGCCCCTCTCTCAGCCTCTGTGCTGGGGCCCCTCTCTCAGCCTCCGTGCTGTTTCCCCTCTACCAGCCTCTGTGCTGTGGGCTCTCTCTCATCCTCTGTGCTGTGGGCTCTCTCTCATCCTCTGCACTGTGGCCTCTCTCCCAGCCTCTGTGCTGTGGCTCTCTCTCAGTCTCCGTGCTGGGGCCCCTCTCTCAGCCTCCATGCTGTGGCCCTCTCTCTCAGCCTCCGTGCTGTGGCCCCTCTCTCAGCCTCCGTGCTGTGGCCGCTCTCTCATCCTCTGTGCTGTGGCCCCTTTCTCAGCCTCTGTGCTGTGGCCCCTCGCTCAGCCTCTGTGCTGTGGGCTCTCTCTCAGCCTCTGTGCTGTGTCCCCTCTCATCCTCTGTGCTGTTGCCCTCTCTCAGCCTCTGTGCTTTGGCCTCTCTCTCAGCCTCTGTGCTGTGGCCCCTCTTTCAGCCTCTGTGCTGTGGCCCCTCTCTCAGCCTCTGTGCTGTCGCTCCTCTCTCAGCCTCTGTGCTGTGGCCTCTCTCTCAGCCTCTGTGCTGTGGCATTTCTCTCAGCCTCTGTGCTGGGGCCCTCTCCCAGCCTCTGTGCTGTGGCCCCTCTCTCTGCCTCTGTGCTGTTGCCCCTCTCTCAGCCTCTGTGCTGTGGGCCCTCTCTCAGCCTCTGTGCTGTGGCGTCTCTCTCAGCCTCTTTGCTGGGGCCCTCTCTCAGCCTCTGTGCTGGGGCCCCTCTCTCTGCCTCTGTGCTGTGGGCTCTCTCCCAGCCTCTTTGCTGGGGCCCCTCTCTCAGCCTCTGTGCTGGGGCCCCTCTCTCATACTCTGTGCTGTGGCCCTTCTCCCAGCCTCTGTGCTGGGGCCCCTCTCTCATCCTCTATGCTGTGGCCCCCTCTCGCAGCCTCTGTGCTGTGGCCCTCTCTCAGCCTCTGTGCTGTGGCCCCTCTCTCAGTGTCTGGGCTGAGGCCCTCTCTCAGTGTCTGGGCTGTGGCCCTCTCTCAGTGTCTGTGCTGTCGCCCTCTCTCAGCCTCTGTGCTGGGGCCCCTCTCAGCCTCTGTGCTGGGGCCCCTCTCTCAGCCTCTGTGCTGTTGCCCCTCTCTCAGCCTCTGTGCTGTGGCCCCTCTCTCAGCCCTGTGCTGTGGCCCCTCTCCCACCCTCTGTGCTGTGGCCCCTCTCTCAGCCTCTTTGGTTTGGCCTCTCTCTCAGCCTCTGTACTGTGGCCTCTCTCCCAGCCTCTGTGCTGGGGCCCCTCTCTCAGCCTCTGTGCTGGGGCCCCTCTCTCTGCCCTCTGTGCTGTGGGCTCTCTCCCAGCCTCTTGCTGGGGCCCCTCTTCAGCCTCTGTGCTGGGGCCCTCTCTCAGCCTCCGTGCTGTTTCCTCTACCAGCCTCTGTGCTGTGGGCTCTCTCTCATCCTCTGTGCTGTGGGCTCTCTCTCATCCTCTGCACTGTGGCCTCTCTCCCAGCCTCCTGTGCTGTGGCTCCTCTCTCAGTCTCCGTGCTGGGGCCTCTCTCTCAGCCTCCATGCTGTGGCCCCTCTCTCAGCCTCCGTGCTGTGGCCCTCTCTCAGCCTCCGTGCTGTGGCAGCTCTCTCATCCTCCATGCTGTGGCCCCTTTCTCAGCCTCTGTGCTGTGGCCCCTCGCTCAGCCTCTGTGCTGTGGGCTCTCTCTCAGCCTCTGTGCTGTGTCCCCTCTCATCCTCTGTGCTGTTGCCTCTCTCTCAGCCCTCTGTGCTTTGGCCTCTCTCTCAGCCTCTGTGCTGTGGCCCCTCTCTCTCTGCCTCTGTGCTGTTGCCCCTCTCTCAGCCTCTGTGCTGTGGGCCCTCTCTCAGCCTCTGTGCTGTGGCGTCTCTCTCAGCCTCTTTGCTGGGGCCCCTCTCTCAGCCTCTGTGCTGGGGCCCCTCTCTCTGCCTCTGTGCTGTGGGCTCTCTCCCAGCCTCTTTGCTGGGGCCCCTCTCTCAGCCTCTGTGCTGGGGCCCCTCTCTCAGCCTCTGTGCTGGGGCCCCTCTCTCAGCCTCCGTGCTGTTTCCCCTCTCCCAGCCTCTGTGCTGTTGCCCCTCTCTCAGCCTCTGTGCTGTGGGCCCTCTCTCAGCCTCTGTGCTGTGGCGTCTCTCTCAGCCTCTTTGCTGGGGCCCCTCTCTCAGCCTCTGTGCTGGGGCCCCTCTCTCTGCCTCTGTGCTGTGGGCTCTCTCTCATCCTCTGTGCTGTGGGCTCTCTCTCATCCTCTGCACTGTGTCCTCTCTCCCAGCCGCTGTGCTGTGGCTCCTCTCTCAGTCTCCGTGCTGGGGCCCCTCTCTCAGCCGCCATGCTGTGGCCCCTCTCTCTCAGCCTCCGTGCTGTAGCCCCTCTCTCAGCCTTCGTGCTGTGGCCCCTCTCTCATCCTCTGTGGCCCCTTTCTCAGCCTCTGTGCTGTGGCCCCTCTCTCTGCCTCTGTGCTGTCGCCCCTCTCTAATCCTCTGTGCTGTGGCCCCTCTCTCTGCCTCTGTGCTGTGGCCCCTCTCTAATCCTCTGTGCTGTGGCCCCTCTCTCAGCCTCTGTGCTGGGGCCCCTCTCTCAGCCTCTGTGCTGGGGCCCCTCTCTCAGCCTCTGTGCTGTGGCCTCCTCTCTCAGCCTCTGTGCTGTGGCCTCTCTCTCAGCCTCTGTGCTGTGGCATTTCTCTCAGCCTCTGTGCTGGGGCCCTCTCCCAGCCTCTGTGCTGTGGCCCCTCTCTCTGCCTCTTGTGCTGTTGCCCTCTCTCAGCCTCTGTGCTGTGGGCCTCTCTCTCAGCCTCTGTGCTGTTGCGTCTCTCTCAGCTTCTTTGCTGGAGCCCCTCTCTCAGCCTCTGTGCTGGGGCCCCTCTCTCTGCCTCTGTGCTGTGGGCTCTCTCCCAGCCTCTTTGCTGGGGCCCCTCTCTCAGCCTCTGTGCTGGGGCCCCTCTCTCCCAGCCTCCGTGCTGTTTCCCTCTCCCAGCCTCTGTGCTGTGGGCTCTCTCTCATCCTCTGTGCTGTGGGCTCTCTCTCATCCTCTGCACTGTGGCCTCTCTCCCAGCCTCTGTGCTGTGGCTCCTCTCTCAGTTTCCGTGCTGGGCCCCTGTCTCAGCCTCCGTGCTGTGGCCCCTCTCTTAGCCTCCGTGCTGTGGCCCCTCTCTCATCCTCTGTGCTGTGGCCCCTTTCTCAGCCTCTGTGCTGTGGCCCCTCGCTCAGCCTCTGTGCTGTGGGCTCTCTCCCAGCCTCTGTGCTGGGGCCCCTCTCTCAGCCTCTGTGCTGTGGCCCCTCTCTCAGCCTCTGTGCTGTGGGCTCTCTCTCAGCCTCTGTGCTGTGTCCCCTCTCATCCTCTGTGCTGTTGCCCTCTCTCAGCCTCTGTGCTTTGGCCTCTCTCTCAGCCTCTGTGCTGTGGCCCCTCTTTCAGCCTCTGTGCTGTGGCCCCTCTCTCAGCGCCTGTGCAGTGGTCCCTCTCTCACCCTCTGTGCTGTGGCCCCTCACTCACCCTCTGTGCTGTGGCCCCTCTCTCAGCCTCTGTGCTGTGGCGCCTCTCCTAGCCTCTGTGCTGTGGCCCCTCTCTCAGCCTCTGTGCTGTGGACTCTCTCTCAGCCTCTGTGCTGTGGACTCTCTCTCAGCCTCTGTGCTGTGGCCTCTCTCTCAGCCTCTGTGCTGTGGCCCCTCTCTCAACCTCTGTGCTGTGGACTCTCTCTCACCCTCTGTGCTGTGGCCCCTCTCTCCTCCTCTGTGCTGTGGCCTCTCTCTCAGCCTCTGTGCTGTGGCCCCTCTCTCAGCCTCTGTGCTGTGGCCCCTCTCTCAGCCTCTGTGCTGTAGCCCCTCTCTCAGCCTCTGTGCTGTGGCCCTCTCTCTCTGCCTCTATGCTGTGGCCCCTCTCTCAGCCTCTTTGGTGTGGCCTCTCTCAGCCTCCTGTACTGTGGCCTCTCTCTCAGCCTCTGTGGCTGTGACCCCTCTCTCAGCCTCTGTGCTGTGTCCCCTCTCTCAGTGTCTGTGCTATGGCCCCTCTCCCAGCCTCTGTGCTGTGGTCCCTCTCTCAGCCTCTTTGCTGGGGCCTCTCTCTCATCCTCTGTGCTGTGGCCCCTCTCTCTCTGCCTCTGTGCCATGACCCCTCTCCCAGCCTTTTTGCTGGGGACCCTCTCCAAGCCTCGGTGCTGTGGCCCTCTCTCAGCCTCTGTGCTGTGGCCCCTCTCTCATCCTCTGTGCCGTGGCCCTCTCCCAGCCTCTATGCTGTGGCCTCTCTCAGCCTCTGTGCTGTGGCCCCTCTCTCAGCCCCTGTGCTGTGGCCCTCTCTCCACCCTCTGTGCTGTTGCCCCTCTCTCAGCCTCTTTGGTGTGGCCTCTCTCTCAGCCTCTGTACTGTGGCCTCTCTTCCAGCCTCTGTGCTGTGTCCCCTCTCCCAGCCTCCGTGCTGTGGCCCCTCTCTCTCAGCCTCTGTGCTGTGGCCCCTCTCTCAGCCTCTATGCTGTGGCCCCTCTCTCAGCCTCTGTGCTGTGGCGTCTCTCTCATCCTCTTTGCTGGGGCCCCTCTCTCTGCCTCTGTGCTGTGGCCCCTCTCTCTCAGCCTCTGTGATGTGGCCTCTCTCTCAGCCTCTGTGCTGTGTCCCCTCTTTCAGCCTCTGTGCTGTGGCGTCTCTCTCATCCTCTGTGCTGTGGCCTCTCTCTCAGCCTCTGTGCTGTGGCCCCTCTCTCAGCCTCTGTGCTGTGGCATCTCTCTCATCCTCTGTGCTGTGGCCCCTCTCTCAGCCTCTGTGCTGTGGCCCTCTCTCAGGAGCTGTGCTGTGGCCCCTCCTCAGCCTTTTGCTGTGGCCCCTCTCAGCCCCTGTGCTGTGGCCCTCTCTCATCCTCTGTGCTGTGACCCCTCTCTCAGCGATTTGCTGGGGCAACTCTCTCTCAGCCCCTGTGCTGTGACCCTCTCTCAGCGTCTTTGCTGGGGCCTCTCCCAGCCTCTGTGCTGTGGCCCCCTCTCTCAGCCTCTTTCCTGGGGCCCCTCTATCATCCTCTGTGCTATGGCCCTTCTCCCAGCCTCTGTGCTGGGGCCCCTCTCTCATCCTCTGTGCTGTGGCCTCTCTCCCAGCCTCTGTGCTGTGGCGTCTCTCCCAGCCTCTGTGCTGTGGCCCCCTCTCTCAGCCTCTTTGCTGGGGCCCCTCTCTCATCCTCTGTGCTGTGGCCCTTCTCCCAGCCTCTGTGCTGGGGCCCCTCTCTCATCCTCTATGCTGTGGCCCCCTCTCGCAGCCTCTGTGCTGTGGCCCCTCTCTCAGCCTCTGTGCTGTGGCCCCTCTCTCAGTGTATGGGCTGAGGCCCCTCTCTCAGTGTCTGGGCTGTGGCCCCTCTCTCAGTGTCTGTGCTGTCGCCCCTCTCTCAGCCTCTGTGCTGGGGCCCCTCTCAGCCTCTGTGCTGTGGGCTCTCTCTCAGCCTCTGTGCTGTGGCCCTCTCTCAGCCTCTGTGCTGTGACCCTTCTCTCAGCCCCTGTGCTGTGGCCCCTCTCCCACCCTCTGTGCTGTGGCCCCTCTCTCAGCCTCTTTGGTGTGGCCTCTCTCTCAGCCTCTGTACTGTGGCCTCTCTCCCAGCCTCTGTGCTGGGGCCCTCTCTCAGCCTCTTTGGTGTGGCCTCTCTCTCAGCCTCTGTGCTGTGGCCTCTCTCAGCCTCTGTGCTGTTGCGTGCTCTCTCAGCCTCTGTGCTGGGGCCCCTCTCGCAGCCTCTGTGCTGTGGCCCCTCTCTCAGCCTCTGTGCTGTGGCCCCTCTCTCAGTGTATGGGCTGAGGCCCCTCTCTCAGTGTCTGGGCTGTGGCCCCTCTCTCAGTGTCTGTGCTGTCGCCCTCTCTCAGCCTCTGTGCTGGGGCCCTCTCTCAGCCTCTGTGCTGTGGGCTCCTCTCTCAGCCTCTGTGCTGTGGCGTCTCTCTCAGCCTCTTTGCTGGGGCCCTCTCTCAGCCTCTGTGCTGAGGCCCTCTCTCTGCCTCTGTGCTGTGGGCTCTCTCTCATCCTCTGTGCTGTGGGCTCTCTCTCATCCTCTGCACTGTGTCCTCTCTCCCAGCCGCTGTGCTGTGGCTCCTCTCTCAGTCTCCGTGCTGGGGCCCCTCTCTCAGCCGCCATGCCTGTGGCCCCTCTCTCTCAGCCTCCGTGCTGTAGCCCCTCTCTCAGCCTTCGTGCTGTGGCCCCTCTCTCATCCCTCTGTGGCCCCTTTCTCAGCCTCCTGTGCTGTGGCCTCTCTCTGCCTCTGTGCTGTCGCCCTCTCTAATCCCTCTGTGCTGTGGCCCCTCTCTCTGCCTCTGTGCTGTGGCCCCTCTCTAATCCTCTGTGCTGTGGCCCCTCTCTCAGCCTCTGTGCTGGGGCCCTCTCTCAGCCTCTGTGCTGGGGCCCTCTCAGCCTCTGTGCTGTGGCTCCTCTCTCAGCCTCTGTGCTGTGGCCTCTCTCAGCCTCTGTGCTGTGGCATTTCTCTCAGCCTCTGTGCTGGGGCCCTCTCCCAGCCTCTGTGCTGTGGCCCTCTCTCTCTGCCTCTGTGCTGTTGCCCCTCTCTCAGCCTCTGTGCTGTGGGCTCTCTCTCAGCCTCTGTGCTGTTGCGCTCTCTCTCAGCCTCTGCACTGTGGCCTCTCTCCTCAGCCTGCTCTGTGCTGTGGCTCCTCTCTCAGCCTCCGTGCTGGGGCCCCTGTCTCAGCCTCCGTGCTGTGGCCCCTCTCTTAGCCTCCGTGCTGTGGCCCTCTCTCTCATCCTCTGTGCTGTGGCCCCTCTCTCAGCCTCTGTGCTGTGGCCCCTCGCTCAGCCTCTGTGCTGTGGGCTCTCTCCCAGCCTCTGTGCTGGGGCCCCTCTCTCAGCCTCTGTGCTGTGGCCCCTCTCTCAGCCTCTGTGCTGTGGGCTCTCTCTCAGCCTCTGTGCTGTGTCCCCTCTCATCCTCTGTGCTGTTGCCCTCTCTCAGCCTCTGTGCTTTGGCCTCTCTCTCAGCCTCTGTGCTGTGGTCCTCTCTCATCCTCTGTGCTGTGGCCCTCTCTCAGCCTCTGTGCTGTGGCCCCTCTCTCAGCCTCTGTGCTGTGGCCCCTCTTTCAGCCTCTGTGCTGTGGCCCCTCTCTCAGCGCCTGTGCAGTGGTCCCTCTCTCACCCTCTGTGCTGTGGCCCCTCACTCACCCTCTGTGCTGTGGCCCCTCTCTCAGCCTCTGTGCTGTGGCGCCTCTCCTAGCCTCTGTGCTGTGGCCCCTCTCTCAGCCTCTGTGCTGTGGACTCTCTCTCAGCCTCTGTGCTGTGGACTCTCTCTCAGCCTCTGTGCTGTGGCCTCTCTCTCAGCCTCTGTGCTGTGGCCCTCTCTCAACCTCTGTGCTGTGGACTCTCTCTCACCCTCTGTGCTGTGGCCCCTCTCTCCTCCTCTGTGCTGTGGCCTCTCTCTCAGCCTCTGTGCTGTGGCCCCTCTCTCAGCCTCTGTGCTGTGGCCCCTCTCTCAGCCTCTGTGCTGTATCCCCTCTCTCAGCCTCTGTGCTGTGGCCCCTCTCTCTCTGCCTCTATGCTGTGGCCCCTCTCTCAGCCTCTTTGGTGTGGCCTCTCTCTCAGCCTCTGTACTGTGGCCTCTCTCTCAGCCTCTGTGCTGTGACCCCTCTCTCAGCCTCTGTGCTGTGTCCCCTCTCTCAGTGTCTGTGCTATGGCCCCTCTCCCAGCCTCTGTGCTGTGGTCCCCTCTCTCAGCCTCTTTGCTGGGGCCTCTCTCTCATCCTCTGTGCTGTGGCCCCTCTCTCTCTGCCTCTGTGCTGTGACCCCTCTCCCAGCCTTTTTGCTGGGGACCCTCTCCAAGCCTCGGTGCTGTGGCCCCTCTCTCAGCCTCTGTGCTGTGGCCCCTCTCTCATCCTCTGTGCCGTGGCCCCTCTCCCAGCCTCTGTGCTGTGGCCCCTCTCTCAGCCTCTGTGCTGTGGCCCCTCTCTCAGCCCCTGTGCTGTGGCCCCTCTCCCACCCTCTGTGCTGTTGCCCCTCTCTCAGCCTCTTTGGTGTGGCCTCTCTCTCAGCCTCTGTACTGTGGCCTCTCTTCCAGCCTCTGTGCTGTGTCCCCTCTCCCAGCCTCCGTGCTGTGGCCCCTCTCTCTCAGCCTCTGTGCTGTGGCCCCTCTCTCAGCCTCTATGCTGTGGCCCCTCTCTCAGCCTCTGTGCTGTGGCGTCTCTCTCATCCTCTTTGCTGGGGCCCCTCTCTCTGCCTCTGTGCTGTGGCCCCTCTCTCTCAGCCTCTGTGATGTGGCCTCTCTCACAGCCTCTGTGCTGTGTCCCCTCTTTCAGCCTCTGTGCTGTGGCGTCTCTCTCATCCTCTGTGCTGTGGCCTCTCTCTCAGCCTCTGTGCTGTGGCCCCTCTCTCAGCCTCTGTGCTGTGGCATCTCTCTCATCCTCTGTGCTGTGGCCCCTCTCTCAGCCTCTGTGCTGTGGCCCCTCTCTCAGGAGCTGTGCTGTGGCCCCTCCCTCAGCCTTTTTGCTGTGGCCCCTCTCTCAGCCCCTGTGCTGTGGCCCCTCTCTCATCCTCTGTGCTGTGACCCCTCTCTCAGCGATTTGCTGGGGCAACTCTCTCAGCCCCTGTGCTGTGACCCCTCTCTCAGCGTCTTTGCTGGGGCCCCTCTCCCAGCCTCTGTGCTGTGGCCCCCTCTCTCAGCCTCTTTCCTGGGGCCCCTCTATCATCCTCTGTGCTATGGCCCTTCTCCCAGCCTCTGTGCTGGGGCCCTCTCTCATCCTCTGTGCTGTGGCCTCTCTCCCAGCCTCTGTGCTGTGGCGTCTCTCCCAGCCTCTGTGCTGTGGCCCCCTCTCTCAGCCTCTTTGCTGGGGCCCCTCTCTCATCCTCTGTGCTGTGGCCCTTCTCCCAGCCTCTGTGCTGGGGCCCCTCTCTCATCCTCTATGCTGTGGCCCCTCTCGCAGCCTCTGTGCTGTGGCCCCTCTCTCAGCCTCTGTGCTGTGGCCCCTCTCTCAGTGTATGGGCTGAGGCCCCTCTCTCAGTGTCTGGGCTGTGGCCCCTCTCTCAGTGTCTGTGCTGTCGCCCCTCTCTCAGCCTCTGTGCTGGGGCCCCTCTCTCAGCCTCTGTGCTGTGGGCTCTCTCTCAGCCTCTGTGCTGTGGCCCCTCTCTCAGCCTCTGTGCTGTGACCCTTCTCTCAGCCCCTGTGCTGTGGCCCCTCTCCCACCCTCTGTGCTGTGGCCCCTCTCTCAGCCTCTTTGGTGTGGCCTCTCTCTCAGCCTCTGTACTGTGGCCTCTCTCCCAGCCTCTGTGCTGGGGCCCCTCTCTCAGCCTCTTTGGTGTGGCCTCTCTCTCAGCCTCTGTGCTGTGGCCTCTCTCTCAGCCTCTGTGCTGTTGCGTCTCTCTCAGCCTCTGTGCTGGGGCCCCTCTCGCAGCCTCTGTGCTGTGGCCCCTCTCTCAGCCTCTGTGCTGTGGCCCCTCTCTCAGTGTATGGGCTGAGGCCCCTCTCTCAGTGTCTGGGCTGTGGCCCCTCTCTCAGTGTCTGTGCTGTCGCGCCCTCTCTCAGCCTCTGTGCTGGGGCCCTCTCTCAGCTCTCTGTGCTGTGGGCTCTCTCTCAGCCTCTGTGCTGTGGCCCCTCTCTCAGCCTCTGTGCTGTGACCCTTCTCTCAGCCCCTGTGCTGTGGCCCTCTCCCACCCTCTGTGCTGTGGCCCCTCTCTCAGCCTCTTTGGTGTGGCCTCTCTCTCAGCCTCTGTACTGTGGCCTCTCTCCCAGCCTCTGTGCTGGGGCCCCTCTCTCAGCCTCTTTGGTGTGGCCTCTCTCTCAGCCTCTGTGCTGGGGCCCCTCTCTCATCCTCTAAGCTGTGGCCCCCTCTCGCAGCCTCTGTGCTGTGGCCCCTCTCTCAGCCTCTGTGCTGTGGCCCCTCTCTCAGTGTATGGGCTGAGGCCCCTCTCTCAGTGTCTGGGCTGTGGCCCTCTCTCAGTGTCTGTGCTGTCGCCCCTCTCTCAGCCTCTGTGCTGGGGCCCCTCTCTCAGCCTCTGTGCTGTGGGCTCTCTCTCAGCCTCTGTGCTGTGGCCCCTCTCTCAGCCTCTGTGCTGTGACCCTTCTCTCAGCCCCTGTGCTGTGGCCCCTCTCCCACCCTCTGTGCTGTGGCCCTCTCTCAGCCTCTTTGGTGTGGCCTCTCTCTCAGCCTCTGTACTGTGGCCTCTCTCCCAGCCTCTGTGCTGGGGCCCCTCTCTCAGCCTCTTTGGTGTGGCCTTCTCTCAGCCTCTGTGCTGTGGCCTCTCTCTCAGCCTCTGTGCTGTTGCGTCTCTCTCACCCTCCATGCTATGGCCCCTCTCTCTCAGCAAGAAATCAAAAACGGGAGGTACCCTTCAATTTAAATAAGGGACAGGGTAGATACAGTCAAGAAAAAAGAGTCCCTACACATTTGATAATAAACACTAAAAAATCACCACAATGCTGAAAATCAAAATAACAATTAAAATTTGTACATATAGCTATGCCAAAAGTATATAAAAATTTTTTTACTAATATACTACAGTACTAAAAAGCAGTGGGTCAAGGGCAACAAATGACAAAAAGATTCAAAAATATTAATATTAATATTTATTTGCAAAATATACACAGTCAATATTAAAAACCATACATCATTAAAATTTACAAATTCATGTAACACATGATTACAATCACAGTTAGAAGAAAACAAAGTTGTCGACGCTGCGTTTCGGTGACTAGACAAATGTACACCTTCTTCAGGACAGTTTTCTAAACAAAAAAACATTACAAAAAACAGTATATTATTATAAAAACATTTGTTGCTGACCTATTATACACTGCTAACAACATCAAACAAAATTTATTATATAATGGCAGTATTCAACAATTGATCAAAATTACAACCAGTAATTAAAATTACAACCAGTAATTAAAATTATGCTCCACTAGCCATGGAGGAAAAGTGTTATATTATTGTTACTTCATATACTCAAAATTCATGCACCCTCTTAATAAATCCTAAAGGTAGTGGTGTTAGAACAAGTACCACATACCTTAAAACACTGTAGACCAATTCTAACGTTCAGTGCTACAGCACATTTCAATGAACCAGATTTGTAGGGGTGATGGGTTTAAAATATTCACCTCGTCAAAACACCTTGGATTTATAAAGAGAAACACAAGCAAAAATTATGTGTTATATCAGTGTTTCCACTACTGACGGTATATCCAAGTTATAAATATATTAGTGGAATATACTGAAGATGGCCAAAAGTCTACACGCACCTTATTGTTAATAAGACTTATAAGTAAAGGTGTTCGTTGATGCCACCGTTCTAATCTGAAACACCAATTGTGCCAGAAACCTATGGGGAAAATTTATGCAAAGGGTATTATACCAACGGCACCCGATTCATATTATCCACTGCCCGGATACAATAAACGAGCTTACCAGTAAAACTGGAACATCAATAAGAAGGGATGCGCCGTGATCGGAGGTATCAAATCACCAATAGGGTTCTTCACCAGTATTGTGCTCGATATCTATGATGAATAATGTAGATTAGTCCCTCAATCATTAAGAGGGTCAATAGTTTCAAATCTATAAAGAGACATTCTATAATCTGATTCTAATGTAATCACGAATCTCTATCATAACTTAGAGCCGTTTGTCTTTAGTTTAGCTTTTAATGTGTTTTTAGCAACAACGCACCTAAAGGTCACATCAGTATGCCACCAATCGCGTCACTCAAGCAAAACAAAGCTTTGCATAACCAGGTTAACCTAAAATCGAGTGAACCATGTATGCGGATAAATTCATAGTATATAATCGTATAAGAGTCTGAACATGCCCACTGGTTTAAGCGAAATATCGACATGTAATACTCTTTGTCTTGACCCTATGTGTCTCGACAAAATGCGAGTGTTTATCAGAAGCCATAAATAGCACACATTGTTATGTCCCCCTAATCATTTACGAAGGGTTTAATGTAATTCAATTTTGGAAAACAGAAGGGAAGAGCATCCAGCTCCAAATATTTGGTATACAATATATATACACCAAGGAGCTTACAAAATGTAACTACTGCCCTGTTTCCGTACTATTGTACCGCTCTTGCTTCTAGAGTAGTTATTTATGAACAAGTATAGGATCCCGCGTCTCCCCGCTTACCGTATCCAATTAGAACGGCCTCCTTGCGATCAACATAAACGGCTTCCGGGTCAGGATACACATTCGTGTTTGACCCGGAGCTCCTATTTGTGCTGAGTAGCGGGCAGGTCACATGATCTACACACTTTGCCATCATCGAAATCATCGACGAATATTCGCGGTGTAAATAACAAAAGAAAGATTAAAACGTAATTACAGACTCATATCCTATTGTATATCTAATAATAAAGAGTCATATTCTATGTCCTAGCCAAAGGCAAACCAAAGAAACGTAAACACGGCGGCCATTTTATACTAGTATCACTCTATTAAGGCACCTCCCTAGAGACCCTGCCTACTACCCTAATATTTTAGGGGGATAAATAGAAACCCAATACCTATGATCCTCCATACCATATAACCACCAACCTATGGTTTACCAGACGCCCACATGCATAAACATGCCATCAATTGCATATATTAGTACCACGTAGATATTGCAGCCATATTCAAGAATCAATATACCAAAATACCCAAAAATATTCTACTCTGTTATATATCTACACGGGACAAAATCTCACGACCATACTCAAACCAACTAGAGTCATCTCTCGTTGGGTCCTTAATATTGTATTATTAAATGTAAAAGACAAAAAATGTCAACAGTACTTGACCATACTATAAAACAATATCGGAACGGATTGCTGAAATACAGGATCTAATATCCCAATATGAACAGGGTGAGAAGGATCAAATCAACTTCTCCCAATCTTCCTTACTGTTTAATCCCTTCCTAAAGGTATTAAAGCGGGACATAAAGAATTGTTCGCGTTTTCTTTCTTTTCAGAGTTGAGTCCCCACCCCTAAAACTCATATGAATAACTTCTAAACCACACCATTTTAAGTCTTCAATTTTATGCTGTTTTTCAACCCAATGTTCTACCAAAGGGGCAGTTTTTTTAAAGTTCTTATCGCTGACTTATGTTCATTTATTCTTATCCTAATCTCTCTTGAGGTCTCCCCACATATCCCAAAAGACATGGGCACATGATGAGATATATTAAATTTTGGTGTGGCAATTAATGAAGTTATTAAAAATGTGAGTTACACCATTATGGACAATCGATGCACCCTTCAAGATGTTAGGGCAGTTATTGCACCCACTACACGCAAATGTGCCCGTTGGTAGTGGGGCATTCATTATGCGCGGTTGACTATTGTCATTAATCTCTCTATAGGTATGTACCAGACAATTTCTAATGGTACGATTCCGCCTAAATGAAAACATAGGTTTGGGTAATGAGTCTTTATTTTGATTGGTGATCAGATGCCAATTTCTATTGACAATATTTTTAATTTGATTGCTAATATTACTATGATTAGTGACAAAAATCAAAGATGGATTATCCGCTGCTATTTTCTTAGACTTACTCACAAGAAGAGAATCCCTATTAAAGTATCTGGCTCTCTTGTATGCAAAAATATAAAGGATAATATTCCTTTTGGTCAATTCTTACGCTTAAGGCGGAATTGCACAAACATCAAAGACTACGACAAACATGCTCAAAAACTGACTAATAAATTTGTGGCAAGGGGTTATCCCAAAAGGTTAATTAGACATGCATACAAGAGAGCCAGATACTTTAATAGGGATTCTCTTCTTGTGAGTAAGTCTAAGAAAATAGCAGCGGATAATCCATCTTTGATTTTTGTCACTAATCATAGTAATATTAGCAATCAAATTAAAAATATTGTCAATAGAAATTGGCATCTGATCACCAATCAAAATAAAGACTCATTACCCAAACCTATGTTTTCATTTAGGCGGAACCGTACCATTAGAAATTGTCTGGTACATACCTATAGAGAGATTAATGACAATAGTCAACCGCGCATAATGAATGCCCCACTACCAACGGGCACATTTGCGTGTAGTGGGTGCAATAATTGCCCTAACATCTTGAAGGGTGCATCGATTGTCCATAATGGTGTAACTCACATTTTTAATAACTTCATTAATTGCCACACCAAAAATTTAATATATCTCATCATGTGCCCATGTCTTTTGGGATATGTGGGGAGACCTCAAGAGAGATTAGGATAAGAATAAATGAACATAAGTCAGCGATAAGAACTTTAAAAAAACTGCCCCTTTGGTAGAACATTGGGTTGAAAAACAGCATAAAATTGAAGACTTAAAATGGTGTGGTTTAGAAGTTATTCATATGAGTTTTAGGGGTGGGGACTCAACTCTGAAAAGAAAGAAACGCGAACAATTCTTTATGTCCCGCTTTAATACCTTTAGGAAGGGATTAAACAGTAAGGAAGATTGGGAGAAGTTGATTTGATCCTTCTCACCCTGTTCATATTGGGATATTAGATCCTGTATTTCAGCAATCCGTTCCGATATTGTTTTATAGTATGGTCAAGTACTGTTGACATTTTTTGTCTTTTACATTTAATAATACAATATTAAGGACCCAACGAGAGATGACTCTAGTTGGTTTGAGTATGGTCGTGGGATTTTGTCCCGTGTAGATATATAACAGAGTAGAATATTTTTTTGGTATTTTGGTATATTGATTCTTGAATATGGCTGCAATATCTACGTGGTACTAATATATGCAATTGATGGCATGTTTATGCATGTGGGCGCCTGGTAAACCATAGGTTGGTGGTTATATGGTATGGAGGATCATAGGTATTGGGTTTCTATTTATCCCCCTAAAATATTAGGGTAGTAGGCAGGGTCTCTAGGGAGGTGCCTTAATAGAGTGATACTAGTATAAAATGGCCGCCGTGTTTACGTTTCTTTGGTTTGCCTTTGGCTAGGACATAGAATATGACTCTTTATTATTAGATATACAATAGGATATGAGTCTGTAATTACGTTTTAATCTTTCTTTTGTTATTTACACCGCGAATATTCGTCGATGATTTCGATGATGGTAAAGTGTGTAGATCATGTGACCTGCCCGCTACTCAGTACAAATAGGAGCTCCGGGTCAAACACGAATGTGTATCCTGACCCGGAAGCCGCTTATGTTGATCGCAAGGAGGCCGTTCTAATTGGATACGGTAAGCGGGGAGACGCGGATCCTATACTTGTTCATAAATAACTACTCTAGAAGCAAGAGCGGTACAATAGTACGGAAACAGGGCAGTAGTTACATTTTGTAAGCTCCTTGGTGTATATATATTGTATACCAAATATTTGGAGCTGGATGCTCTTCCCTTCTGTTTTCCAAAATTGAATTACATTAAACCCTTCGTAAATGATTAGGGGACATAACAATGTGTGCTATTTATGGCTTCTGATAAACACTCGCATTTTGTCGAGGCACATAGGGTCAAGACAAAGAGTATTACATGTCGATATTTCGCTTAAAACCAGTGGGCATGTTCAGACTCTTATACGATTATATACTATGAATTTATCCGCATACATGGTTCACTCGTTTTAGGTTAACCTGGTTATGCAAAGCTTTGTTTTGCTTGAGTGACGCGATTGGTGGCATACTGATGTGACCTTTAGGTGCGTTGTTGCTAAAAACACATTAAAAGCTTAAACTAAAGACAAACGGCTCTAAGTTATGATAGAGATTCGTGATTACATTAGAATCAGATTATAGAATGTCTCTTTATAGATTTGAAACTATTGACCCTCTTAATGATTGAGGGACTAATCTACATTATTCATCATAGATATCGAGCACAATACTGGTGAAGAACCCTATTGGTGATTTGATACCTCCGATCACGGCGTATCCCTTCTTATTGATGTTCCAGTTTTACTGGTAAGCTCGTTTATTGTATCCGGGCAGTGGATAATATGAATCGGGTGCCGTTGGTATAATACCCTTTGCATAAATTTTCCCCATAGGTTTCTGGCACAATTGGTGTTTCAGATTAGAACGGTGGCATCAACGAACACCTTTTACTTATAAGTCTTATTAACAATAAGGTACGTGTAGACTTTTTGGCCATCTTCAGTATATTCCACTAATATATTTATAACTTGGATATACCGTTCGTAGTGGAAACACTGATATAACACATAATTTTTGCTTGTGTTTCTCTTTTATAAATCCAAGGTGTTTTGACGAGGTGAATATTTTAAACCCATCACCCCTACAAATCTGGTTCATTGAAATGTGCTGTAGCACTGAACGTTAGAATTGGTCTACAGTGTTTTAAGGTATGTGGTACTTGTTCTAACACCACTACCTTTAGGATTTATTAAGAGGGTGCATGAATTTTGAGTATATGAAGTAACAATAATATAACACTTTTCCTCTATGGCTAGTGGAGCATAATTTTAATTACTGGTTGTAATTTTAATTACTGGTTGTAATTTTGATCAATTGTTGAATACTGCCATTATATAATAAATTTTGTTTGATGTTGTTAGCAGTGTATAATAGGTCAGCAACAAATGTTTTTATAATAATATACTGTTTTTTGTAATGTTTTTTTGTTTAGAAAACTGTCCTGGAAGAAGGTGTACATTTGTCTAGTCACCGAAACGCAGCGTCGACAACTTTGTTTTCTTCTAACTGTGATTGTAATCATAAGCTTACATGAATTTGTAAATTTTAATGATGTATGGTTTTTAATATTGACTGTGTATATTTTTGCAAATAAATATTAATATTAATATTTTTGAATCTTTTTTGTCATTTGTTGCCCTTGACCCACTGCTTTTTAGTACTGTAGTATATTAGTAAAAAATTTTTTTTTTATATACTTTTGGCATAGCTATATGTACAAATTTTAATTGTTATTTTGATTTTCAGCATTGTGGTGATTTTTTAGTGTTTATTATCAAATGTGTAGGGACTCTTTTTTCTTGATTTTTTCTTGACCCTCTCTCTCAGCCTCTGTGCTGTGTTGTCTCTCTCAGCCTCTGTGCTGTGGCTCCTCTCTCAGCCTCTGTGCTGTGGGCCCTCTCTCAGCCTCTGTGCTGTGGCCCCTCTCTCAGCCTCTGTGCTGTGGCGTCTCTCTCATCCTCTTTGCTGGGTCCCCTCTCTCTGCCTCTGTGCTGTGGCATCTCTCTCAGCCTCTGTGCTGTTGCCCCTCTCTCATCCTCTGTGCTGTGGCCTCTCTCTCAGCCTCTGTGCTGTGGCCCCTCTCATCCTCTGTGCTGTTGCCCCTCTCTCAGCCTCTGTGCTGTGGCCCCTCTCTCTCTGCCTCTGTGCTGTGGCCCCTCTCTCAGCCTCTGTGCTGTGGTCCCTCTCTCAGGAGCTGTGCTGTGGCCCCTCTCTCAGCCTTTTTGCTGTGGCCCCTCTCTCAGCCCCTGTGCTGTTGCCCCTCTGTCATCCTCTGTGCTGTGACCCCTCTCTCAGCGATTTGCTGGGGCACCTCTCTCAGCCCCTGTGCTGTGACCCTCTCTCAGCGTCTTTGCTGGGGCCCCTCTCCCAGCCTCCTGTGCTGTGGCCCCTCTCTCAGCCTCTTTGCTGGGGCCCCTCTCTCATCCTATGTGCTGTGGCCCTTCTCCCAGCCTCCTGTGCTGGGGCCCCTCTCTCATCCTCTGTGCTGTGACCCCTCTCTCAGCCTCTGTGCTGTGGCCCCTCTCTCAGTGTCTGTGCTATGGCCCCTCTCCCAGCCTCTGTGCTGTGGCCCCTCTCTCAGCCTCTGTGCTGTGGCCCCTCTCTCAGTGTCTGTGCTTTGGCCCCTCTCTCAGTGTCTGTGCTGTGTCCCCTCTCTCAGCCTCTGTGCTGGGGCCCCTCTCTCAGCCTCTGTGCTGTGGGCTCTCTCTCAGCCTCTGTGCTGTGGCCCCTCTCTCATCCTCTGTGCTGTGGCCTCTCTCTCAGCCTCTGTGCTGTGGCCCCTCTCATTCTCTGTGCTGTGGCCCCTCTCTCAGCCTCTGTGCTGTGGCCCCTCTCTCTCTGCCTCTGTGCTGTGGCCCCTCTCTCAGCCTCTGTGCTGTGGCCCCTCTCTCAGGAGCTGTGCTGTGGCCCCTCTCTCAGCCTTTTTGCTGTGGCCCCTCTCTCAGCCCCTGTGCTGTTGCCCCTCTGTCAGCCCCTGTGCTGTTGCCCCTCTGTCATCCTCTGTGCTGTGACCCCTCTCTCAGCGATTTGCTGGGGCACCTCTCTCAGCCCCTGTGCTGTGACCCCTCTCTCAGCGTCTTTGCTGGGGCCCCTCTCCCAGCCTCTGTGCTGTGGCCCCCTCTCTCAGCCTCTTTGCTGGGGCCCCTCTCTCATCCTATGTGCTGTGGCCCTTCTCCCAGCCTCTGTGCTGGGGCCCCTCTCTCATCCTCTGTGCTGTGACCCCTCTCTCAGCCTCTGTGCTGTGGCCCCTCTCTCAGTGTCTGTGCTATGGCCCCTCTCCCAGCCTCTGTGCTGTGGCCCCTCTCTCAGCCTCTTTGCTGGGGCCCCTCTCTCATCCTCTGTGCTGTGGCCCTTTTCCCAGCCTCTGTGCTGGGGCCCCTCTTTCATCCTCTGTGCTGTGGCCCCCTATGTCAGCCTCTGTGCTGTGGCCCCTCTCTCAGCCTCTGTGCTGTGGCCCCTCTCTCAGTGTCTGTGCTGTGGCTCCTCTCTCAGTGTCTGTGCTGTCGCCCCTCTCTCAGCCTCTGTGCTGGGGCTCCTCTCTCATCCTCTGTGCTGTGGCCCTTCTCCCAGCCTCTGTGCTGTGGCCTCTCTCTCATCCTCTGTGCTGTGGCCCCCTCTCTCAGCCTCTGTGCTGTGGCTCCTCTCTCAGCCTCTGTGCTGTGGCCCCTCTCCCAGCCTCTGTGCTGTGGCCCCCTCTTTCAGCCTCTGTGCTGTGGCCCCTCTCTCAGGAGCTGTGCTGTGGCCCCTTTCTCAGCCTCTTTGCTGGTGCCCCTCTCTCAGCCCCTGTGCTGTGGCCCCTCTCTCAGCCCCTGTGCTGTGACCCTCTCTCAGCGTCTTTGCTGGGGCCCCACTCTCAGCCTCTGTGCTGTGGCCCCTCTCTCAGCCTCTGTGCTGTGGACCCTCTCTCAGCCTCTTTGCTGGGGCCCCTCTCAGCCTCTTTGCTGGGGCCCCTCTCTCATCCTCTGTGCTGTGGCCCCTCTCTCACCCTCTGTGCTGTGGCCTCTCTCTCAGCCTCTGTGCTGGGGCCCATCTCTCTGCCTCTGTGCTGTGGCCCCTCTCTCAGCCTCTTTGCTGGGGCCCCTCTCTCAGCCTCTGTGCTGTGGCCCCTCTCTCAGTCTCTGTGCTGTGTGCCGTCTCTCAGCCTCTGTGCTGTGGCGTCTCTCTCAGCCTCTTTGCTGGGGCCCCTCTCTCATCCTCTCTGCTGTGGCCCCTCTCTCAGCCTCTTTGCTGGGGCCCCTCTCTCAGCCTCTGTGCTGTGGCCCTTGCAGCAGTTGATGCCAGGCAGTACTTCACTCTCTGGTGCCCACCCCTCGCTCGGGCACAATCTTCAATGCATTCAACTGTCTTTGGCGCGTGGGCACAACACATATTTCTGTGACCGGCCCACGTGCATGCCTCACTGGGACCTGGCACTGTGCCCATGTGAAGGGACCGCTGTGGGTGGTAAGTACAGCTTATGACTGCTTCAAGGATGAGAGGATCAGGGGGTGGGGGTCAGGGCTGGGCCTGCTGTTCAGGAAACTTCCTTACCCCAGTGACGTCAACTGTGCATGCCAGAGGAAATGGGTGTGAAACCCTGGTATTATGACCTCACAAGTGTATATTTACTCCTTGAGTGAGTATGTAGGATCAGTACTTAGGATACCCTGTAGTTGTTGCATTTCCAGTACCCCCAGTGTCTTAGAAATCCTCGAGTTGTGAAGTCTCCAGGACTCTTAGTACCTAGGATGCCTTGTTATTAATTATGAGGTGTGTGGCATCTTCTCCAATGTCTGGTACGTGTTACGCTGCGAGTATCTTTAATGCTTCAGATACCATGTAGTTGTCATGTACTTCATTACTTCAGATGTCTTGTAATTATGAGGTGTCTGGCACCTTCTCCAATCTCCGGTACTTGTTACTCTGCGAGTATCTTTAATGCTTCAGATACCATGTAGTTATCAGGTACCTCAGTACTTCAGTCTGGTACTTGTTATGCTACCAGTATCTTTAATGCTTCAGACACCCTTTAGTTATTAGGTACCTCAGTACTTCAGATATCTTATAATTATGAGGTGTCTGGCACATTCTCCAATGTCTGGTACTTGTTACGCTACCAGTATCTTTAATGCTTCAGATACCCTGTAGTTGTCAGGTACTTCAGCGTGGTACTTGTTGCGCTACCAGCATTCATCCAGTGCTCTAAGTCGGTGACCATGTCTCTGCCCTCTGCCCCCTCAGGTAACCCCACAATATGGACATTGTTGCACCGATTGCGCTCCTCTATGTCCTCTGCCCTGTGCTCCAAGATCCGCACCCACTCAGTTACATCAGTCATTTGTTGTTGTGAAGAGCGCTGCGCCAGTCGCTGTTCCTCC
Source organism: Calotriton arnoldi (assembly GCA_963921515.1). Classification (NCBI taxonomy): domain Eukaryota; kingdom Metazoa; phylum Chordata; class Amphibia; order Caudata; family Salamandridae; genus Calotriton; species Calotriton arnoldi. The sequence continues at coordinate 1,892,895 of CAWUFW010000916.1, forward strand.
ACAAGCGGGTAGATGGCTTTAAACTTATTGGCCGTTTGTGGTGTTCCACCCTGAGAAGACCCAGCTCCGTCGCCACGACACCAATCTGGTGCTGAGTTTTTCCTTGGAGTCTGCAATAGCAGCCAGTATTTTATCCAGCCGGAGCTGCAGTGCAGGTGTCGGGGGTTCTGAACCCGTCCCGGGGGGGGGGTGACCCCCTACCCGGGATGCTCCCTATGTGTTCGCAGATGAGCCTCCGTCCTTCTGTCTAGTTCTGCCCATTGTCTTCGTGCCATTGAGTATCACACAGGGCCACCAGCATGCGTCGCTCCCAGCAGTGACTACTCCTCCCCTACCAGCAAGGCAGGAGGGTCAGCACCCCCAGCGCGCCGGGGTATATGGCCAAGTGTCCCTGTCCTCTCCTCAGTAAGCACCGGGAGCCGAACTACGCATGAGCAACCACCGCACATCCCACCGATCCTCCAGGGCTCTCCAGTGGGGCCATCCCCACATATCACTTCCGCACATCCCACCAATCCTCTAGGGCTCTCCAGTGGGGCCAACACTGCAGATCACCTCCGCACACCCCACCAATCCTCCAGGGCTCTCCAGTGGGGCCAACCCTGCAGGTCACCTCCACACATCCCACCAATCCTCCAGGACTCTCCAGTGGGGCCAACACTGCAGTTCACCTCCGCACATCTAACCGCGCCACCAGCGGAGTTTGCAGAGATTTGCCTACTCCATGCTCCGTTGCGAACGCGGAGGTAGGCAAAACTCTGCCTCCGTGGCGGAGCGGAGTTAGCCGCTCCCTCCCCTCTCCCAAATTCTTTAAAAATGATAAAAGAAGGCACTTACCTGCATGTCTGCCGCCTCTCCTGTCTGGCCACTCTCCTTCCTGCTCCTCTTGTGTCCTTCTTCATGAAAAATACACTACGTTATACGTCTTGCGAGTGCGCATGCGCACGCGCAAAACGTACAACGTAGTGTTTTTTTCACTGAAGAAGGATGCGAGGAGCAGGAAGGAGAGCGGCCAGGCAGGGAAGGCAGCAGACTCGCAGGTAAGTGCCTTCTTTAATAATTTTTAAAGAATTTGGGAGGAGGGAGGGGGTGGAGCAGAGCGAAGCGTAGCTCCAATTAGTTTTTTTCAAACTACGCGTAGAGGCACTATGCCAGCTCCACCCACCCTTCCGCACATCCCACCAATCCTCCAGGGCTCTCCAGTGGGGCCATCCCCACACATCACTACCGCACATCCCACCAATCCTCCAGGGCTCTCCAGTGGGGCCATCCCCACACATCACTTCCGCACATCCGACCAATCCTCCAGGGCTCTCCAGTGGGGCCAACCCTGCAGATCACCAACTCAGCACCCGTTTCCCGGTCTCCATCAGGCCTCCAGGTACACCAAGGCTGGAATACTCCAATTGGGCTGGGTCAAGGTCCCGCCTCATGGACATGCAGCCCTGCCATGTAGTGTAGAGGTACCCCCAAGGTGCCTCCGCAGGAGGGCTCCTCTAGATAAAAGGGGGGGTGATGCCAACTGCCCTGCTCCTAGCCCCACGCTCACCGTGTGATTCCCCAATGCAGCCTCCTATGGAGCAAACAGCCTGCAAGGCCAGAGAATGGGCTCATGTGTGGGGGCGCTGGAACGTGGGGGCCGCCGCCTCCATTTGATTCTGTGTGCCGGGGCCCGCCAGTGGTGTCATGAAACTTGAGGGGACCCCCCTGCAATGCACATGGAGAAGCCCCCCCCCCACGCTCCAGACCCAGTGAGGACCTCTCAGGCCAGAGGCCCGCCGTCTGTGCACAGTGCTGGGGGGCCCCAACGTTCCGGACCTATAGGCCTGCCGTCTGTGCACAGTGCAGGAGGGGCCACCACGCTCCGGACCCATAGGCCCGCCGTCTGTGCACAGTGCTGGAGGGGCCCCCACTCTCTGGACCTATAGGCCCACCGTTTGTGCACAGTGCTGGGGGGCCCCAACGTTCCAAACCTATAGGCCTGCCGCGTGTGCACAGTGCTGGAGGGGCAACCACACTCCGGACCCATAGGCCTGTCGTCTGTGCATGAGGGGCCCCCACGCTCCGGACCCATAGGCCTGCCGTCTGTGCACAAGGGACCCCCACGCTCTGGACCCATAGGCCTGCCGTCTGTGCACGAGGGGACCCCACGCTCCGGACCCATAGGCCTGCCGTCTGCGCACGAGGGGCCCCCATGCTCCAGACCCGTAGTCCCCCGCCGTCTGTGCACAGTGCTGGAGGGGCCCCCACGCTCCGGACCCATAGGCCCACTGTCTGCGCACGAGGGGCCCCCACACTCCGGACCCATAGGCCCGCCGTCTGTGCACAGTGCTTGAGGGGCCCCCATGCTCCGAACCTATAGGCCTGCCATCTGCGCACAGTTCTGGAGGGGCCCCCACGCTCCGGTCCTATAGGCCCACCGTCTGTGCACAGTGCTGGAGGGGCCCTCACGCTCCAGACCCATAGGCCCACCGTCTGTGCACAGTGCTGGAGGGGCCCCCAAGCTCTGGACCCAGTCAGGAGCTCTCAGGCCAGGGGCCCGCCGCTCATGCACAGTGCCGGAGGGGACTATTGTTCAGCCAATGGGCCCCTCCACCACACCCAGGAGCACCCCAAGGGCCACTCCACCACACCCAGGAGCACCCCCAGGGTGCCTCCACCACACCCAGGAGCACCCCCAGGGCCCCGCCACGACACCCAGGAGCACCCCCAGGGCCCCTCCACCACACCCAGGAGCACCCTAGGGCCCCTCCACCACACCATGGTGCACCCTAGGGCCCCTCCACCACACCCAGGAGCACCCCCAGGGCCCTGCCACGACACCCAGGAGCACCACCAGGGCCCCTCCACCACACCCAGGGCACCCCCAGGCCCTCCACCACACCCAGGAGCACCCCAGGGCCTCCACCACACCCAGGAGCACCCCAGGGCCCCTCCACCACACCCAGGAGCACCCCCCAGGAGCACCCTAGGGCCCCTCCACCACACCCAGGAGCACCCCCAGGGCCCCGCCACGACACCCAGGAGCACCCCCAGGGCCCCTCCACCACACCCAGGAGCACCCTAGGGCCGCTCCACCACACCCAGGAGCACCCCCAGGGCCCGCCACGACACCCAGGAGCACCCCCAGGGCCCCTCCACCACACCCAGGAGCACCCCCAGGGCCCCTCCACCACACCCAGGAGCACCCCAGGGCCCCTCCACCACACCCAGGAGCACCCTAGGGCCCCTCCACCACACCCAGGAGCACCCCCAGGGCCCCGCCACCACACCCAGGAGCACCCCCAGGGCCCCTCCACCACACCCAGGAGCACCCTAGGGCCCCTCCACCACACCCAGGAGCACCCCCAGGGCCCCGCCACCACACCAAGGAGCACCCCCAGGGCCCCTCCACCACACCCAGGAGCACCCCAGGGCCCCTCCACCACACCCAGGAGCACCCTAGGGCCCCTCCACCACACCCCGGAGCACCGCCAGGGCCCTGCCACGACACCCAGGAGCACCCCCAGGGCCCCTCCACCACACCAAGGAGCACCCCCAGGGCCCCTCCACCACACCCAGGAGCACCCCAGGGCCCCTCCACCACACCCAGGTGCACCCTAGGGCCCCTCCACCACACCCAGGAGCACCCCCAGGGCCCCTCCACCACACCCAGGAGCACCCTAGGGCCCCTCCACCACACCCAGGAGCACCCCAGGGCCCCTCCACCACACCCAGGAGCACCCCCAGGGCCCCTCCACCACACCCAGGAGCACCCTAGGGCCCCTCCACCACACCCAGGAGCACCCCAGGGCCCCTCCACCACACCCAGGAGCACCCTAGGGCCCCTCCACCACACCCAGGAGCACCCTAGGGCCCTCCACCACACCCAGGAGCACCCTAGGGCCCTCCACCACACCCAGGAGCACCCCAGGGCCCCTCCACCACACCCAGGAGCACCCCCAGGGCCCCTCCACCACACCCAGGAGCACCCCCAGGGTGCCTCCACCACACCCAGGAGCACCCCCAGGGCCCCTCCACCACACCCAGGAGCACCCCCAGGGCCCCTCCACCACACCCAGGAGCACCCCCCAGGGTGCCTCCACCACACCCAGGAGCACCCCCAGGGCCCCTCCACCACACCCAGGAGCACCCCCAGGGCCCTCCACCACACCCAGGAGCACCCCCAGGGACCCTCCACCACACCCAGGAGCACCCTAGGCCCTCCACCACACCCAGGAGCACCCTAGGGCCCCTCCACCACACCCAGGAGCACCCCACAGGGCCCCTCCACCACACCCAGGAGCACCCCAGGGCCCCTCCACCACACCCAGGAGCACCCCAGGGCCCCTCCACCACACCCAGGAGCACCCCCAGGGCCCTCCACCACACCCAGGAGCACCCCAGGGCCCTCCACCACACCCAGGAGCACCCCCAGGGCCCCTCCACCACACCCAGGAGCACCCTAGGCCCCTCCACCACACCCAGGAGCACCCCAGGGCCCCTCCACCACACCCAGGAGCACCCCAGGGCCCCTCCACCACACCCAGGAGCACCCCCAGGGCCTCTCCACCACACCCAGGAGCACCCTAGGGCCCCGCCACCACACCCAGGAGCACCCTAGGGCCCGCCACCACACCCAGGAGCACCCTAGGGCCCCTCCACCACACCCAGGAGCACCCTAGGGCCCCTTAGGGCCCCTCCACGACACCGAGGAGCACCCCCAGGGCCCCTCCACCACACCCAGGAGCACCCTAGGGCCCCTCCACCACACCCAGGAGCACCCTAGGGCCCTCCACCACACCCAGGAGCACCCTAGGGCCCTGCCACGACACCCAGGAGCAACCCCAGGGCCCCGCCACGACACCCAGGAGCACCCCTCCACCACACCCAGGAGCACCCCCAGGGCCCCGCCACGACACCCAGGAGCACTCCCAGGGCGCCTCCACCACACCCAGGAGCACCCCCAGGGCCCCGCCACGACACCCAGGAGCACCCCAGGGCCTCCACCACACCCAGGAGCACCCCCAGGGCCCCACCACGACACCCAGGAGCACCCCAGGGCCCCTCCACCACACCCAGGAGCACCCCAGGGCCCCTCCACCACACCCAGGAGCACCCCCAGGGCCCCTCCACCACACCCAGGAGCACCCCTAGGGCCCTCCACCACACCCAGGAGCACCCTAGGGCCCCTCCACCACACCCAGGAGCACCCTAGGGCCCCTCCACCACACCCAGGAGCACCCCTAGGGCCCCGCCACCACACCCAGGAGCACCCCCAGGGCCCCTCCACCACACCCAGGAGCACCCTAGGCCCTCCACCACACCCAGGAGCACCCTAGGGCCCTCCACCACACCCAGGAGCACCCTAGGCCCCTGCCACCACACCCAGGAGCACCCCTAGGGCCCCTCCACCACACCCAGGAGCACCCCAGGACCCCTCCACCACACCCAGGAGCACCCTAGGGCCCCTCCACCACACCCAGGAGCACTCCCCAGGACCCCTCCACCACACCCAGGAGCACCCCAGGGCCCCGCCACCACACCCAGGAGCACCCTAGGGCCCCGCCACCACACCCAGGAGCACCCCAGGGCCCCTCCACCACACCCAGGAGCACCCCAGGGCCCCTCCACCACACCCAGGAGCACCCTAGGGCCCCTCCACCACACCCAGGAGCACCCTAGGGCCCTGCCACGACACCCAGGAGCACCCCCAGGGCCCTGCCACGACACCCAGGAGCACCCCCAGGCGCCTCCACCACACCCATGAGCACCCCCAGTGCCCCGCCACGACACCCAGGAGCATCCCTCCACCACACCCATGAGCACCCCCGGGCCCCGCCACGACACCCAGGAGCACCCCCAGGGCCCCTCCACCACACCCAGGAGCACCCTAGGGCCCCTCCACCACACCCAGGAGCACCCCCAGGGCCCCGCCACGACACCCAGGAGCACCCCCAGGGCCCCTCCACCACACCCAGGAGCACCCCCAGGGCCCTCCACCACACCCAGGAGCACCCCTAGGCCCCTCCACCACACCCAGGAGCACCCCCAGGGCGCCTCCACCACACCCAGGAGCGCCCCCAGGGCCCCTCCACCACACCCAGGAGCACCCCCAGGACCCCTCCACCACACCCAGGAGCACCCCCAGGGCCACCACACCCAGGAGCACCCTAGGGCCCCTCCACCACACCCAGGAGCACCCCAGGGCCCCTCCACCACACCCAGGAGCACCCCAGGGCCCCTCCACCACACCCAGGAGCACCCTAGGGCCCTGCCACCACACCCAGGAGCACCCTAGGGCCCTCCACCACACCCAGGAGCACCCCCAGGACCCCTCCACCACACCCAGGAGCACCCTAGGGCCCCTCCACCACACCCAGGAGCACCCCAGGGCCCCTCCACCACACCCAGGAGCACCCCAGGGCCCCTCCACCACACCCAGGAGCACCCCCAGGGTGCCTCCACCACACCCAGGAGCACCCCAGGGCCCTCCACCACACCCAGGAGCACCCCCAGGACCGCCTCCACCACACCCAGGAGCACCCCCAGGGTGCCTCCACCACACCCAGGAGCACCCCACAGGGCCCCTCCACCACACCCAGGAGCACCCTAGGGCCCCTCCACCACACCCAGGAGCACCCCCAGGACCCCTCCACCACACCCAGGAGCACCCTACGGCCCCTCCACCACACCCAGGAGCACCCCAGGGCCCCGCCACGACACTCCAGGAGCACCCCCAGGGCCCCTCCACCACACCCAGGAGCACCCCAGGGCCCCTCCACCACACCCAGGAGCACCCCAGGGCCCCTCCACCACACCCAGGAGCACCCTAGGGCCCCTCCACCACACCCAGGAGCACCCCAGGGCCCTCCACCACACCCAGTCGCACCCTAGGGCCCCGCCACGACACCCAGGAGCACCCCCGGGTCCCGCCACGACACCCAGGAGCACCCCCAGGGCGCCTCCACCACACCCATGAGCACCCCAGTGCCCCGCCACGACACCCAGGAGCACCCCTCCACCACACCCATGAGCACCCCCAGGGCCCCGCCACGACACCCATGAGCACCCCCAGGGCCCCTCCACCACACCCAGGAGCACCCCCAGGGCCCCGCCACCACACCCAGGAGCACCCCCAGGGCCCCTCCACCACACCCAGGAGCACCCCAGGCCCCTCCACCACACCCAGGAGCACCCCCAGGGCCCTCCACCACACCCAGGAGCACCCCCAGGGGCCCTCCACCACACCCAGGAGCACCCCAGGGCCCCTCCACCACACCCAGGAGCACCCCAGGACCGCTCCACCACACCCAGGAGCACCCCCAGGGTGCCTCCACCACACCCAGGAGCACCCCACAGGGCCCCTCCACCACACCCAGGAGCACCCTAGGGCCCCTCCACCACACCCAGGAGCACCCCCAGGACCCCTCCACCACACCCAGGAGCACCCTAGGGCCCCTCCACCACACCCAGGAGCACCCCCAGGGCCCCGCCACGACACCCAGGAGCACCCCCAGGGCCCCTCCACCACACCCAGGAGCACCCCCAGGGTGCCTCCAACACACCCAGGAGCACCCCCAGGGCCCTGCCACGACACCCAGGAGCACCCCCAGGGCCCCTCCACCACACCCAGGAGCACCCCAGGGCCCCTCCACCACACCCAGGAGCACCCCCAGGGCCCCTCCACCAAACCCAGGAGCACCGCCAGGGCCCCTCCACCACACCCAGGAGCACCCCCAGGGCCCCGCCACGACACCCAGGAGCACCCCCAGGGCCCCTCCACCACACCCAGGAGCACCCTAGGGCCCCTCCACCACACCCAGGAGCACCCTAGGGCCCCTCCACCACACCCAGGAGCACCCCAGGGCCCCTCCACCACACCCAGGAGCACCCCAGGGCCCCTCCACCACACCCAGGAGCACCCCCAGGGCCCCTCCACCACACCCAGGAGCACCCTAGGGCCCCGCCACCACACCCAGGAGCACCCTAGGGCCCGCCACCACACCCAGGAGCACCCTAGGGCCCCTCCACCACACCCAGGAGCACCCTAGGCCCCTTAGGCCCCTCCACAACACCCAGGAGCACCCCCAGGGCCCTCCACCACACCCAGGAGCACCCTAGGGCCCCTCCACCACACCCAGGAGCACCCTAGGGCCCCTCCACCACACCCAGGAGCACCCCTAGGGCCCTGCCACGACACCCAGGAGCACCCCCAGGGCCCTCCACCACACCCAGGAGCACCCCAGGCCACTCCACCACACCCAGGAGCACCCCCAGGGCCCCTCCACCACACCCAGGAGCACCGCCAGGGCCCCTCCACCACACCCAGGAGCACCCCAGGGCCCCGCCACGACACCCAGGAGCACCCCCAGGGCCCCTCCACCACACCCAGGAGCACCCTAGGGCCCCTCCACCACACCCAGGAGCACCCTAGGGCCCCTCCACCACACCCAGGAGCACCCCCAGGGCCCTCCACCACACCCAGGAGCACCCCAGGGCCCCTCCACCACACCCAGGAGCATCCCCAGGGCCCCTCCACCACACCCAGGAGCACCCTAGGGCCCCGCCACCACACCCAGGAGCACCCTAGGGCCCGCCACCACACCCAGGAGCACCCTAGGGCCCCTCCACCACACCCAGGAGCACCCTAGGGCCCCTTAGGGCCCCTCCACGACACCCATGAGCACCCCAGGGCCCTCCACCACACCCAGGAGCACCCTAGGGCCCCTCCACCACACCCAGGAGCACCCTAGGGCCCCTCCACCACACCCAGGAGCACCCTAGGGCCCTGCCACGACACCCAGGAGCACCCCAGGGCCCCGCCACGACACCCAGGAGCACCCTCCACCACACCCATGAGCACCCCCAGGGCCCCGCCACGACACCCAGGAGCACCCCAGGGCCCCTCCACCACACCCAGGAGCACCCTAGGGCCCCTCCACCACACCCAGGAGCACCCTAGGGCCCCTCCACCACACCCAGGAGCACCCTAGGGCCCTGCCACGACACCCAGGAGCACCCCAGGGCCCCGCCACGACACCCAGGAGCACCCCCAGGGCCCCGCCACGACACCCAGGAGCACTCCCAGGGCGCCTCCACCACACCCATGAGCACCCCCAGGGCCCCGCCACGACACCCAGGAGCACCCCTCCACCACACCCATGAGCACCCCCCGGGCCCCGCCACGACACCCAGGAGCACCCCCAGGGCCCCTCCACCACACCCAGGAGCACCCTAGGGCCCCTCCACCACACCCAGGAGCACCCCCAGGGCCCCGCCACGACACCCAGGTGCACCCCCAGGGCCCCTCCACCACACCCAGGAGCACCCCTAGGGCCCCTCCACCACACCCAGGAGCACCCTAGGGCCCCTCCACCACACCCAGGAGCACCCCCAGGACCCCTCCACCACACCCAGGAGCACCCTAGGGCCCCTCCACCACACCCAGGAGCACCCCCAGGACCCCTCCACCACACCCAGGAGCACCCCAGCCACCACACCCAGGAGCACCCCCAGGGCCCCTCCACCACACCCAGGAGCACCCTAGGGCCCCTCCACCACACCCAGGAGCACCCTAGGCCCCTCCACCACACCCAGGAGCACCCTAGGGCCCTGCCACGACACCCAGGAGCACCCCCAGGGCCTTGCCACGACACCCAGGAGCACCCCCAGGGCGCCTCCACCACACCCATGAGCACCCCCAGGGCCCCGCCACGACACCCAGGAGCACCCTCCACCACACCCATGAGCACCCCCGGGCCCCGGCACGACACCCAGGAGCACCCCAGGGCCCCTCCACCACACCCAGGAGCACCCCAAGGCCCCTCCACCACACCCAGGAGCACCCCCAGGGCCCCTCCACCACACCCAGGAGCACCCCTAGGGCCCCTCCACCACACCCAGGAGCACCCCCAGGGCCCCTCCACCACACCCAGGAGCACCCTAGGGCCCCGCCACCACACCCAGGAGCACCCCAGGGCCCCTCCACCACACCCAGGAGCACCCTAGGGCCCCTCCACCACACCCAGGAGCACCCCAGGGCCCCGCCACCACACCAAGGAGCACCCCCAGGGCCCCTCCACCACACCCAGGAGCACCCCAGGGCCCTCCACCACACCCAGGAGCACCCTAGGGCCCCTCCACCACACCCAGGAGCACCCCCAGGGCCCCTCCACCACACCCAGGAGCACCCTAGGGCCCCGCCACCACACCCAGTAGCACCCTAGGGCCCCTCCACCACACCCAGGAGCACCCCAGGGCCCCACCACCACACCCAGGAGCACCCTAGGGCTCCTCCACCACACCCAGGAGCACCCCCAGGACCCCTCCACCACACCCAGGAGCACCCTAGGGCCCCTCCACCACACCCAGGAGCACCCCCAGGACCCCTCCACCACACCCAGGAGCACCCCAGGGCCCCTCCACCACACCCAGGAGCACCCCAGGGCCCCTCCACCACACCCAGGAGCACCCCAGGGCCCCGCCACCACACCCAGGAGCACCCTAGGGCCCCGCCACCACACCCAGGAGCACCCCAGGGCCCCTCCACCACACCCAGGAGCACCCCCAGGGCCTCTCCACCACACCCAGGAGCACCCTAGGGCCCCTCCACCACACCCAGGAGCACCCTAGGGCCCCGCCACCACACCCAGGAGCACCCCCGGGTCCCGCCACGACACCCAGGAGCACCCCCAGGGCGCCTCCACCACACCCATGAGCACCCCAGTGCCCCGCCACGACACCCAGGAGCACCCCTCCACCACACCCATGAGCACCCCCGGGCCCCGCCACGACACCCATGAGCACCCCCAGGGCCCCTCCACCACACCCAGGAGCACCCTAGGGCCCCTCCACCACACCCAGGAGCACCCCCAGGGCCCCGCCACGACACCCAGGAGCATCCCCAGGGACCCTCCACCACACCCAGGAGCACCCCCAGGGCCCCTCCACCACACCCAGGAGCACCCTAGGGCCCCTCCACCACACCCAGGAGCACCCTAGGGCCCCTCCACCACACCCAGGAGCACCCCCAGGGCCCCTCCACCACACCCAGGAGCACCCTAGGGCCCGCCACCACACCCAGGAGCACCCCCAGGGCCCCTCCACCACACCCAGGATCACCCTAGGGCCCCTCCACCACACCCAAGAGCACCCTAGGGCCCCGCCACGACACCCAGGAGCATCCCCAGGGACCCTCCACCACACCCAGGAGCACCCCCAGGGCCCCTCCACCACACCCAGGAGCACCCTAGGGCCCCTCCACCACACCCAGGAGCACCCTAGGGCCCCTCCACCACACCCAGGAGCACCCCAGGGCCCCTCCACCACACCCAGGAGCACCCTAGGGCCCGCCACCACACCCAGGAGCACCCCCAGGGCCCTCCACCACACCCAGGATCACCCTAGGGCCCCTCCACCACACCCAAGAGCACCCTAGGGCCCCGCCACCACACCAAGGAGCACCCCAGGGCCCCTCCACCACACCCAGGAGCACCCCAGGGCCCCTCCACCACACCCAGTAGCACCCCAGGGCCCCTCCACCACACCCAGGAGCACCCCCAGGGCCCCTCCACCACACACAGGAGCACCCTAGGGCCCTCCACCACACCCAGGAGCACCCCCAGGGCCCCTCCACCACACCCAGGAGCACCCTAGGGCCCCTCCACCACACCCAGGAGCACCCTAGTGCCCCGCCACCACACCCAGGAGCACCCTAGGGCCCTCCACCACACCCAAGAGCACCCCCAGGACCCCTCCACCACACCCAGGAGCACCCTAGGGCCCCTCCACCACATCCCAGGAGCACCCCCAGGACCCCTCCACCACACCCAGGAGCACCCCCAGCCACCCCACACCCAGGAGCACCCCAGCCACCACACCCAGGAGCACCCCAGGGCCCCTCCACCACACCCAGGAGCACCCTAGGGCCCCTCCACCACACCCAGGAGCACCCTAGGGCCCCTCCACCACACCCAGGAGCACCCTAGGGCCCTGCCACGACACCCAGGAGCACCCCCAGGGCCTTGCCACGACACCCAGGAGCACCCCCAGGGCGCCTCCACCACACCCATGAGCACCCCCAGGGCCCCGCCACGACACCCAGGAGCACCCTCCACCACACCCATGAGCACCCCCGGGCCCCGCCACGACACCCAGGAGCACCCCCAGGGCCCCTCCACCATACCCAGGAGCACCCTAGGGCCCTCCACCACACCCAGGAGCACCCCCAGGGCCCCGCCACGACACCCAGGAGCACCCCCAGGGCCCCTCCACCACACTCAGGAGCACCCTAGGGCCCTCCACCACACCCAGGAGCACCCTAGGGCCCCTCCACCACACCCAGGAGCACCCCAGGGCCCCTCCACCACACCCAGGAGCACCCTAGGGCCCGCCACCACACCCAGTAGCACCCTAGGGCCCCTCCACCACACCCAGGAGCACCCCAGGGCCCCTCCACCACACCCAGGAGCACCCTAGGGCTCCTCCACCACACCCAGGAGCACCCCAGGACCCCTCCACCACACCCAGGAGCACCCTAGGGCCCCTCCACCACACCCAGGAGCACCCCCAGGACCCCTCCACCACACCCAGGAGCACCCCAGGGCCCCTCCACCACACCCAGGAGCACCCCAGGGCCCCGCCACCACACCCAGGAGCACCCCAGGGCCCCGCCACCACACCCAGGAGCACCCTAGGGCCCCGCCACCACACCCAGGATCACCCCAGGGCCCCTCCACCACACCCAGGAGCACCCCAGGGCCCCTCCACCACACCCAGGAGCACCCCCAGGGCCCCTCCACCACACCCAGGAGCACCCTAGGGCCCCTCCACCACACCCAGGAGCACCCTAGGGCCCCTCCACCACACCCAGGAGCACCCTAGGGCCCTGCCACGACACCCAGGAGCACCCCCGGGTCCCGCCACGACACCCAGGAGCACCCCCAGGGCGCCTCCACCACACCCATGAGCACCCCAGTGCCCCGCCACGACACCCAGGAGCACCCCTCCACCACACCCATGAGCACCCCCGGGCCCCGCCACGACACCCATGAGCACCCCCAGGGCCCCTCCACCACACCCAGGAGCACCCTAGGGCCCCTCCACCACACCCAGGAGCACCCCCAGGGCCCCGCCACGACACCCAGGAGCACCCCCAGGGCCCTCCACCACACCCAGGAGCACCCCCAGGGCCCCTCCACCACACCCAGGAGCACCCCAGGGCCCCTCCACCACACCCAGGAGCTCCACCCAGGGTGCCTCCACCACACCCAGGAGCACCCCAGGGCCCTCCACCACACCCAGGAGCACCCCAGGACCGCTCCACCACACCCAGGAGCACCCCAGGGTGCCTCCACCACACCCAGGAGCACCCCCAGGGCCCCTCCACCACACCCAGGAGCACCCTAGGGCCCTCCACCACACCCAGGAGCACCCCAGGACCCTCCACCACACCCAGGAGCACCCTAGGGCCCCTCCACCACACCCAGGAGCACCCCCAGGGCCCCGCCACGACACCCAGGAGCACCCCCAGGGCCCTCCACCACACCCAGGAGCACCCCAGGGTGCCTCCAACACACCCAGGAGCACCCCAGGGCCCTGCCACGCACACCCAGGAGCACCCCCAGGGCCCCTCCACCACACCCAGGAGCACCCCAGGGCCCCTCCACCACACCCAGGAGCACCCCAGGGCCCCTCCACCACACCCAGGAGCACCGCCAGGGCCCCTCCACCACACCCAGGAGCACCCCAGGGCCCCGCCACGACACCCAGGAGCACCCCCAGGGCCCCTCCACCACACCCAGGAGCACCCCTAGGGCCCCTCCACCACACCCAGGAGCACCCTAGGGCCCCTCCACCACACCCAGGAGCACCCTAGGGCCCCTCCACCACACCCAGGAGCACCCCCAGGGCCCCTCCACCACACCCAGGAGCACCCCAGGGCCCCGCCACCACACCCAGGAGCATCCCCAGGGCCCTCCACCACACCCAGGAGCACCCTAGGGCCCCGCCACCACACCCAGTAGCACCCTAGGGCCCCTCCACCACACCCAGGAGCACCCCAGGGCCCCACCACCACACCCAGGAGCACCCTAGGGCTCCTCCACCACACCCAGGAGCACCCCCAGGACCCCTCCACCACACCCAGGAGCACCCTAGGGCCCCTCCACCACACCCAGGAGCACCCCCAGGACCCCTCCACCACACCCAGGAGCACCCCAGGGCCCCTCCACCACACCCAGGAGCACCCCAGGGCCCCTCCACCACACCCAGGAGCACCCCAGGGCCCCGCCACCACACCCAGGAGCACCCTAGGGCCCCGCCACCACACCCAGGAGCACCCCAGGGCCCCTCCACCACACCCAGGAGCACCCCCAGGGCCTCTCCACCACACCCAGGAGCACCCTAGGGCCCCTCCACCACACCCAGGAGCACCCTAGGGCCCCGCCACCACACCCAGGAGCACCCCCGGGTCCCGCCACGACACCCAGGAGCACCCCCAGGGCGCCTCCACCACACCCATGAGCACCCCAGCGCCCCGCCACGACACCCAGGAGCACCCCTCCACCACACCCATGAGCACCCCCCGGGCCCCGCCACGACACCCATGAGCACCCCCAGGGCCCCTCCACCACACCCAGGAGCACCCTAGGGCCCCTCCACCACACCCAGGAGCACCCCCAGGGCCCCGCCACGACACCCAGGAGCATCCCCAGGGCCCCTCCACCACACCCAGGAGCACCCCCAGGGCCCCTCCACCACACCCAGGAGCACCCTAGGGCCCCTCCACCACACCCAGGAGCACCCTAGGGCCCCTCCACCACACCCAGGAGCACCCCCAGGGCCCCTCCACCACACCCAGGAGCACCCTAGGGCCCGCCACCACACCCAGGAGCACCCCCAGGGCCCCTCCACCACACCCAGGATCACCCTAGGGCCCCTCCACCACACCCAAGAGCACCCTAGGGCCCCGCCACCACACCAAGGAGCACCCCCAGGGCCCCTCCACCACACCCAGGAGCACCCCAGGGCCCCTCCACCACACCCAGTAGCACCCCAGGGCCCCTCCACCACACCCAGGAGCACCCCAGGGCCCCTCCACCACACACAGGAGCACCCTAGGGCCCCTCCACCACACCCAGGAGCACCCCCAGGGCCCCTCCACCACACCCAGGAGCACCCTAGGGCCCCTCCACCACACCCAGGAGCACCCTAGTGCCCCGCCACCACACCCAGGAGCACCCTAGGGCCCCTCCACCACACCCAAGAGCACCCCCAGGACCCCTCCACCACACCCAGGAGCACCCTAGGGCCCCTCCACCACACCCAGGAGCACCCCCAGGACCCCTCCACCACACCCAGGAGCACCCCCAGCCACCACACCCAGGAGCACCCCCAGCCACCACACCCAGGAGCACCCCAGGGCCCCTCCACCACACCCAGGAGCACCCTAGGGCCCCTCCACCACACCCAGGAGCACCCTAGGCCCCTCCACCACACCCAGGAGCACCCTAGGGCCCTGCCACGACACCCAGGAGCACCCCCAGGGCCTTGCCACGACACCCAGGAGCACCCCCAGGGCGCCTCCACCACACCCATGAGCACCCCCAGGGCCCCGCCACGACACCCAGGAGCACCCCTCCACCACACCCATGAGCACCCCCCGGGCCCCGCCACGACACCCAGGAGCACCCCCAGGGCCCCTCCACCATACCCAGGAGCACCCTAGGGCCCCTCCACCACACCCAGGAGCACCCCCAGGGCCCCGCCACGATACCCAGGAGCACCCCCAGGGCCCCTCCACCACACTCAGGAGCACCCTAGGGCCCCTCCACCACACCCAGGAGCACCCTAGGGCCCCTCCACCACACCCAGGAGCACCCCCAGGGCCCCTCCACCACACCCAGGAGCACCCTAGGGCCCGCCACCACACCCAGTAGCACCCTAGGGCCCCTCCACCACACCCAGGAGCACCCCAGGGCCCCTCCACCACACCCAGGAGCACCCTAGGGCTCCTCCACCACACCCAGGAGCACCCCAGGACCCCTCCACCACACCCAGGAGCACCCTAGGGCCCTCCACCACACCCAGGAGCACCCCCAGGACCCCTCCACCACACCCAGGAGCACCCCAGGGCCCCTCCACCACACCCAGGAGCACCCCAGGGCCCCGCCACCACACCCAGGAGCACCCCAGGGCCCCGCCACCACACCCAGGAGCACCCTAGGGCCCCGCCACCACACCCAGGATCACCCCAGGGCCCCTCCACCACACCCAGGAGCACCCCAGGGCCCCTCCACCACACCCAGGAGCACCCCCAGGGCCCCTCCACCACACCCAGGAGCACCCTAGGGCCCCTCCACCACACCCAGGAGCACCCTAGGGCCCCTCCACCACACCCAGGAGCACCCTAGGGCCCTGCCACGACACCCAGGAGCACCCCCGGGTCCCGCCACGACACCCAGGAGCACCCCCAGGGCGCCTCCACCACACCCATGAGCACCCCAGTGCCCCCCCACGACACCCAGGAGCACCCCTCCACCACACCCAGGAGCACCTCCCGGGCCCCGCCACGACACCCATGAGCACCCCCAGGGCCCCTCCACCACCCCCAGGAGCACCCTAGGGCCCCTCCACCACACCCAGGAGCACCCCCAGGGCCCCGCCACGACACCCAGGAGCACCCCCAGGGCCCCTCCACCACACCCAGGAGCACCCCAGGGCCCTCCACCACACCTAGGAGCACCCCCAGGGCCCCTCCACCACACCCAGGAGCTCCACCCAGGGTGCCTCCACCACACCCAGGAGCACCCCCAGGGCCCCTCCACCACACCCAGGAGCACCCCCAGGACCGCTCCACCACACCCAGGAGCACCCCAGGGTGCCTCCACCACACCCAGGAGCACCCCACAGGGCCCCTCCACCACACCCAGGAGCACCCTAGGGCCCCTCCACCACACCCAGGAGCACCCCCAGGACCCCTCCACCACACCCAGGAGCACCCTAGGGCCCCTCCACCACACCCAGGAGCACCCCCAGGGCCCCGCCACGACACCCAGGAGCACCCCAGGGCCCCTCCACCACACCCAGGAGCACCCCCAGGGTGCCTCCAACACACCCAGGAGCACCCCCAGGGCCCTGCCACGCCACCCAGGAGCACCCCCAGGGCCCCTCCACCACACCCAGGAGCACCCCAGGGCCCCTCCACCACACCCAGGAGCACCCCAGGGCCCCTCCACCAAACCCAGGAGCACCGCCAGGGCCCCTCCACCACACCCAGGAGCACCCCCAGGGCCCCGCCACGACACCCAGGAGCACCCCCAGGGCCCCTCCACCACACCCAGGAGCACCCTAGGGCCCTCCACCACACCCAGGAGCACCCTAGGGCCCCTCCACCACACCCAGGAGCACCCTAGGGCCCCTCCACCACACCCAGGAGCACCCCCAGGGCCCCTCCACCACACCCAGGAGCACCCCAGGGCCCCGCCACCACACCCAGGAGCATCCCCAGGGCCCCTCCACCACACCCAGGAGCACCCTAGGGCCCCGCCACCACACCCAGGAGCACCCTAGGGCCCGCCACCACACCCAGGAGCACCCTAGGGCCCCTCCACGACACCCAGGAGCACCCTAGGGCCCCTTAGGGCCCCTCCACGACACCCATGAGCACCCCCAGGGCCCCTCCACCACACCCAGGAGCACCCTAGGGCCCCTCCACCACACCCAGGAGCACCCTAGGGCCCCTCCACCACACCCAGGAGCACCCTAGGGCCCTGCCACGACACCCAGGAGCACCCCCAGGGCCCCGCCACGACACCCAGGAGCACCCCTCCACCACACCCATGAGCATCCCCAGGGCCCCTCCACCACACCCAGGAGCACCCTAGGGCCCCGCCACCACACCCAGGAGCACCCTAGGGCCCGCCACCACACCCAGGAGCACCCTAGGGCCCCTCCACGACACCCAGGAGCACCCTAGGGCCCCTTAGGGCCCCTCCACCACACCCAGGAGCACCCCCAGGGCCCCTCCACCACACCCAGGAGCACCCCAGGGCCCCTCCACCACACCCAGGAGCACCCTAGGGCTCCTCCACCACACCCAGGAGCACCCCCAGGACCCCTCCACCACACCCAGGAGCACCCTAGGGCCCCTCCACCACACCCAGGAGCACCCCCAGGACCCCTCCACCACACCCAGGAGCACCCCAGGGCCCCTCCACCACACCCAGGAGCACCCCAGGGCCCCTCCACCACACCCAGGAGCACCCCAGGGCCCTGCCACCACACCCAGGAGCACCCCTAGGGCCCCGCCACCACACCCAGGAGCACCCCAGGGCCCCTCCACCACACCCAGGAGCACCCCAGGGCCTCTCCACCACACCCAGGAGCACCCTAGGGCCCCTCCACCACACCCAGGAGCACCCCTAGGGCCCCGCCACCACACCCAGGAGCACCCCAGGGTCCCGCCACCACACCCAGGAGCACCCCCAGGGCGCCTCCACCACACCCATGAGCACCCCAGTGCCCCGCCACGACACCCAGGAGCACCCCTCCACCACACCCATGAGCACCCCCCGGGCCCCGCCACGACACCCAGGAGCATCCCCAGGGCCCCTCCACCACACCCAGGAGCACCCCCAGGGCCCCTCCACCACACCCAGGAGCACCCTAGGGCCCCTCCACCACACCCAGGAGCACCCTAGGGCCCCTCCACCACACCCAGGAGCACCCCAGGGCCCCTCCACCACACCCAGGAGCACCCTAGGCCCCACCACACCCAGGAGCACCCCAGGGCCCTCCACCACACCCAGGAGCACCCTAGGGCCCCGCCACCACACCAAGGAGCACCCCTAGGGCCCCTCCACCACACCCAGGAGCACCCCAGGGCCCCTCCACCACACCCAGTAGCACCCCAGGGCCCCTCCACCACACCCAGGAGCACCCCCAGGGCCCCTCCACCACACACAGGAGCACCCTAGGGCCCCTCCACCACACCCAGGAGCACCCCCAGGGCCGCTCCACCACACCCAGGAGCACCCTAGGGCCCCTCCACCACACCCAGGAGCACCCTAGTGCCCCGCCACCACACCCAGGAGCACCCTAGGGCCCCTCCACCACACCCAAGAGCACCCCCAGGACCCTCCACCACACCCAGGAGCACCCTAGGGCCCCTCCACCACACCCAGGAGCACCCCCAGGACCCCTCCACCACACCCAGGAGCACCCCCAGCCACCACACCCAGGAGCACCCCCAGCCACCACATCCAGGAGCACCCCAGGGCCCCTCCACCACACCCAGGAGCACCCTAGGGCCCCTCCACCACACCCAGGAGCACCCTAGGCCCCTCCACCACACCCAGGAGCACCCTAGGGCCCTGCCACGACACCCAGGAGCACCCCAGGGCCTTGCCACGACACCCAGGAGCACCCCCAGGCGCCTCCACCACACCCATGAGCACCCCCAGGGCCCCGCCACGACACCCAGGAGCACCCCGCCACCACACCCATGAGCACCCCCGGGCCCCGCCACGACACCCAGGAGCACCCACAGGGCCCCTCCACCACACCCAGGGAGCACCCTAGGGCCCTCCACCACACCCAGGAGCACCCTCAGGGCCCTCCACCACACCCAGGAGCACCCCCAGGGCCCCTCCACCACACCCAGGAGCACCCTAGGGCCCCGCCACCACACCCAGTAGCACCCTAGGGCCCCTCCACCACACCCAGGAGCACCCCAGGGCCCCTCCACCACACCCAGGAGCACCCTAGGGCTCCTCCACCACACCCAGGAGCACCCCAGGACCCCTCCACCACACCCAGGAGCACCCTAGGGCCCCTCCACCACACCCAGGAGCACCCCAGGACCCCTCCACCACACCCAGGAGCACCCCAGGGCCCCGCCACCACACCCAGGAGCACCCCAGGGCCCCGCCACCACACCCAGGAGCACCCTAGGGCCCCGCCACCACACCCAGGATCACCCCAGGGCCCCTCCACCACACCCAGGAGCACCCCAGGGCCCCTCCACCACACCCAGGAGCACCCCCAGGGCCCCTCCACCACACCCAGGAGCACCCTAGGGCCCCTCCACCACACCCAGGAGCACCCTAGGGCCCCTCCACCACACCCAGGAGCACCCTAGGGCCCTGCCACGACACCCAGGAGCACCCCCGGGTCCCGCCACGACACCCAGGAGCACCCCCAGGGCGCCTCCACCACACCCATGAGCACCCCCAGTGCCCCGCCACGACACCCAGGAGCACCCCTCCACCACACCCATGAGCACCTCCCAGGGCCCCGCCACGACACCCATGAGCACCCCCAGGGCCCCTCCACCACACCCAGGAGCACCCTAGGGCCCCTCCACCACACCCAGGAGCACCCCCAGGGCCCCGCCACGACACCCAGGAGCACCCCAGGGCCCCTCCACCACACCCAGGAGCACCCCCAGGGCCCCTCCACCACACCTCAGGAGCACCCCCAGGGCCCCTCCACCACACCCAGGAGCTCCACCAGGGTGCCTCCACCACACCCAGGAGCACCCCCAGGGCCCCTCCACCACACCCAGGAGCACCCCCAGGACCGCTCCACCACACCCAGGAGCACCCCAGGGTGCCTCCACCACACCCAGGAGCACCCCACAGGGCCCCTCCACCACACCCAGGAGCACACTAGGGCCCCTCCACCACACCCAGGAGCACCCCCAGGACCCCTCCACCACACCCAGGAGCACCCTAGGGCCCCTCCACCACACCCAGGAGCACCCCCAGGGCCCCGCCACGACACCCAGGAGCACCCCCAGGGCCCCTCCACCACACCCAGGAGCACCCCAGGGTGCCTCCAACACACCCAGGAGCACCCCCAGGGCCCCGCCACGACACCCAGGAGCACCCCCAGGGCCCCTCCACCACACCCAGGAGCACCCTAGGGCCCCTCCACCACACCCAGGAGCACCCTAGGGCCCCTTAGGGCCCTCCACGACACCCAGGAGCACCCCCAGGGCACCTCCACCACACCCAGGAGCACCCTAGGGCGCCTCCACCACACCCAGGAGCACCCTAGGGCCCCTCCACCACACCCAGGAGCACCCTAGGGCCCTGCCACGACACCCAGGAGCACCCCCAGGGCCCCGCCACGACACCCAGGAGCACCCCTCCACCACACCCATGAGCACCCCCAGGGCCCCGCCACGACACCCAGGAGCACCCCCAGGGCCCCTCCACCATACGCAGGAGCACCCTAGGGACCCTCCACCACACCCAGGAGCACCCTAGGGCCCCTCCACCACACCCAGGAGCACCCTAGGGCCCTGCCACGACACCCAGGAGCACCCCCAGGGCCCCGCCACGACACCCAGGAGCACCCCCAGGGCCCCGCCACGACACCCAGGAGCACTCCCAGGGCGCCTCCACCACACCCATGAGCACCCCCAGGGCCCCGCCACGACACCCAGGAGCACCCCTCCACCACACCCATGAGCACCCCCAGGGCCCCGCCACGACACCCAGGAGCACCCCCAGGGCCCCTCCACCACACCCAGGAGCACCCTAGGGCCCCTCCACCACACCCAGGAGCACCCCCAGGGCCCCGCCACGACACCCAGGTGCACCCCCAGGGCCCCTCCACCACACCCAGGAGCACCCCTAGGGCCCTCCACCACACCCAGGAGCACCCTAGGGCCCCGCCACCACACCCAGGAGCACCCTAGGGCCCCGCCACCACACCCAGGAGCACCCTAGGGCCCCTCCACCACACCCAGGAGCACCCCAGGACCCCTCCACCACACCCAGGAGCACCCTAGGGTCCCTCCACCACACCCAGGAGCACCCCCAGGGCCCCGCCACCACACCCAGGAGCACCCTAGGGCCCCTCCACCACACCCAGGAGCACCCTAGGCCCCCTCCACCACACCCAGGAGCACCCTAGGGCCCTGCCACGACACCCAGGAGCACCCCCAGGGCCTTGCCACGACACCCAGGAGCACCCCAGGGCGCCTCCACCACACCCATGAGCACCCCCAGGGCCCCGCCACGACACCCAGGAGCACCCCTCCACCACACCCATGAGCACCCCCGGGCCCCGCCACGACACCCAGGAGCACCCCCAGGGCCCCTCCACCACACCCAGGAGCACCCTAGGGCCCCTCCAC
This sequence comes from Calotriton arnoldi, assembly GCA_963921515.1. NCBI lineage: Eukaryota > Metazoa > Chordata > Amphibia > Caudata > Salamandridae > Calotriton > Calotriton arnoldi. Next base: position 1,915,024 of record CAWUFW010000916.1, read on the forward strand.
CACACCAAGGAGCACCCCCAGGGCCCCGCCACGACACCCAGGAGCACCCCCAGGGCCCCTCCACCACACCCAGGAGCACCCCAGGGCCCCTCCACCACACCCAGGAGCACCCTAGGGCCCCTCCACCACACCCAGGAGCACCCTAGGGCCCCTCCACCACACCCAGGAGCACCCCCAGGGCCCCTCCACCACACCCAGGAGCACCCTAGGGCCCCGCCACCACACCCAGTAGCACCCTAGGGCCCCTCCACCACACCCAGGAGCACCCCAGGGCCCCTCCACCACACCCAGGAGCACCCTAGGGCTCCTCCACCACACCCAGGAGCACCCCCAGGACCCCTCCACCACACCCAGGAGCACCCTAGGGCCCCTCCACCACACCCAGGAGCACCCCCAGGACCCCTCCACCACACCCAGGAGCACCCCAGGGCCCCGCCACCACACCCAGGAGCACCCCAGGGCCCCGCCACCACACCCAGGAGCACCCTAGGGCCCCGCCACCACACCCAGGAGCACCCCAGGGCCCCTCCACCACACCCAGGAGCACCCCAGGGCCCCTCCACCACACCCAGGAGCACCCTAGGGCCCTCCACCACACCCAGGAGCACCCCCAGAGCCCCGCCACGACACCCAGGAGCATCCCCAGGGCCCCTCCACCACACCCAGGAGCACCCCAGGGCCCTCCACCACACCCAGGAGCACCCTAGGGCCCTCCACCACACCCAGGAGCACCCTAGGGCTCCTCCACCACACCCAGGAGCACCCCCAGGGCCCCTCCACCACACCCAGGAGCACCCTAGGGCCCCGCCACCACACCCAGGAGCACCCCCAGGGCCCCTCCACCACACCCAGGATCACCCTAGGGCCCCTCCACCACACCCAAGAGCACCCTAGGGCCCCGCCACCACACCAAGGAGCACCCCCAGGGCCCCTCCACCACACCCAGGAGCACCCCAGGGCCCCTCCACCACACCCAGTAGCACCCCAGGGCCCCTCCACCACACCCAGGAGCACCCCCAGGGCCCCTCCACCACACACAGGAGCACCCTAGGGCCCCTCCACCACACCCAGGAGCACCCCCAGGGCCCCTCCACCACACCCAGGAGCACCCTAGGGCCCCTCCACCACACCCAGGAGCACCCCCAGGACCCCTCCACCACACCCAGGAGCACCCTAGGGCCCCTCCACCACACCCAGGAGCACCCCCAGGACCCCTCCACCACACCCAGGAGCACACCCAGGGCACCCGCCACCACACCCAGGAGCACCCCCAGGGCCCCTCCACCACACCCAGGAGCACCCTAGGGCCCCTCCACCACACCCAGGAGCACCCTAGGCCCCTCCACCACACCCAGGAGCACCCTAGGGCCCTGCCACGACACCCAGGAGCACCCCCAGGGCCTTGCCACGACACCCAGGAGCACCCCCAGGGCGCCTCCACCACACCCATGAGCACCCCCAGGGCCCCGCCACGACACCCAGGAGCACCCCTCCACCACACCCATGAGCACCCCCGGGCCCCGCCACGACACCCAGGAGCACCCCCAGGGCCCCTCCACCATACCCAGGAGCACCCTAGGGCCCTCCACCACACCCAGGAGCACCCCCAGGGCCCCGCCACGATACCCAGGAGCACCCCCAGGGCCCCTCCACCACACTCAGGAGCACCCCCAGGGCCCCTCCACCACACCCAGGAGCACCCTAGGGCCCCTCCACCACACCCAGGAGCACCCTAGGGCCCCTCCACCACACCCAGGAGCACCCCCAGGGTCCCTCCACCACACCCAGGAGCACCCTAGGGCCCCGCCACCACACCCAGTAGCACCCTAGGGCCCCTCCACCACACCCAGGAGCACCCCAGGGCCCCTCCACCACACCCAGGAGCACCCTAGGGCTCCTCCACCACACCCAGGAGCACCCCAGGACCCCTCCACCACACCCAGGAGCACCCTAGGGCCCCTCCACCACACCCAGGAGCACCCCCAGGACCCCTCCACCACACCCAGGAGCACCCCAGGGCCCCTCCACCACACCCAGGAGCACCCCAGGGCCCCGCCACCACACCCAGGAGCACCCCAGGGCCCCGCCACCACACCCAGGAGCACCCTAGGGCCCCGCCACCACACCCAGGATCACCCCAGGGCCCCTCCACCACACCCAGGAGCACCCCAGGGCCCCTCCACCACACCCAGGAGCACCCCCAGGGCCCCTCCACCACACCCAGGAGCACCCTAGGGCCCCTCCACCACACCCAGGAGCACCCTAGGGCCCCTCCACCACACCCAGGAGCACCCTAGGGCCCTGCCACGACACCCAGGAGCACCCCCGGGTCCCGCCACGACACCCAGGAGCACCCCAGGGCGCCTCCACCACACCCATGAGCACCCCAGTGCCCCGCCACGACACCCAGGAGCACCCCTCCACCACACCCATGAGCACCCCCGGGCCCCGCCACGACACCCATGAGCACCCCCAGGGCCCCTCCACCACACCCAGGAGCACCCTAGGGCCCCTCCACCACACCCAGGAGCACCCCCAGGGCCCCGCCACGACACCCAGGAGCACCCCCAGGGCCCCTCCACCACACCCAGGAGCACCCCCAGGGCCCCTCCACCACACCTAGGAGCACCCCCAGGGCCCCTCCACCACACCCAGGAGCTCCACCCAGGGTGCCTCCACCACACCCAGGAGCACCCCCAGGGCCCCTCCACCACACCCAGGAGCACCCCCAGGACCGCTCCACCACACCCAGGAGCACCCCCAGGGTGCCTCCACCACACCCAGGAGCACCCCACAGGGCCCCTCCACCACACCCAGGAGCACCCTAGGGCCCCTCCACCACACCCAGGAGCACCCCCAGGACCCCTCCACCACACCCAGGAGCACCCTAGGGCCCCTCCACCACACCCAGGAGCACCCCCAGGGCCCCGCCACGACACCCAGGAGCACCCCCAGGGCCCCTCCACCACACCCAGGAGCACCCCCAGGGTGCCTCCAACACACCCAGGAGCACCCCCAGGGCCCTGCCACGCCACCCAGGAGCACCCCCAGGGCCCCTCCACCACACCGAGGAGCACCCCCAGGGCCCCTCCACCAAACCCAGGAGCACCGCCAGGGCCCCTCCACCACACCCAGGAGCACCCCCAGGGCCCCGCCACCACACCCAGGAGCACCCCAGGGCCCCGTCCACCACACCCAGGAGCACCCTAGGGCCCCTCCACCACACCCAGGAGCACCCTAGGGCCCCGCCACCACACCCAGGAGCACCCCCAGGGCCCCTCCACCACACCCAGGAGCACCCCAGGGCCCCTCCACCACACCCAGGAGCATCCCCAGGGCCCCTCCACCACACCCAGGAGCACCCTAGGGCCCCGCCACCACACCCAGGAGCACCCTAGGGCCCGCCACCACACCCAGGAGCACCCTAGGGCCCTCCACGACACCCAGGAGCACCCTAGGGCCCCTTAGGGCCCCTCCACGACACCCAGGAGCACCCCCAGGGCACCTCCACCACACCCAGGAGCACCCTAGGGCGCCTCCACCACACCCAGGAGCACCCTAGGGCCCCTCCACCACACCCAGGAGCACCCTAGGGCCCTGCCACGACACCCAGGAGCACCCCCAGGGCCCCGCCACGACACCCAGGAGCACCCCTCCACCACACCCATGAGCACCCCCAGGGCCCCGCCACGACACCAAGGAGCACCCCCAGCGCCCCTCCACCATACCCAGGAGCACCCTAGGGACCCTCCACCACACCCAGGAGCACCCTAGGGCCCCTCCACCACACCCAGGAGCACCCTAGGGCCCTGCCACGACACCCAGGAGCACCCCCAGGGCCCCGCCACGACACCCAGGAGCACCCCCAGGGCCCCGCCACGACACCCAGGAGCACTCCCAGGGCGCCTCCACCACACCCATGAGCACCCCCAGGGCCCCGCCACGACACCCAGGAGCACCCCTCCACCACACCCATGTGCACCCCCAGGGCCCCGCCACGACACCCAGGAGCACCCCCAGGGCCCCTCCACCACACCCAGGAGCACCCTAGGGCCCCTCCACCACACCCAGGAGCACCCCCAGGGCCCCGCCACGACACCCAGGTGCACCCCCAGGGCCCCTCCACCACACCCAGGAGCACCCCTAGGGCCCCTCCACCACACCCAGGAGCACCCTAGGGCCCCGCCACCACACCCAGGAGCACCCTAGGGCCCCGCCACCACACCCAGGAGCACCCTAGGGCCCCTCCACCACACCCAGGAGCACCCCCAGGACCCCTCCACCACACCCAGGAGCACCCTAGGGTCCCTCCACCACACCCAGGAGCACCCCCAGGGCCCCTCCACCACACCCAGGAGCACCCTAGGGCCCCTCCACCACACCCAGGAGCACCCTAGGCCCCTCCACCACACCCAGGAGCACCCTAGGGCCCTGCCACGACACCCAGGAGCACCCCCAGGGCCTTGCCACGACACCCAGGAGCACCCCCAGGGCGCCTCCACCACACCCATGAGCACCCCCAGGGCCCCGCCACGACACCCAGGAGCACCCCTCCACCACACCCAGGAGCACCCCAGGGCCCCTCCACCACACCCAGGAGCACCCCCAGGGCCCCTCCACCACACCCAGGAGCACCCTAGGGCCCCTCCACCACACCCAGGAGCACCCTAGGGCCCCTCCACCACACCCAGGAGCACCCCCAGGGCCCCTCCACCACACCCAGGAGCACCCTAGGGCCCCGCCACCACACCCAGTAGCACCCTAGGGCCCCTCCACCACACCCAGGAGCACCCCAGGGCCCCTCCACCACACCCAGGAGCACCCTAGGGCTCCTCCACCACACCCAGGAGCACCCCCAGGACCCCTCCACCACACCCAGGAGCACCCTAGGGCCCCTCCACCACACCCAGGAGCCCCCCAGGACCCCTCCACCACACCCAGGAGCACCCCAGGGCCCCTCCACCACACCCAGGAGCACCCCAGGGCCCCGCCACCACACCCAGGAGCACCCTAGGGCCCCGCCACCACACCCAGGAGCACCCCAGGGCCCCTCCACCACACCCAGGAGCACCCCAGGGCCCCTCCACCACACCCAGGAGCACCCTAGGGCCCCTCCACCACACCCAGGAGCACCCTAGGGCCCCTCCACCACACCCAGGAGCACCCTAGGGCCCTGCCACGACACCCAGGAGCACCCCCCGGGTCCCGCCACGACACCCAGGAGCACCCCCAGGGCGCCTCCACCACACCCATGAGCACCCCAGTGCCCCGCCACGACACCCAGGAGCACCCCTCCACCACACCCATGAGCACCCCCCGGGCCCCGCCACGACACCCATGAGCACCCCCAGGGCCCCTCCACCACACCCAGGAGCACCCTAGGGCCCCTCCACCACACCCAGGAGCACCCCCAGGGCCCCTCCACCACACCCAGGAGCACCCTAGGGCCCCTCCACCACACCCAGGAGCACCCTAGTGCCCCTCCACCACACCCAGGAGCACCCTAGGGCCCTGCCACGACACCCAGGAGCACCCCCAGGGCCCGCCACGACACCCAGGAGCACCCCCAGGGCGCCTCCACCACACCCATGAGCACCCCCAGGGCCCCTCCACCACACCCAGGAGCACCCTAGGGCCCTCCACCACACCCAGGAGCACCCTAGGGCCCCTTAGGGCCCCTCCACGACACCCAGGAGCACCCCCAGGGCACCTCCACCACACCCAGGAGCACCCTAGGGCGCCTCCACCACACCCAGGAGCACCCTAGGGCCCCTCCACCACACCCAGGAGCACCCTAGGGCCCTGCCACGACACCCAGGAGCACCCCCAGGGCCCCGCCACGACACCCAGGAGCACCCCTCCACCACACCCATGAGCACCCCCAGGGCCCCGCCACGACACCAAGGAGCACCCCTAGGGCCCCTCCACCACACCCAGGAGCACCCTAGGGCCCCTCCACCACACCCAGGAGCACCCTAGGGCCCTGCCACGACACCCAGGAGCACCCCCAGGGCCCCGCCACGACACCCAGGAGCACCCCCAGGGCCCCGCCACGACACCCAGGAGCACTCCCAGGGCGCCTCCACCACACCCATGAGCACCCCCAGGGCCCCGCCACGACACCCAGGAGCACCCCTCCACCACACCCATGAGCACCCCCAGGGCCCCGCCACGACACCCAGGAGCACCCCCAGGGCCCCTCCACCACACCCAGGAGCACCCTAGGGCCCCTCCACCACACCCAGGAGCACCCCCAGGGCCCCGCCACGACACCCGGGTGCACCCCCAGGGCCCCTCCACCACACCCAGGAGCACCCCTAGGGCCCCTCCACCACACCCAGGAGCACCCTAGGGCCCCGCCACCACACCCAGGAGCACCCTAGGGCCCCGCCACCACACCCAGGAGCACCCTAGGGCCCCTCCACCACACCCAGGAGCACCCCCAGGACCCCTCCACCACACCCAGGAGCACCCTAGGGTCCCTCCACCACACCCAGGAGCACCCCCAGGACCCCTCCACCACACCCAGGAGCACCCCCAGCCACCACACCCAGGAGCACCCCCAGGGCCCCTCCACCACACCCAGGAGCACCCTAGGGCCCCTCCACCACACCCAGGAGCACCCTAGGCCCCTCCACCACACCCAGGAGCACCCTAGGGCCCTGCCACGACACCCAGGAGCACCCCCAGGGCCTTGCCACGACACCCAGGAGCACCCCCAGGGCGCCTCCACCACACCCAGGAGCACCCTAGGGCCCCTCCACGACACCCAGGAGCACCCTAGGGCCCCTTAGGCCCCTCCACGACACCCAGGAGCACCCCCAGGGCACCTCCACCACACCCAGGAGCACCCTAGGGCGCCTCCACCACACCCAGGAGCACCCTAGGGCCCTCCACCACACCCAGGAGCACCCTAGGGCCCTGCCACGACACCCAGGAGCACCCCCAGGGCCCCGCCATGACACCCAGGAGCACCCCTCCACCACACCCATGAGCACCCCCAGGGCCCCGCCACGACACCAAGGAGCACCCCCAGGGCCCCTCCACCATACGCAGGAGCACCCTAGGGACCCTCCACCACACCCAGGAGCACCCTAGGGCCCCTCCACCACACCCAGGAGCACCCTAGGGCCCTGCCACGACACCCAGGAGCACCCCCAGGGCCCCGCCACGACACCCAGGAGCACCCCCAGGGCCCCGCCACGACACCCAGGAGCACTCCCAGGGCGCCTCCACCACACCCATGAGCACCCCCAGGGCCCCGCCACGACACCCAGGAGCACCCCTCCACCACACCCATGAGCACCCCCAGGGCCCCGCCACCACACCCAGGAGCACCCCCAGGGCCCCTCCACCACACCCAGGAGCACCCTAGGGCCCCTCCACCACACCCAGGAGCACCCCCAGGGCCCCGCCACGACACCCAGGTGCACCCCCAGGGCCCCTCCACCACACCCAGGAGCACCCCTAGGGCCCTCCACCACACCCAGGAGCACCCTAGGGCCCCGCCACCACACCCAGGAGCACCCTAGGGCCCCGCCACCACACCCAGGAGCACCCTAGGGCCCCTCCACCACACCCAGGAGCACCCCCAGGACCCCTCCACCACACCCAGGAGCACCCTAGGGTCCCTCCACCACACCCAGGAGCACCCCCAGGGCCCCTCCACCACACCCAGGAGCACCCTAGGGCCCCGCCACCACACCCAGGAGCACCCTAGGGCCCCTCCACCACACCCAGGAGCACCCTAGGGCCCTGCCACGACACCCAGGAGCACCCCCAGGGCCTTGCCACGACACCCAGGAGCACCCCCAGGGCGCCACCACCACACCCATGAGCACCCCCAGGGCCCCGCCACGACACCCAGGAGCACCCCTCCACCACACCCATGAGCACCCCCCGGGCCCCGCCACGACACCCAGGAGCACCCCCAGGGCCCCTCCACCACACCCAGGAGCACCCTAGGGCCCCTCCACCACACCCAGGAGCACCCCCAGGGCCCCGCCACGACACCCAGGAGCACCCCCAGGGCCCCTCCACCACACCCAGGAGCACCCCCAGGGCCCCTCCACCACACCCAGGAGCACCCTAGGGCCCCTCCACCACACCCAGGAGCACCCTAGGGCCCCTCCACCACACCCAGGAGCACCCCCAGGGCCCCTCCACCACACCCAGGAGCACCCTAGGGCCCCGCCACCACACCCAGTAGCACCCTAGGGCCCCTCCACCACACCCAGGAGCACCCCAGGGCCCCTCCACCACACCCAGGAGCACCCTAGGGCTCCTCCACCACACCCAGGAGCACCCCCAGGACCCCTCCACCACACCCAGGAGCACCCTAGGGCCCTCCACCACACCCAGGAGCACCCCCAGGACCCCTCCACCACACCCAGGAGCACCCCAGGGCCCCTCCACCACACCCAGGAGCACCCCAGGGCCCCGCCACCACACCCAGGAGCACCCTAGGGCCCCGCCACCACACCCAGGAGCACCCCAGGGCCCTCCACCACACCCAGGAGCACCCCAGGGCCCCTCCACCACACCCAGGAGCACCCTAGGGCCCCTCCACCACACCCAGGAGCACCCCCAGAGCCCCGCCACGACACCCAGGAGCATCCCCAGGGCCCCTCCACCACACCCAGGAGCACCCCCAGGGCCCCTCCACCACACCCAGGAGCACCCTAGGGCCCCTCCACCACACCCAGGAGCACCCTAGGGCTCCTCCACCACACCCAGGAGCACCCCCAGGGCCCCTCCACCACACCCAGGAGCACCCTAGGGCCCCGCCACCACACCCAGGAGCACCCCCAGGGCCCCTCCACCACACCCAGGATCACCCTAGGGCCCCTCCACCACACCCAAGAGCACCCTAGGGCCCCGCCACCACACCAAGGAGCACCCCCAGGGCCCCTCCACCACACCCAGGAGCACACCAGGGCCCCTCCACCACACCCAGTAGCACCCCAGGGCCCCTCCACCACACCCAGGAGCACCCCCAGGGCCCCTCCACCACACACAGGAGCACCCTAGGGCCCCTCCACCACACCCAGGAGCACCCCCAGGGCCCCTCCACCACACCCAGGAGCACCCTAGGGCCCCTCCACCACACCCAGGAGCACCCTAGTGCCCCGCCACCACACCCAGGAGCACCCTAGGGCCCCTCCACCACACCCAAGAGCACCCCCAGGACCCCTCCACCACACCCAGGAGCACCCTAGGGCCCCTCCACCACACCCAGGAGCACCCCCAGGACCCCTCCACCACACCCAGGAGCACCCCCAGCCACCACACCCAGGAGCACCCCCAGCCACCACACCCAGGAGCACCCCCAGGGCCCCTCCACCACACCCAGGAGCACCCTAGGGCCCCTCCACCACACCCAGGAGCACCCTAGGGCCCCTCCACCACACCCAGGAGCACCCTAGGGCCCTGCCACGACACCCAGGAGCACCCCCAGGGCCTTGCCACGACACCCAGGAGCACCCCAGGGCGCCTCCACCACACCCATGAGCACCCCCAGGGCCCCGCCACGACACCCAGGAGCACCCCTCCACCACACCCATGAGCACCCCCCGGACCCCGCCACGACACCCAGGAGCACCCCCAGGGCCCCTCCACCATACCCAGGAGCACCCTAGGGCCCCTCCACCACACCCAGGAGCACCCCCAGGGCCCCGCCACGATACCCAGGAGCACCCCCAGGGCCCCTCCACCACACTCAGGAGCACCCTAGGGCCCCTCCACCACACCCAGGAGCACCCTAGGGCCCCTCCACCACACCCAGGAGCACCCTAGGGCCCCTCCACCACACCCAGGAGCACCCCCAGGGTCCCTCCACCACACCCAGGAGCACCCTAGGGCCCCGCCACCACACCCAGTAGCACCCTAGGGCCCCTCCACCACACCCAGGAGCACCCCAGGGCCCCTCCACCACACCCAGGAGCACCCTAGGGCTCCTCCACCACACCCAGGAGCACCCCAGGACCCCTCCACCACACCCAGGAGCACCCTAGGGCCCCTCCACCACACCCAGGAGCACCCCCAGGACCCCTCCACCACACCCAGGAGCACCCCAGGGCCCTCCACCACACCCAGGAGCACCCCAGGGCCCCGCCACCACACCCAGGAGCACCCCAGGGCCCCGCCACCACACCCAGGAGCACCCTAGGGCCCCGCCACCACACCCAGGATCACCCCAGGGCCCCTCCACCACACCCAGGAGCACCCCAGGGCCCCTCCACCACACCCAGGAGCACCCCCAGGGCCCCTCCACCACACCCAGGAGCACCCTAGGGCCCCTCCACCACACCCAGGAGCACCCTAGGGCCCCTCCACCACACCCAGGAGCACCCTAGGGCCCTGCCACGACACCCAGGAGCACCCCCGGGTCCCGCCACGACACCCAGGAGCACCCCAGGGCGCCTCCACCACACCCATGAGCACCCCAGTGCCCCGCCACGACACCCAGGAGCACCCCTCCACCACACCCATGAGCACCCCCGGGCCCCGCCACGACACCCATGAGCACCCCCAGGGCCCCTCCACCACACCCAGGAGCACCCTAGGGCCCCTCCACCACACCCAGGAGCACCCCCAGGGCCCCGCCACGACACCCAGGAGCACCCCCAGGGCCCCTCCACCACACCCAGGAGCACCCCCAGGGCCCCTCCACCACACCTAGGAGCACCCCCAGGGCCCCTCCACCACACCCAGGAGCTCCACCCAGGGTGCCTCCACCACACCCAGGAGCACCCCCAGGGCCCCTCCACCACACCCAGGAGCACCCCCAGGACCGCTCCACCACACCCAGGAGCACCCCCAGGGTGCCTCCACCACACCCAGGAGCACCCCACAGGGCCCCTCCACCACACCCAGGAGCACCCTAGGGCCCCTCCACCACACCCAGGAGCACCCCCAGGACCCTCCACCACACCCAGGAGCACCCTAGGGCCCCTCCACCACACCCAGGAGCACCCCCAGGGCCCCGCCACGACACCCAGGAGCACCCCCAGGGCCCCTCCACCACACCCAGGAGCACCCCCAGGGTGCCTCCAACACACCCAGGAGCACCCCCAGGGCCCTCCCACGCCACCCAGGAGCACCCCCAGGGCCCCTCCACCACACCCAGGAGCACCCCCAGGGCCCCTCCACCAAACCCAGGAGCACCGCCAGGGCCCCTCCACCACACCCAGGAGCACCCCCAGGGCCCCGCCACGACACCCAGGAGCACCCCCAGGGCCCCTCCACCACACCCAGGAGCACCCTAGGGCCCCTCCACCACACCCAGGAGCACCCTAGGGCCCCTCCACCACACCCAGGAGCACCCCCAGGGCCCCTCCACCACACCCAGGAGCACCCCAGGGCCCCTCCACCACACCCAGGAGCATCCCCAGGGCCCCTCCACCACACCCAGGAGCACCCTAGGGCCCCGCCACCACACCCAGGAGCACCCTAGGGCCCGCCACCACACCCAGGAGCACCCTAGGGCCCCTCCACGACACCCAGGAGCACCCCCAGGGCACCTCCACCACACCCAGGAGCACCCTAGGGCGCCTCCACCACACCCAGGAGCACCCTAGGGCCCCTCCACCACACCCAGGAGCACCCTAGGGCCCTGCCACGACACCCAGGAGCACCCCCAGGGCCCCGCCACGACACCCAGGAGCACCCCCTCCACCACACCCATGAGCACCCCCAGGGCCCCGCCACGACACCAAGGAGCACCCCCAGGGCCCCTCCACCACACCCAGGAGCACCCTAGGGACCCTCCACCACACCCAGGAGCACCCTAGGGCCCCTCCACCACACCCAGGAGCACCCTAGGGCCCTGCCACGACACCCAGGAGCACCCCCAGGGCCCCGCCACGACACCCAGGAGCACCCCCAGGGCCCCGCCACGACACCCAGGAGCACTCCCAGGGCGCCTCCACCACACCCATGAGCACCCCCAGGGCCCCGCCACGACACCCAGGAGCACCCCTCCACCACACCCATGTGCACCCCCAGGGCCCCGCCACGACACCCAGGAGCACCCCCAGGGCCCCTCCACCACACCCAGGAGCACCCTAGGGCCCCTCCACCACACCCAGGAGCACCCCCAGGGCCCCGCCACGACACCCAGGTGCACCCCCAGGGCCCCTCCACCACACCCAGGAGCACCCCTAGGGCCCCTCCACCACACCCAGGAGCACCCTAGGGCCCCGCCACCACACCCAGGAGCACCCTAGGGCCCCGCCACCACACCCAGGAGCACCCTAGGGCCCCTCCACCACACCCAGGAGCACCCCCAGGACCCCTCCACCACACCCAGGAGCACCCTAGGGTCCCTCCACCACACCCAGGAGCACCCCAGGGCCCCTCCACCACACCCAGGAGCACCCTAGGGCCCCTCCACCACACCCAGGAGCACCCTAGGCCCCTCCACCACACCCAGGAGCACCCTAGGGCCCTGCCACGACACCCAGGAGCACCCCCAGGGCCTTGCCACGACACCCAGGAGCACCCCCAGGGCGCCTCCACCACACCCATGAGCACCCCCAGGGCCCCGCCACGACACCCAGGAGCACCCCTCCACCACACCCAGGAGCACCCCCAGGGCCCCTCCACCACACCCAGGAGCACCCCCAGGGCCCCTCCACCACACCCAGGAGCACCCTAGGGCCCCTCCACCACACCCAGGAGCACCCTAGGGCCCCTCCACCACACCCAGGAGCACCCCAGGGCCCCTCCACCACACCCAGGAGCACCCTAGGGCCCCGCCACCACACCCAGTAGCACCCTAGGGCCCCTCCACCACACCCAGGAGCACCCCAGGGCCCCTCCACCACACCCAGGAGCACCCTAGGGCTCCTCCACCACACCCAGGAGCACCCCCAGGACCCCTCCACCACACCCAGGAGCACCCTAGGGCCCCTCCACCACACCCAGGAGCCCCCAGGACCCCTCCACCACACCCAGGAGCACCCCAGGGCCCCTCCACCACACCCAGGAGCACCCCAGGGCCCCGCCACCACACCCAGGAGCACCCTAGGGCCCCGCCACCACACCCAGGAGCACCCCAGGGCCCCTCCACCACACCCAGGAGCACCCCAGGGCCCCTCCACCACACCCAGGAGCACCCTAGGGCCCCTCCACCACACCCAGGAGCACCCTAGGGCCCTCCACCACACCCAGGAGCACCCTAGGGCCCTGCCACGACACCCAGGAGCACCCCCGGGTCCCGCCACGACACCCAGGAGCACCCCCAGGGCGCCTCCACCACACCCATGAGCACCCCAGTGCCCCGCCACGACACCCAGGAGCACCCCTCCACCACACCCATGAGCACCCCCGGGCCCCGCCACGACACCCATGAGCACCCACAGGGCCCCTCCACCACACCCAGGAGCACCCTAGGGCCCCTCCACCACACCCAGGAGCACCCCAGGGCCCCTCCACCACACCCAGGAGCACCCTAGGGCCCCTCCACCACACCCAGGAGCACCCTAGTGCCCCTCCACCACACCCAGGAGCACCCTAGGGCCCTGCCACGACACCCAGGTGCACCCCCAGGGCCCCGCCACGACACCCAGGAGCACCCCCAGGGCGCCTCCACCACACCCATGAGCACCCCCAGGGCCCCTCCACCACACCCAGGAGCACCCTAGGGCCCCTCCACCACACCCAGGAGCACCCTAGGGCCCCTTAGGGCCCCTCCACGACACCCAGGAGCACCCCCAGGGCCCCTCCACCACACCCAGGAGCACCCTAGGGCCCCTCCACCACACCCAGGAGCACCCTAGGGCCCCTCCACCACACCCAGGAGCACCCTAGGGCCCTGCCACGACACCCAGGAGCACCCCCAGGGCCCCGCCACGACACCCAGGAGCACCCCTCCACCACACCCATGAGCACCCCCAGGGCCCCGCCACGACACCAAGGAGCACCCCCAGGGCCCCTCCACCACACCCAGGAGCACCCTAGGGCCCCTCCACCACACCCAGGAGCACCCTAGGGCCCTGCCACGACACCCAGGAGCAACCCCAGGGCCCCGCCACGACACCCAGGAGCACCCCCAGGGCCCCGCCACGACACCCAGGAGCACTCCCAGGGCGCCTCCACCACACCCATGAGCACCCCCAGGGCCCCGCCACGACACCCAGGAGCACCCCTCCACCACACCCATGAGCACCCCCAGGGCCCCGCCACGACACCCAGGAGCACCCCCAGGGCCCCTCCACCACACCCAGGAGCACCCTAGGGCCCCTCCACCACACCCAGGAGCACCCCCAGGGCCCCGCCACGACACCCGGGTGCACCCCAGGGCCCCTCCACCACACCCAGGAGCACCCCTAGGGCCCCTCCACCACACCCAGGAGCACCCTAGGGCCCCGCCACCACACCCAGGAGCACCCTAGGGCCCCGCCACCACACCCAGGAGCACCCTAGGGCCACTCCACCACACCCAGGAGCACCCCCAGGGCCCCTCCACCACACCCAGGAGCACCCTAGGGTCCCTCCACCACACCCAGGAGCACCCCCAGGACCCCTCCACCACACCCAGGAGCACCCCCAGCCACCACACCCAGGAGCACCCCCAGGGCCCCTCCACCACACCCAGGAGCACCCTAGGGCCCCTCCACCACACCCAGGAGCACCCTAGGCCCCCTCCACCACACCCAGGAGCACCCTAGGGCCCTGCCACGACACCCAGGAGCACCCCCAGGGCCTTGCCACGACACCCAGGAGCACCCCCAGGGCGCCTCCACCACACCCATGAGCACCCCCAGGGCCCCGCCACGACACCCAGGAGCACCCCTCCACCACACCCATGAGCACCCCCCGGGCCCCGCCACGACACCCAGGAGCACCACCAGGGCCCCTCCACCACACCCAGGAGCACCCCCAGGGCCCCTCCACCACACCCAGGAGCACCCTAGGGCCCCTCCACCACACCCAGGAGCACCCCCAGGGCCCCTCCACCACACCCAGGAGCACCCTAGGGCCCCGCCACCACACCCAGTAGCACCCTAGGGCCCCTCCACCACACCCAGGAGCACCCCAGGGCCCCTCCACCACACCCAGGAGCACCCTAGGGCTCCTCCACCACACCCAGGAGCACCCCCAGGACCCCTCCACCACACCCAGGAGCACCCTAGGGCCCCTCCACCACACCCAGGAGCACCCCAGGGCCCCTCCACCACACCCAGGAGCACCCCAGGGCCCCGCCACCACACCCAGGAGCACCCTAGGGCCCCGCCACCACACCCAGGAGCACCCCAGGGCCCCTCCACCACACCCAGGAGCACCCACCACACCCAGGAGCACCCCCAGGGCCCCTCCACCACACCCAGGAGCACCCTAGGGCCCCTCCACCACACCCAGGAGCACCCTAGGGCCCCTCCACCACACCCAGGAGCACCCTAGGGCCCTGCCACGACACCCAGGAGCACCCCCGGGTCCCGCCACGACACCCAGGAGCACCCCCAGGGCGCCTCCACCACACCCATGAGCACCCCAGTGCCCCGCCACGACACCCAGGAGCACCCCTCCACCACACCCATGAGCACCCCCGGGCCCCGCCACGACACCCATGAGCACCCCCAGGGCCCCTCCACCACACCCAGGAGCACCCTAGGGCCCCTCCACCACACCCAGGAGCACCCCCATGGCCCCGCCACGACACCCAGGAGCATCCCCAGGGCCCCTCCACCACACCCAGGAGCACCCCCAGGGCCCCTCCACCACACCCAGGAGCACCCTAGGGCCCCTCCACCACACCCAGGAGCACCCTAGGGCCCCTCCACCACACCCAGGAGCACCCCCAGGGCCCCTCCACCACACCCAGGAGCACCCTAGGGCCCCGCCACCACACCCAGGAGCACCCCCAGGGCCCCTCCACCACACCCAGGAGCACCCTAGGGCCCCTCCACCACACCCAGGAGCACCCTAGGGTCCCGCCACCACACCCAGGAGCACCCCCAGGGCCCCTCCACCACACCCAGGAGCACCCCAGGGCCCCTCCACCACACCCAGGAGCACCCCAGGGCCCCTCCACCACACCCAGGAGCACCCCCAGGGCCCTCCACCACACCCAGGAGCACCCTAGGGCCCCTCCACCACACCCAGGAGCACCCCCAGGGCCCCTCCACCACACCCAGGAGCACCCTAGGGCCCCTCCACCACACCCAGGAGCACCCTAGTGCCCCTCCACCACACCCAGGAGCACCCTAGGGCCCTGCCACGACACCCAGGAGCACCCCCAGGGCCCCGCCACGACACCCAGGAGCACCCCCAGGGCGCCTCCACCACACCCAGGAGCACCCTAGGGCCCCTCCACCACACCCAGGAGCACCCCAGGGCCCCTCCACCACACCCAGGAGCACCCTAGGGCCCCTCCACCACACCCAGGAGCACCCCCAGGACCCCTCCACCACACCCAGGAGCACCCTAGGCGCCTCCACCACATCCAGGAGCACCCTAGGGCCCCTCCACCACACCCAGGAGCACCCCCAGGACCCCTCCACCACACCCAGGAGCACCCCAGGGCCCCTCCACCACACCCAGGAGCACCCCAGGGCCCCGCCACCACACCCAGGAGCACCCTAGGGCCCGCCACCACACCCAGGAGCACCCTAGGGCCCCTCCACCACACCCAGGAGCACCCTAGGGCCCCTCCACCACACCCAGGAGCACCCCCAGGGCCCCTCCACCACACCCAGGAGCACCCTAGGGCCCCTCCACCACACCCAGGAGCACCCCAGGGCCCCTCCACCACACCCAGGGGCACCCTAGGGCCCTGCCACGACACCCAGGAGCACCCCCAGGGCCCCGCCACGACACCCAGGAGCACCCCCAGGGCGCCTCCACCACACCCATGAGCACCCCCAGGGCCCCGCCACGACACCCAGGAGCACCCCTCCACCACACCCATGAGCACCCCCCGGGCCCCGCCACGACACCCAGGAGCACCCCCAGGGCCCCTCCACCACACCCAGGAGCACCCCCAGGGCCCCTCCACCACACCCAGGAGCACCCCCAGGGCCCCGCCACGACACCCAGGAGCACCCCCAGGGCCCCTCCACCACACCCAGGAGCACCCTAGGGCCCCTCCACCACACCCAGGAGCACCCTAGGGCCCCTCCACCACACCCAGGAGCACCCTAGGGCCCCGCCACCCCACCCAGGAGCACCCTAGGGCCCCTCCACCACACCCAGGAGCACCCTAGGGCCCCTCCACCACACCCAGGAGCACCCTAGGGCCCCGCCACCACACCCAGGAGCACCCCCAGGGCCCCTCCACCACACCCAGGAGCACCCTAGGGCCCCTCCACCACACCCAGGAGCACCCTAGGGCCCCGCCACCACACCCAGGAGCACCCCCAGGGCCCCTCCACCACACCCAGGAGCACCCCAGGGCCCTTCCACCACACCCAGGAGCACCCCAGGGCCCCTCCACCACACCCAGGAGCACCCCAGGACCCCTCCACCACACCCAGGAGCACCCCAGGGCCCCTCCACCACACCCAGGTGCACCCTAGGGCCCCTCCAGCACACCCAGGAGCACCCCCAGGGCCCCTCCACCACACCCAGGAGCACCCTAGGGCCCCTCCACCACACCCAGGAGCACCCTAGGGCCCTGCCACGACACCCAGGAGCACCCCCAGGGCCCCGCCACGACACCCAGGAGCACCCCCAGGGCGCCTCCACCACACCCATGAGCACCCCCAGGGCCCCGCCACGACACCCAGGAGCACCCCTCCACCACACCCATGAGCACCCCCGGGCCCCGCCACGACACCCAGGAGTACCCCCAGGGCCCCTCCACCACACCCAGGAGCACCCTAGGGCCCCTCCACCACACCCAGAGCACCCCCAGGGCCCCGCTACGACACCCAGGAGCACCCCCAAGGCCCCTCCACCACACCCAGGAGCACCCCCAGGGCCCCTCCACCACACCCAGGAGCACCCTAGGGCCCCTCCACCACACCCAGGAGCACCCCAGGGCCCCTCCACCACACCCAGGAGCACCCTAGGGCCCCTCCACCACACCCAGGAGCACCCTAGGGCCCCTCCACCACACCCAGGAGCACCCCAGGGCCCCTCCACCACACCCAGGAGCACCCCAGGGCCCCTCCGCAATGATCCAGGTTTGATGGTTGTCGAACTCTTCTGGATGGAGCGGCCAGGATGGGGGTGGGGGGGTGAAAGCTGCTTAAGGGGTGCTTGAGGTGACGTGGCCACAGGGCGCACTAGCCTTACTGAATCAAACCTTTCAGACCATTAAAGCAGGAATGATCAGCTACTCAAGTTGTAAAGGTGGTGAGAGAGTGGTCTGTCCAGACTCAGGTGGGACATTTGACACAGGAATCAAATCACCTGGAGCCAAGGTCGGGTCCAGTGTGTGAGTGACGTGAGCGGGCTTGTGACTGACTGCTGGAGACCCAGAGCTACCAGGGAGGTCACTGGGTCTCAGGGGCTCGGGTGTGGCGCTCCTCGGCCCAGATGTGAAAATCCCCCGGAATGAAGAAAGCTGCATGAGATCAAAAGGTGCGTCAAAGTCTGCGAGTGATTGAGCGAAATCCGTGCACATCCTGGGGGCGCTAGCAAAGCCCCCCCCCCCGCAGTGGAACAAGATGCGAAGGGCCTCAGGAACAGCCCTTAGAGTTCAGCTGCAGGGAAGTCTGCCAGTTGTAATGATTTCAAAGTGATCGAGTCCCTGAGGGTCAGTGCTGACCTGCACCCCCCCCTCTGAAGAGGACGCGGGAACCATCAGTACCTGCAGGTCCCACATCAGGTGTGAGGCGCATGCGCAGCTCGGCTCCCTTACACATGAAAGGTCCAGACAGCTGACAGCAATGAAGCGTTATCTCCCCCCACATCCTTTAGAAGTGAGTGAGCATTCATTGGCTGCACCTTGGAGTCCTGAGGGTGAGGGTGAGGGAGCTGTGACAGGTGCTGCTGTGCCAGCCGTGCCCCCTGGCTCTCAGAAGGGACAGACAGACTGACAGATGTCTGTATGCATAGTGCCAATATCGGCAACACTCGCCACCCCACCATACAGCACTCTCCTAGAGAAATAACCAGACAAGACACCTTCTTTGTGGAGAAAACTGCTGCAGGTTTATTAGCATTACAAATATGCCAACATGGTGGGTTATCTTACGGGCGATCCCAAGGCAGGCACCCCTCGCCGCCTGCCACCTGATGAGCCAAATTACACCGTGGCCTTCCCCAGCGGTGTTTGCCATATTTTGGGGGAGGGAAGACCCCTCCCACCAGTGGACCAACAGCCCACGCCCCTGCTCACGCCCCATACGGGGCGGAGCCTGCCAGGCAACCCCCGGTTGCTCAGGTCCACAACCGCCCGTAGGACTAACGGGGCGCCGTCGCTCCTCCAGGGTCCAACGCGAGGACCTCCCTGTGGATGTTTGGCCTTTGCACCCTTGTTGTGCTTCTGTACATGGTACCCGTATGTACCTACAGCCTCTGGATCGCCCTGTAACTCCGCCACAGCTCTGGGTGTGGCCACCGTCACAGCCAGGGCCCCCCACCAAGGTAGGCCTCTTCACCTCCAGCTTTCTAATTCCAGGGCCTCTCCCAGGCCCAGCAAGACAAGTCCCTGCCCCCTCTGGCAGGCGCACTCCATCCTCTTTCAAACTCCCAGTGGACTTAGCATGCAGCAGGCCATGCCTGATGGACCACACCCCCTGTTCAGTGGATCTGCACCTGGCACTGTAAACTCTCCTGCGTGAGGAATCCCCGGCATCCTCTGACCGAGCCCCTCGCCACACTCACAGTGGGGTTATCTCAGCCCATCATAAAACCCCAGCCTACAACTGGTTGTTTAACTTATACCAGGAGTATTTCATATCTTGCCGCAATGCCCTCCTACCCCGGAGGGGCTTCTAAACCAGCTGTTCCAGCGCATACCTGGAGCCCCCAACCCAATTATCTCAGTAGTGTGTCGCGCTTCTACCTCCAACTGTGCTAGCGCATGCCTGGGCCGGCCCCCCAACCAAGGTAAGTCGGTGATGGAAAACCCATGCCTCCATATATTGGATTCCTCCCATCGTGACACTCCCAGGACGCTCGGACGGCCCTTGACCCAGACCTATGATCCTGCCAAATAACGACATGCTCGATACTAACATCCTTTAATGAGCACTGTACCCCATATTATACAACTAATCCATCTTGCACCTAGTTGCACAATAACACTGCACCCCATCAAACCTCGGGTGCCGGAGAGGGTGCCTCTGGACAACTTAAAGTTCGCCTGTACATGATACACTTAACCTGTCTTCCGGCCACTCCCCTGGGTGGCTATGGACGGCTGTACCTTTGAAAGGAATTCCTATTATCCCACCTGCTTGATGCGCTCTGCTGCCAAACCCGCCCAGAACGCTTTGGTTGTGGCCGGTTGCACCTCTTTGCACCATAACATCTTTCCCTAAACCCTGCTGATTCCCGGGCTTCTCCCCAGTCCAGCAAAGCAAGTCCATGCCCACTCTAGACAGGTGAAACCCCATCTTGTACCAAACTCCCTGTGGATTTGGCATGCAAACCATACCTATAAAGCCAAACACAGTTGGTGAATTTACGCCTGGCACGGTCAATTCTCCTGTGCGGGGTTTCCCCGGCCTCCCCTGACCGAGCGCCTTCACACACTAAACGGGGGGCTATCTGACCACCATAACTCCCAAGCCCCCAAAGGTTGCATCCTACAATTGGAGGACTCCTTCTCTTGCAACAGGTGCCTCTTCCCCCAGAGTCTGCTCATTGCCTGGGCCAGGCAACACAAGACAAGTCCATGCCCACTCTGGACAGGTAGACCATTCTTTGCGCACCCCGCCCGGAGGTCCCTAATCTCAACCAAACACCAACCCCCTTAGTCTGTGCCACAGCTGCTTAAGCCAGCTGTCCCGGCACATGGCTGGGACCCCCAACCAAGAAAACTTATTGGAGGAACCACATGTCTCCATTTCTTGAATTCCGCCCCTCGCGCCCCTCGAGACGCACGGAAGGCCATTCACCCAGATCCTTGATCCTGGCGACATAACGAAATACCAAGTTGCTAACCTTTAATGCCCACTGCACCCATCCTATACAACTAATCAAGCTTGCACCTAATGTACCCGATGCACTGCCCCCCACTGCCCATTGATAGCCTTCCTGTTGAAGACCAGCAATTGAGGAGGGGACACACCCCCCCTTAGTCTGTGCTGCAGCATCCTAGCAAGCTGTTCCAGTGCATGCCTGGGAACCCCGTCCAAATTACCTGTCAGGAAAACCATGCCTCCACCTCCTGCTTCCCGCCCATCGCGCCACTATCAGCACGCCTGGATGGCCCATCATCCATACCCTTGACCCTGGCCTTTGCCAGACCTACTCTGGAGGGTACCAGGTAGTGGACCAGAGGGTGGAAACGCTACAGGAATGGTGAAAACGATAGATGCAGATCACCTGCCCTTTCTAGACTTGTTGGGATGCCGGGTGTCCCAGAAAAGAGCCTCTGTGCTGCAAATCAGTATATCGTTAAGCTGTGTAGCCCCAACACCTTGAGTTGTATAACTTAATCCCCACGTGCCGCCATGGCGAGAATGCCGGCGCTTGGCATCTACCGTCTGTTAGCTTGACCAGTTAGTCTGCCTACCTTGATGAATCAATTATGACAGACCACATACCATTGTGCACCACGTGCAACCTGTGCGTCACCTTAAAGGTTGACTAAGCCTGTGCTTCAACACCCTTTCTTGACTATTCCCCCAGCTTCGGGGGGTTCAAGCTGATAACCATGTACTGCACCAGCAGTGGGAATGTACCTGCACCCTCCCCATTACCTCTGGTGCATCACCGGGGTGCCAGTGGTATATTCCAAGTTTGCCTGTACATACTGCCCTTAACCTGCCTTCCGGCCACTCCCCTGGGTGGCTCCGGGTACCTTTTCAAACATTGGGATACCCATTGTACAGCCAGCTTGATGCGCTCATACTGTCCCTTTAATGCCACCCCCGAAGAGTCTGTTTTGGACCTTGCCCTCCGCCACTGGTTCTCAGGGCCCCGAAGGAAGTCAGGCTGGAGGTAGCTGAAAACAGGGCATCGTCCCCACCTGCATGATGCGCTTCCGCTTGTATGCCCACCCTGTAAGCTGCTGTTGCTGGCTCTTGAAAGAGCGACTGCCAAAGCGCTTGCCATGACCCCCAATGCCTGGCATAGAAGGCATGCCTACCATACCTGCTCAACCTGTACCTTGGTAATGGGCGAGCTGTCAGCCAGAGACAGTAAATAGGTTCTCCCTTCTGCCTGTGATGTAGAACTGCTGTGCTCAAATTGTATCCCAGGGCCGACTTCTGTCGCCTGAACCCTTACTAGGACACCGTGGCCTTCCCCAGCGGTGTTTGCCATATTTTGGGGGAGGGAAGACCCCTCCCACCAGTGGACCAACAGCCCACGCCCCTGCTCACGCCCCATACGGGGGCGGAGCCTGCCAGGCAACCCCCGGTTGCTCAGGTCCACAACCGCCCGAAGGACTAACGGGGCGCCGTCGCTCCTCCAGGGTCCAACGCGAGGACCTCCCTGTGGATGTTTGGCCTTTGCACACTTGTTGTGCTTCTGTACATGGTACCCGTATGTACCTACAGCCTCTGGATCGCCCTGTAACTCCGCCTGCAACACAAAATAATACATTAGACAAAAAAAACCCCTACACCCACTGCCTGAACGCCGGGTATGCGGTAGGGAGGGAAACGGCGTCAGGGGAATGGGCCAAGAGGGCGCCCAAGGGGCGGGGAGAGGTATATGTACCTCGCCCCCTCCCCGGAAGTGACGCGGCACACTGGACCCATGAGGGTCCCAAACGCTGGGAGGCTGCCTCCTGTGCCCTCCTGTGGCACTAAGGCGGCCGCCCTCTTAGTGGGTCTCCTTCGTGGACCCCGGGCAGCCTGCAGAGGACCGGGCAGGTATGACCTGACTTCAGCAGCTGCTCCCTAGAGGGACTTAATCTGCTCCAGTCAGCATGCTCACGGATTATACCGGCAGCCAATCAGGAGCATGGCTGGCACTGTGCGCGGCCGGTGTGCAGATGGTCTTGCCTTTGGTGCGTCTTCGGTGTGCCGGCGGTGCGTCTGCTGTGCGCAGCCAGTGCACAGATAGTCATTCCTCTGGTGTGCCGGCGGTGCATCTTCTGTGCGCAGTGTGCAGATGGTCTTGCCTATGGTGCGTCTTCAGTGTGCCGACGGTGCGTTTGCTGTGCGTGGCCAGTGCGCAGATGGTCTTGCCTTTGGTGTGTCTTTGGTGTGCCGGCAGTGCAGCCACTGTGCACGGCTGGTGGACAGATGGTCTTGCCTGCGATGCATCTTCAGTGTGTCAGCGGTGCGTCTGCTGTGCGTGGCCAGTGCGCAGATGGTCTTGCCTACGGTGCATCTTCGGTGAGCCGGGCTTGTGTCCGCTGTGCACGGCCGGTGGACAGATGGTCTTGCCTGCGATGCATCTTCGGTGTGCCGGCGGTGCGTCTGCTGTGCGTGGCCAGTGCGCAGATGCTCTTGCCTTTGGTGCGTCTTCGGTGTGCCGGTGGTGCGTCTGATGTGCACGGCCGTGGCGCAGTTATGCTTGCCTATGGTGCGTCTTCGGTGTGCCGGCCGTGTGTCTTCTGTGCGCGGCCGGTGCGCAGATGGGCTTGTCTACGGTGCGTCTTCGGTGTGCCAGCCATTTGTCTGTTGTGCGCGGCCGGTGCACAGATGGTCTTGCCTGCGGTGCGTCTTCGGTGTGCCGGCGGTGCGCCTGCTTTGCATGGCCGTTGCGCAGAGGGGCTTGCCTACGGTGCATCTTCGGTGTGCCGGGCCTGTGTCTGCTGTGTGCGGCCAGTGCGCAGATGGGCTTGTCTACTGTGCGTCTTCGGTGTGCCGGTGGTGTGTCCGCTGTGCGTGGCCGGTGCACAGATGGTTTTACCTACGGTGCGTTTTGGTGTGCTGGCGGTGCATCCACTGTGTGTGGCTGGTGCGGAGATGGTCTTGCCTATGCTGTGTCTTTGATGCGCCGGCGGTGCATCTGCTGTGCGCAGTCGGTGCGCAGATGAGCTTGGCTTTGGTGCACCTTTGGTGTGCAGGCGGTGCGCCCACTAGTCACAGCCGACACGCAGATGGGCATGCCTTTGATGCACCTTTGGTGTCCGGCGGTATGCCCGCTGCGTGTGGCCAGTGCACAGATGGACTTGCGTTTAGTGCGCCTTCGGTGTGCTCGTGGTGCGCCTGGTGCACGCAGCTGCACAGCAGAAAGAAATAAACAGGTAGGCAGTAAAATGTCTAGAGCTCTAACAGTAAGCGCCATAATCTGTGCAACAATGAAGGAGGAAAAATGGTGTTGGGCAGAGGAGTGCACCACGCCAGCCCGCACCAGACAAGAAAGATGGCGCCAAAGAGGGCGAATTTATAGAAACAGCAGTATACAATATGGGGTCAGAGGAGCCAAGTGCAGAATACGAGGTGCAGGTAGAATGACACAGGTAGGTCAAAACACGACAATAATTAATGATAAAAGACAGGAATTTATTCTTTATCTGCTCGAGTGACAAAAGTTAACAAGCATTTGCAATGCAATAGGTCTCGCATTTACGCGAGTTTAAGCTATTGGCATTGTAAATGACAATGCCTTTTATTTATGTTTTAAAAACGAAAACAAAAATAAAAGGCATTGTTATTTGCAATGTCAATAGCTCAAACTCCCGTAAATGCGAGACCTATTGCATTGCAAATGCTTGTTAGATTAGTGAGGAGAAACGCTCCCTTTCGCCCGCGTGGCCAATTAATTAAATAAATAAACAAGCGCTGCCGCTAAAGTGAAAGCGGACCGCTTATGAAGGAGACCGTGTAACGCCACAAGTAAAAGATCCAGTCCTCATGGGAGGTAACAAATGGCGACAGGGCGGTAACAAGGAGGAACTAACAAGCCTCATTATCAATCGGAAACAAGCATTTTCCAAGGACAATGACACCAGCCAATCAAAAATATGGGCGGAGAGAAGGCAAGGCTTCCACAGCATACTCGACTACTGCATGCCTTGCAGAGCGAGCAGCGCATGCGCGCCGCCACGCTAGGCTCGACCTAAAAACGGTATTCGAGTAGTGGAAAAGTTAAAAGATGATTGTAAGTGTGAAAGTGCAATGGTGCAGTAAGACACAGAGTGGATAGCCGTCCCATCCACGTGTGAGGCTGGAGTGGGGTCCGTGCTGTGGGGTAGGGGGCTGCGTGGATTTCACATGGGGCGGGTTTAGTATGACTTGCTCTTGGAGTACATCAAAAAGGACGTGTCCCCAAGACGTTTCAAGACACCCCTTTGTAGGAGTGTGAGGGGTGAAAGGTACAGGCACGCGGGCAGCAACTCGCCTAGGCACATGTGGCGGGCACCCATGAGCTCCCTTGAACTAAGGGCGACCAACTATACCAGTAAAAGATTTTGGGAAATTTAAAAAAGACATAAGCAGGCTCAACTGCAGCACATGGGGGGGGTGAATATTCCAAGCCAGCATCTGAGGGGGGCACCCTTGAGCAGCAGGGAGCCCCTGAACCCTATACACCTCTTCCCTAGCCCCTAGCACCACGCCCTAAAACCGGCCCCTGCCACAACCCCTGCCCAGCCCTGAACCCTAAGACACCCTTCTCTAGCCATAAGACCTAAAACTGCCCCCCGCCACAACCCCTGCCCAGCCCTGAAACATAAGACCACCCCCCATCCCTAGTCCCAAGCCCTAAAACCGGCCCCTGCCACAACTCCTGACCAGCCCTGAACCCTAAGACCCCCTTCCCTAACCCTAAGAACTAAAATTGCCCCCGCCACAACCCCTGCCCAGCCCTGAACCCTAAGACCCCTCTGTCCCTAACCCTAAGAGCTAAAACTGCCCCGCCACAACCCCTACCCAGCCCTGAACCCTAAGACCCCCTTCCCTAACCCTAAGACCTAAAACTGCCCCCTGCCACAACCCCTGCCCAGCCCTGAACCCTAAGACCCCATTCCCTAACCCTAAGAACTAAAACGGCCCCCCACAACCCCTGCCCAGCCCTGAACCCTAAGACCCCCTTCCCTAACCCTAAGAACTAAAACTGCCCCCCGCCACAACCCCTGCCCAGCCCTGAGGTCTAGCTGCGGTAGGGGAAAGGGGGTGGAGTTAGGAGGGACAGAGCTTGAAAAGCAGAGTTAGAAAGTCAACTTATACATTTATTAAAAAAAATATGCTGCTAATAAATTGACAATAGGGACATAGCTGTTCCAGCATACTGAATTGGTCACATACCGGGTGCATTTTAAGATATCCTACAGGGTTAAGACACCTGCTGCAGAGATATTTGTGCCCAGCAATTTTGAGGGGATTGTAATGGCTTTAAGACAACTCTAGGGGTTAACGCAGTTCTCAGAGAGTTCAGCGTTTTGTTCAATCACAGTTTTGTCTCATAAGGTAGCAGAGAGGGTTAATGTGCCTGCTGCTAAGCACATCGTGTAACATGCAGGTCACAAATTTGTTTTTATGTAGATAGGTAAGTGGGCTACACTTCTGACACCGAGATGATTGTTACTTCCAGTTCATAAGTTGCAAGCCTTCTAATATAGCACAGTGATCTATTTACCGGCTTCAAGGAGCCGCTGCAAACTGTACATCATGGGCTTAGATCCTAATTGGTGTTTTTCTCAATCTGTTGTTATTTCAAGATTGCAAAGAAGGGTTCCTTTGGGAAGTAATAACGTCTTGTTAGTACAGACAACCACAATCCCTGCGCTACATGTTAAATCCTGACCCTTCACCCTTAACATACAAGGACTACAAGTATGGACGACATGTGAGTCCTGCCCCTTACAACCCTCTCTGTCTTTAGTTACATCTCCTGGACACTTATGTGCACACTTGTATGATTTGTTTGTGCCTCTGTGTGTGATGTAAAGCGCTCTGACACCCT
The DNA here is from genome assembly GCA_963921515.1 of Calotriton arnoldi. Lineage (NCBI taxonomy): Eukaryota > Metazoa > Chordata > Amphibia > Caudata > Salamandridae > Calotriton > Calotriton arnoldi. The sequence continues at coordinate 1,941,949 of CAWUFW010000916.1, forward strand.
ACACTGGGAGTAGTAGCACTATTAAATAATTAATTATACATAGGTGCCTTTTAAATCATTTTTTGTGTCATTACTCATACACACAGATACATCTTATACCCTTCCCGTGCATGCACATCTCTGACATAGGGGGGTGAGCAACGCCACAAACCTGCCTTTGAGCCCCAGTTTCTCTACTTGTGAAGTGATAAGCTGTGCGCCTTCGTTTCCTTGGCGTCTAGATAGGCTCCAGTTGGCTCCCAGCCAGCCGGTAGCTGAACAAAAGAAGGGCTGTTGACCCTTTAAATCAGGCCTTTGTTTTAAGCCCGGTTTTAGAAGTAAAAACATGAAAAAGCCCCCTCAGGGCCTGCAGGCTGCTGATGGAATGGAATGCAGGCGACTGCAGGAGCTGCTGAATGTCACCAGGACACGTCATCGTGTCTGCCTGGAGACCCGGCCCAGGACAGCTGCTGGAGCCCAGTTCTAGCGGTTCCCTCTGCTTCCCAGCACTGTCCGTGCGGCGCTACATAAAACCTCCAAATAGGGAGACCCGGCCCAGGACAGCTGCTGGAGCCCAGTTCTAGCGGTTCCCTCTGCTTCCCAGCACTGTCCGTGCGGCGCTACATAAAACCTCCAAATAGGTCAAGAGTGGCCTCGCCGCCTCCTGCGATGCCAAGGAAGACCCCGGCACAGAGGCAGCAGTGAGAGAAACCCTAAGGGGGAGACAGAGAACAGACGGAACCAGCACCGGAGACCGATGCCCCCGGGGCGTGGGCGTCAGCAGCTCCTGCCCCTGGCCTGCCCTCTGGTACCCGGGCCCAGTTGCTGCCACCCCTGGCTTCAGTAGCCATGAAGGAGTGAGTGGAACAGAAGTCAGAGGACCCCTGAAACTCTAGTTTAGTCTCCCTACCCTTCTCCCAGCCCCTCTGTGATGTCATTAGGGGTCAAAGGGTGTGTGATGTCACTTCCCTGGCACTGTGGTGAATGAAGACTCTGTGGCACCTGTCACTTAGCAGCAACGGTCCAGCTCACACAGCTGGAAAGTCCCGGCGACCTCTGACCCCAGGGCCGTAGCCCTGGCCCCTCCTAGGACTTTGCTCTTAATAGAAGGTCTGGGGTGACTCTGGCCGTGCATGGGACAGCGCAGCACCGGAAGGGGGCATGGGGGGGCTGTGGAAGGGCTGGTGACCACGGGGAGGGGAGTCGTGTGCAAACACGAGGAAGTGCTGGAGGTGCACACGCACGTCCTGCTGGAAGCCCGGATCACTGTGTACTCGGCGTGTTTACTGTACCAGCGCCTGTCAGGCTCCCGCGCCAGTAAAGCACTTTATGTTAAAATAAACTAATCAGGAGGGGCGGAGTCAAGGGGGGCGATGAACAGAAAGGTCACCGAGAGAGGGGAGAGCAGGGCAAGAGGAGGAGAGTGCAGAGACCCCCCTCTTGTGCTGAACCCTCAGTCCCTTGTGCAGAGACACCCCCCTCTTGTGCTGAGCCCAAGTCCCTTGTGCAGAGACACCCCCTCTTGTGCTGAGCCCTAAGTCCCTTGTGCACAGACACCCCCTCTTGTGCTGAACCCTCAGTCCCTTGTGCAGAGACACCCCCTCTTGTGCTGAGCCCAAGTCCCTTGTGCAGAGACACCCCTCTTGTGCTGAGCCCTAAGTCCCTTGTGCACAGACACCCCCTCTTGTGCTGAACCCTCAGTCCCTTGTGCAGAGACACCCCCTCTTGTGCTGAGCCCTAAGTCCCTTGTGCAGAGACACCCCCCTCTTGTGCTGAGCCCTCAGTCCCTTGTGCAGAGACCCCCCTCTTGTGCTGAGCCCTAAGTCCATTGTGCAGAGACCCCCCCTCTTGTGGTGAACCCTCAGTCCCTTGTACAAAGACCCCCCTCTTGTGCTGAACCCTCAGTCCCTTGTACAGAGCCCCCCCTTGTGCTGAGCCCTCAGTCCCTTGTGCAGAGACCCCCTCTTGTGCTGAGCCCTAAGTCCCTTGTGCAGAGACACGCCCCCTCTTGTGCTGAGCCCTAAGTCCCTTGTACAGAGACACCCCCCTCTTGTGCTGAGCCCTAAGTCCCTTGTGCAGAGACACCCCCTCTTGTGCTGAACCCTCAGTCCCTTGTGCAGAGACACCCCCTTGTGCTGTGCCCTCAGTCCCTTGTGCAGAGACACCCCCTCTTGTGCTGAGCCCTAAGTCCCTTGTGCAGAGACCCCCCCTCTTGTTCTGAACCCTCAGTGCCTTGTGCAGAGAACACCCCCTCTTGTTCTGAACCCACAGTCTTTTGTGCAGAGACACCCCCTTGTGCTGAGCCCTCAGTCCCTTGTGCAGAGACCCCCCTCTCTCTTGTGCTGAGCCCTCAGTCCCTTCTGCAGAGACACCCCCCACTTGTGCTGAGCCCTTAGTCCCTTGTGCAGAGACCCCCTCTTGTGCTGAGCCCTCAGTCCCTTGTGCAGAGACACCCCCTCTTGTGCTGAGCCCTTAGCCCCTTGTGCAGAGACCCCCTCTCTCTTGTGCTGAGCCCTCAGTCCCTTGCACAGAGACCCCCCTCTTGTTCTGAACCCACAGTCCTTTGTGCAGAGACACCCCCCTTGTGCTGAGCCCTCAGTCCCTTGTGCAGAGACACCCCCTTGTGCTGAGCCCTCAGTCCCTTGTGCAGAGACACCCCCCTCTTGTGCTGAGCCCTAAGTCCCTTGTGCAGAGACACCCCCTTGTGCTGAGCCCTAAGTCCCTTGTGCAGAGACACCCCCATGTGCTGAGCCCTCAGTCCCTTGTGCAGAGACCCCCCTCTTGTGCTGAGCACTCAATCCCTTGTGCAGAGACACCCCCTCTTGTGCTGAGCCCTCAGTCCTTTGTGCAGAGACCCCCCTCTCTCTTGCGCTGAGCCCTCAGTCCCTTGTGCAGAGACACCCCCTCTTGTGCTGAGCCTGCAGTTATTTGTGCAGAGACACCCCCTCTTGTGCTGATCCCTAAGTCCCTTGTGCAGAGACACCCCCTCTTGTGCTGAGCCCTCAGTCCTTTGTGCAGAGACACCCCCTTGTGCTGAGCCCTCAGTCCCTTGTGCAGAGACCCCCTCCTGTGCTGAGCCCTAAGTCCCTTGTGCAGAGACCCCCCTTGTGCTGAGCCCTCAGCCCCTTTTGCAGAGACACCCCCTTGTGCTGAGCCCTCAGTCCCTTGTGCAGAGACCCCCCTCTTGTGCTGAGCCTGCAGTTATTTGTGCAGAGACCTCCCTCTTGTGCTCAACCCACAGTCCCTTGTGCAGAGACCCCCTCTCTCTTGTGCTGAGCCCTCAGTCCCTTGTGCAGAGACCCCCCTCTCTCTTGTGCTGAGCCCTAAGTCCCTTGTACAGAGACCCCCCTCTTGCTCTGAACCCACAGTCCTTTGTGCAGAGACCCCCCTTGTGCTGAGCCTTCAGTCCCTTGTGCAGAGACACCCCTTTGTGCTGAGCCCTCAGCCCCTTGTGCAGAGACCCCCCCTCTTGTGCTGAGCCCTCAGTCCCTTGTGCAGAGACCCCCCTCTTGTTCTGAACCCACAGTCCCTTGTGCAGAGACCCCCCTCTTTCTTGTGCTGAGCCCTCAGTCCCTTGTACAGAGACCCCCTCTTGTTCTGAACCCACAGTCCTTTGTGCAGAGACACCACCCTTGTGCTGAGCCCTCGGTGCCTTGTGCAGAGACACCCCCCTCTTGTGCTGAGCCCTAAGTCCCTTGTGCAGAGACACCCCCCTCTTGTGCTAAGCCCTACGTCCCTTGTGCAGAGACACCCCTCTCTTCTTCTGAACCCACAGTCCTTTGTGCAGAGACACCCCCTTGTGCTGAGCCCTCATTCCCTTGTGCAGAGACACCCCCCTCTAGTGCTAAGCCCTAAGTCCCTTGTGCAGAGACACCCCCTCTTGTGCTGAGCCCTCAGTCCTTTGTGCAGAGACCCCCCTCTCTCTTGTGCTGAGCCCTCAGTCCCTTGTGCGGAGACACCCCCTCTTGTGCTGAGCCCTCAGTCCTTTGTGCAGAGACACCCCCTTGTGCTGAGCCCTCAGCCCCTTGTGCAGAGACCCCCCTCTTGTGCTGAGCCCTCAGTCTCTTGTGCAGAGACACCCCCTCTTGTGCTGAGCCCTCAGTCCTTTGTGCAGAGACCCCCCTCTCTCTTGTGCTGAGCCCTCAGTCCCTTGTGCAGAGACACCCCCTCTTGTGCTGAGCCCTAAGTCCCTTGTGCAGAGACACCCCCTCTTGTGCTGAGCCCTCAGTCCCTTGTGCAGAGACCCCCCTCTTGTGCTGAGCCTGCAGTTATTTGTGCAGAGCCCCCCCCTTGTGCTGAGCCCTCAGTCCCTTGTGCAGAGACCCTCCTCTTGTGCTGAGCCTGCAGTTATTTGTGCAGAGACACCCCTCTTGTGCTGAGCCCTAAGTCCCTTGTGCAGAGACACCCCCTCTTGTGCTCAGCCCTCAGTCCCTTGTGCGGAGACACCCCCTTGTGCTGAGCCCTCAGCCCCTTGTGCAGAGACCCCCCTCTTGTGCTGAGCCCTCAGTCTCTTGTGCAGAGACACCCCCTCTTGTGCTGAGCCCTCAGTCCTTTGTGCAGAGACCCCCTCTCTCTTGTGCTGAGCCCTCAGTCCCTTGTGCAGAGACACCCCCCTCTTGTGCTGAGCCCTCAGTTCTTTGTGCAGAGACCCCCCTTGTGCTGAGCCCTCAGTCCTTTGTGCAGAGATACCCCTCTTGTGCTGAGCCCTAAGTCCCTTGTGCAGAGACACCCCTCTTGTGCTCAGCCCTCAGTCCCTTGTGCAGAGACACCCCCTCTTGTGCTCAGCCCTCAGTCCCTTGTGCAGAGACACCCCTCTTGTGCTGAGCCCTAAGTCCCTTGTGCAGAGACACCCCTCTTGTGCTCAGCCCTCAGTCCCTTGTGCAGAGACACCCCCTCTTGTGCTGAGCCCTAAGTCCCTTGTGCAGAGACCCCCCTCTTGTGCTGAGCCTGCAGTTATTTGTGCAGAGACCCCCCTCTTGTGCTCAACCCTCAGTCCCTTGTGCAGAGACCCCCCTCTCTCTTGTGCTGAGCCCTCAGTCCCTTGTGCAGAGACCCCCTCTCTCTTGTGCTGAGCCCTCAGTCCCTTGTACAGAGACCCCCCTCTTGTGCTGAGCCCTCAGTCCTTTGTGCAGAGACCCCCCTCTCTCTTGTGCTGAGCCCTCAGTCCCTTGTGCAGAGACACCCCCTCTTGTGCTGAGCCTGCAGTTATTTCTGCAGAGACACCCCCTTGTGCTGAGCCCTGAGTCCCTGCTGCTGAGACACCCCCACTTGTGCTGAGCCCTCAGTCCCTAGTGCAGAGACCCCCCTCTCTCTTGTGCTGAGCCCTAAGTCCCTTGTGCAGAGACACCCCCTCTTGTGCTGAGCCCTCAGTCCTTTGTGCAGAGACACCCCCCTTGTGCTGAGCCCTCAGTCCCTTGTGCAGAGACACCCCCTCTTGTGCTGAGCCCTCAGTCCCCTTTGTAGACCCTCCTGTTCTCTTGTGCTCAGCCCTCAGTCCCTTGTGCAGAGACCCCCCCTTGTGCTGAGCCCTCAGTCCCTTGTGCAGAGACCCCCCTCTCTCTTGTGCTGAGCCCTCAGTCCCTTGTGCAGAGACCCCCCTCTTGTGCTGAACCCTCAGTCCCTTGTACAGAGACCCCCTCTTGTTCTGAACCCATAGTCCTTTGTGCAGAGACACCCCCCTTGTGCTGAGCCCTCAGTCCCTTGTGCAGAGACACCCACCTCTTGTGCTGAGCCCTCAGTCCCATGTGCAGAGACACCCCCTCTTGTGCTGAGCCCTAAGTCCCTTGTGCAGAGACACCCCATCTTGTGCTGAGCCCTCAGTCCTTTGTGCAGAGACACCCCCTCTTGTGCTGAACCCTCAGTTCTTTGTGCAGAGACCCCCCTCTCTCTTGTGCTGAGCCCTCAGTCCCTTGTGCAGACACCCCCTCTTGTGCTGAGCCCTCAGTCCTTTGTGCAGAGAGACCCCCTCTTGTGCTGAGCCCTAAGTCCCTTGTGCAGAGACACCCCCTCTTGTGCTGAGCCCTCAGTCCCCTTTGTAGACCCCTCCTGTTCTCTTGTGCTCAGCCCTCAGTCCCTTGTGCAGAGACCCCCCTCTTGTGCTGAGCCTGCAGTTATTTATGCAGAGACCCCCCTCTTGTGCTCAACCCTCAGTCCCTTGTGCAGAGACCCCCTCTCTCTTGTGCTGAGCCCTCAGTCCCTTGTGCAGAGACACCCCCTCTTGTGCTGAGCCCTCAGTCCTTTGTGCAGAGAGACCCCCTCTTGTGCTGAGCCCTAAGTCCCTTGTGCAGAGACACCCCCTCTTGTGCTGAGCCCTCAGTCCCCTTTGTAGACCCCTCCTCTTCTCTTGTGTCAGCCCTCAGTCCCTTGTGCAGAGACCCCCCTCTTGTGCTGAACCTGCAGTTATTTGTGCAGAGACCCCCCTCTTGTGCTCAACCCTCAGTCCCTTGTGCAGAGACCCCCCTCTCTCTTGTGCTGAGCCCTCAGTCCCTTGTGCAGAGACCCCCCACTCTCTTGTGCTGAGCCCTAAGTCCCTTGTACAGAGACCCCCCTCTTGTTCTGAACCCACAGTCCTTTGTGCAGAGACACCCCCCTTGTGCTGAGCCCTCAGTCCCTTGTGCAGAGACACCCCCTTGTGCTGAGCCTGCAGTTATTTGTGCAGAGACACCCCCTCTTGTGCTGAGCCCTAAGTCCCTTGTGCAGAGACACCCCCTTGTGCTGAGCCCTAAGTCCCTTGTGCAGAGACACCCCCTCTTGTGCTGACCCCTCAGTCCTTTGTGCAGAGAGACCCCCTCTTGTGCTGAGCCCTAAGTCCCTTGTGCAGAGACACCCCCTCTTGTGCTGAGCCCTCAGTCCCCTTTGTAGACCCCTCCTGTTCTCTTGTGCTCAGCCCTCAGTCCCTTGTGCAGAGACCCACCTCTTGTTCTGAATCCACAGTCCTTTGTGCAGAGACACCCCCCTTGTGCTGAGCCCCTAGTCCCTTGTGCAGAGACACCCCCACTTGTGCTGAGCCCTCAGTCCCTTGTGCAGAGACCCCCCTCTCTCTTGTGCTGAGCCCTCAGTCCCTTGTGCGGAGACACCCCCTCTTGTGATGAGCCTGCAGTTATTTGTGCAGAGACACCCCCCTTGTGCTGAGCCCTCAGTCCCTTGTGCAGAGACACCCCCTCTTGTGCTGAGCCCTCAGTCCTTTGTGCAGAGACACCCCCTCTTGTGCTGAGCCCTCAGTTCTTTGTGCAGAGACCCCCCTCTCTCTTGTGCTGAGCCCTAAGTCCCTTGTGCAGAGAGACCCCCTCTTGTGCTGAACCCTCAGTCCCTTGTACAGAGACCCCCTCTTGTTCTGAACCCACAGTCCTTTGTGCAGAGACACCCCCTTGTGCTGAGCCCTCAGTCCCTTGTGCAGAGACACCCACCTCTTGTGCTGAGCCCTCAGTCCCTTGTGCAGAGACACCCCCTCTTGTGCTGAGCCCTCAGTCCTTTGTGCAGAGACCCCCTCTTGTGCTGAGCCCTCAGTCCCTTGTGCAGAGACCACCCTCTTGTGCTGAGCCCTCAGTCCTTTGTGCAGAGACCCCCTCTTGTGCTGAGCCCTCAGTCCTTTGTGCAGAGACCCCCTCTTGTGCTGAGCCTGCAGTTATTTGTGCAGAGACCCCCTCCTGCTGGGCCCTCAGTCCCTTGTGCAAAGACCCCCTCTCACTTGTGCTGAGCCCTCAGTCCCTTGTGCAGAGATCCCCTCTCGCTTGTGCTGAACCCTCAGTCCCCTGTGTAGACCCCTCCTGTTCTCTTGTGCTCAGCCCGCAGTCCCTTGTGCGGAGACACCCCCTCTTGTGCTGAGCCTGCAGTTATTTGTGCAGAGACACCCCCCTTGTGCTGAGCCCTCAGTCCCTTGTGCAGAGACACCCCCTCTTGTGCTGAGCCCTTAGTCCTTTGTGCAGAGACACTCCCTCTTGTGCTGAGCCCTCAGTTCTTTGTGCAGAGACCCCCCCTCTCTCTTGTGCTGAGCCCTCAGTCCCTTGTGCAGAGAGACCCCCTCTTGTGCTGAACCCTCAGTCCCTTGTACAGAGACCCCCTCTTGTTCTGAACCCACAGTCCTTTGTGCAGAGACACCCCCCTTGTGCTGAGCCCTCATTCCCTTGTGCAGAGACACCCACCTCTTGTGCTGAGCCTGCAGTTATTTGTGCAGAGACCCCCTCTTGTGCTCAACCCTCAGTCCCTTGTGCAGAGACCCCCTCTCTCTTGTGCTGAGCCCTCAGTCCCTTGTGCAGAGACCCCCACTCTCTTGTGCTGAGCCCTAAGTCCCTTGTACAGAGACCCCCTCTTGTTCTGAACCCACAGTCCTTTGTGCAGAGACACCCCCTTTTGCTGAGCCCTCAGTCCCTTGTGCAGAGACACCCCTTGTGCTGAGCCTGCAGTTATTTGTGCAGAGACACCCCCTCTTGTGCTGAGCCCTAAGTCCCTTGTGCAGAGACACCCCCTTGTGCTGAGCCCTAAGTCCCTTGTGCAGAGACACCCCCTCTTGTGCTGACCCCTCAGTCCTTTGTGCAGAGAGACCCCCTCTTGTGCTGAGCCCTAAGTCCCTTGTGCAGAGACACCCCCTCTTGTGCTGAGCCCTCAGTCCCCTTTGTAGACCCCTCCTGTTCTCTTGTGCTCAGCCCTCAGTCCCTTGTGCAGAGACCCCCCTCTTGTTCTGAATCCACAGTCCTTTGTGCAGAGACACCCCCTTGTGCTGAGCCCTCAGTCCCTTGTGCAGAGACACCCCCTTGTGCTGAGCCCTCAGTCCCTTGTGCAGAGACCCCCTCTCTCTTGTGCTGAGCCCTCAGTCCCTTGTGCGGAGACACCCCCTCTTGTGCTGAGCCTGCAGTTATTTGTGCAGTGACACCCCCCTTGTGCTGAGCCCTCAGTCCCTTGTGCAGAGACACCCCCTCTTGTGCTGAGCCCTCAGTCCTTTGTGCAGAGACACCCCCTCTTGTGCTGAGCCCTCAGTTCTTTGTGCAGAGACCCCCCTCTCTCTTGTGCTGAGCCCTCAGTCCCTTGTGCAGAGAGACCCCCTCTTGTGCTGAACCCTCAGTCCCTTGTACAGAGACCCCCTCTTGTTCTGAACCCACAGTCCTTTGTGCAGAGACACCCCCCTTGTGCTGAGCCCTCAGTCCCTTGTGCAGAGACACCCACCTCTTGTGCTGAGCCCTCAGTCCCTTGTGCAGAGACACCCCCTCTTGTGCTGAGCCCTCAGTCCTTTGTGCAGAGACCCCCTCTTGTGCTGAGCCCTCAGTCCCTTGTGCAGAGACCACCCTCTTGTGCTGAGCCCTCAGTCCTTTGTGCAGAGACCCCCCTCTTGTGCTGAGCCCTCAGTCCTTTGTGCAGAGACCCCCCTCTTGTGCTGAGCCTGCAGTTATTTGTGCAGAGACCCCCCTCGTGCTGGGCCCTCAGTCCCTTGTGCAGAGACCCCCCTCTCACTTGTGCTGAGCCCTCAGTCCCTTGTGCAGAGATCCCCTCTCGCTTGTGCTGAACCCTCAGTCCCCTGTGTAGACCCCTCCTGTTCTCTTGTGCTCAGCCCTCAGTCCCTTGTGCGGAGACACCCCCTCTTGTGCTGAGCCTGCAGTTATTTGTGCAGAGACACCCCCCTTGTGCTGAGCCCTCAGTCCCTTGTGCAGAGACACCCCCTCTTGTGCTGAGCCCTTAGTCCTTTGTGCAGAGACACTCCCTCTTGTGCTGAGCCCTCAGTTCTTTGTGCAGAGACCCCCTCTCTCTTGTGCTGAGCCCTCAGTCCCTTGTGCAGAGAGACCCCTCTTGTGCTGAACCCTCAGTCCCTTGTACAGAGACCCCTCTTGTTCTGAACCCACAGTCCTTTGTGCAGAGACACCCCCTTGTGCTGAGCCCTCATTCCCTTGTGCAGAGACACCCACCTCTTGTGCTGAGCCCTCAGTCCCTTGTGCAGAGACACCCCTCTTGTGCTGAGCCCTCAGTCCTTTGTGCAGAGACACCCCCTCTTGTGCTGAGCCCTCAGTTCTTTGTGCAGAGACCCCCCTCTCTCTTGTGCTGAGCCCTAAGTCCCTTGTGCAGAGAGACCCCCTCTTGTGCTGAACCCTCAGTCCCTTGTACAGAGACCCCCTCTTGTTCTGAACCCACAGTCCTTTGTGCAGAGACACCCCCCTTGTGCTGAGCCCTCAGTCCCTTGTGCAGAGACACCCACCTCTTGTGCTGAGCCCTCAGTCCCTTGTGCAGAGACACCCCCTCTTGTGCTGAGCCCTCAGTCCTTTGTGCAGAGACCCCCTCTTGTGCTGAGCCCTCAGTCCCTTGTGCAGAGACCACCCTCTTGTGCTGAGCCCTCAGTCCTTTGTGCAGAGACCCCCCTCTTGTGCTGAGCCCTCAGTCCTTTGTGCAGAGACCCCCCTCTTGTGCTGAGCCTGCAGTTATTTGTGCAGAGACCCCCCTCGTGCTGGGCCCTCAGTCCCTTGTGCAAAGACCCCCTCTCACTTGTGCTGAGCCCTCAGTCCCTTGTGCAGAGATCCCCTCTCGCTTGTGCTGAACCCTCAGTCCCCTGTGTAGACCCCTCCTGTTCTCTTGTGCTCAGCCCGCAGTCCCTTGTGCGGAGACACCCCCTCTTGTGCTGAGCCTGCAGTTATTTGTGCAGAGACACCCCCTTGTGCTGAGCCCTCAGTCCCTTGTGCAGAGACACCCCTCTTGTGCTGAGCCCTTAGTCCTTTGTGCAGAGACACTCCCTCTTGTGCTGAGCCCTCAGTTCTTTGTGCAGAGACCCCCTCTCTCTTGTGCTGAGCCCTCAGTCCCTTGTGCAGAGAGACCCCTCTTGTGCTGAACCCTCAGTCCCTTGTACAGAGACCCCCTCTTGTTCTGAACCCACAGTCCTTTGTGCAGAGACACCCCCTTGTGCTGAGCCCTCATTCCCTTGTGCAGAGACACCCACCTCTTGTGCTGAGCCTGCAGTTATTTGTGCAGAGACCCCCTCTTGTGCTCAACCCTCAGTCCCTTGTGCAGAGACCCCCTCTCTCTTGTGCTGAGCCCTCAGTCCCTTGTGCAGAGACCCCCACTCTCTTGTGCTGAGCCCTAAGTCCCTTGTACAGAGACCCCCTCTTGTTCTGAACCCACAGTCCTTTGTGCAGAGACACCCCCTTTTGCTGAGCCCTCAGTCCCTTGTGCAGAGACACCCCCTTGTGCTGAGCCTGCAGTTATTTGTGCAGAGACACCCCCTCTTGTGCTGAGCCCTAAGTCCCTTGTGCAGAGACACCCCCTTGTGCTGAGCCCTAAGTCCCTTGTGCAGAGACACCCCCTCTTGTGCTGACCCCTCAGTCCTTTGTGCAGAGAGACCCCCTCTTGTGCTGAGCCCTAAGTCCCTTGTGCAGAGACACCCCTCTTGTGCTGAGCCCTCAGTCCCCTTTGTAGACCCCTCCTGTTCTCTTGTGCTCAGCCCTCAGTCCCTTGTGCAGAGACCCCCTCTTGTTCTGAATCCACAGTCCTTTGTGCAGAGACACCCCCTTGTGCTGAGCCCTCAGTCCCTTGTGCAGAGACACCCCCTTGTGCTGAGCCCTCAGTCCCTTGTGCAGAGACCCCCTCTCTCTTGTGCTGAGCCCTCAGTCCCTTGTGCGGAGACACCCCTCTTGTGCTGAGCCTGCAGTTATTTGTGCAGTGACACCCCCTTGTGCTGAGCCCTCAGTCCCTTGTGCAGAGACACCCCCTCTTGTGCTGAGCCCTCAGTCCTTTGTGCAGAGACACCCCTCTTGTGCTGAGCCCTCAGTTCTTTGTGCAGAGACCCCCTCTCTCTTGTGCTGAGCCCTCAGTCCCTTGTGCAGAGAGACCCCTCTTGTGCTGAACCCTCAGTCCCTTGTACAGAGACCCCCTCTTGTTCTGAACCCACAGTCCTTTGTGCAGAGACACCCCCTTGTGCTGAGCCCTCAGTCCCTTGTGCAGAGACACCCACCTCTTGTGCTGAGCCCTCAGTCCCTTGTGCAGAGACACCCCCTCTTGTGCTGAGCCCTCAGTCCTTTGTGCAGAGACCCCCTCTTGTGCTGAGCCCTCAGTCCCTTGTGCAGAGACCACCCTCTTGTGCTGAGCCCTCAGTCCTTTGTGCAGAGACCCCCTCTTGTGCTGAGCCCTCAGTCCTTTGTGCAGAGACCCCCTCTTGTGCTGAGCCTGCAGTTATTTGTGCAGAGACCCCCTCGTGCTGGGCCCTCAGTCCCTTGTGCAGAGACCCCCTCTCACTTGTGCTGAGCCCTCAGTCCCTTGTGCAGAGATCCCTCTCGCTTGTGCTGAACCCTCAGTCCCCTGTGTAGACCCCTCCTGTTCTCTTGTGCTCAGCCCTCAGTCCCTTGTGCGGAGACACCCCCTCTTGTGCTGAGCCTGCAGTTATTTGTGCAGAGACACCCCCTTGTGCTGAGCCCTCAGTCCCTTGTGCAGAGACACCCCCTCTTGTGCTGAGCCCTTAGTCCTTTGTGCAGAGACACTCCCTCTTGTGCTGAGCCCTCAGTTCTTTGTGCAGAGACCCCCTCTCTCTTGTGCTGAGCCCTCAGTCCCTTGTGCAGAGAGACCCCTCTTGTGCTGAACCCTCAGTCCCTTGTACAGAGACCCCCTCTTGTTCTGAACCCACAGTCCTTTGTGCAGAGACACCCCCCTTGTGCTGAGCCCTCATTCCCTTGTGCAGAGACACCCACCTCTTGTGCTGAGCCCTCAGTCCCTTGTGCAGAGACACCCACCTCTTGTGCTGAGCCCTCAGTCCCTTGTGCAGAGACACCCCCTCTTGTGCTGAGCCCTCAGTCCTTTGTGCAGAGAGACCCCTCTTGTGCTGAGCCCTCAGTCCCTTGTGCAGAGACCACCCTCTTGTGCTGAGCCCTCAGTCCTTTGTGCAGAGACCCCCTCTTGTGCTGAGCCCTCAGTCCTTTGTGCAGAGACCCCCTCTTGTGCTGAGCCTGCAGTTATTTGTGCAGAGACCCCCTCGTGCTGGGCCCTCAGTCCCTTGTGCAGAGACACCCACCTCTTGTGCTGAGCCCTCAGTCCCTTGTGCAGAGACACCCCCTCTTGTGCTGAGCCCTCAGTCCTTTGTGCAGAGAGACCCCCTCTTGTGCTGAGCCCTCAGTCCCTTGTGCAGAGACCACCCTCTTGTGCTGAGCCCTCAGTCCTTTGTGCAGAGACCCCCTCTTGTGCTGAGCCCTCAGTCCTTTGTGCAGAGACCCCCTCTTGTGCTGAGCCTGCAGTTATTTGTGCAGAGACCCCCTCGTGCTGGGCCCTCAGTCCCTTGTGCAGAGACCCCCTCTCACTTGTGCTGAGCCCTAAGTCCCTTGTGCAGAGAGACCCCCACCTTGTGCTGAGCCCTCAGTCCCTTGTGCAGAGACCCCCTCTCTCTTGTGCTGAACCCTCAGTCCCCATGCGTAGACCTCTCTTGTTCTCTCTGTAGCTCAGGCCCTCAGTCCCTTGCAGAGACCACCCTCTGTGCTGAGCCCTCAGTCCTTTGTGCAGAGACTTCCCTCTTGTGCTGAGCCCTCAGTCCTCGTGCAGAGACCCCCTCTTGTGCTGGAGCCTGCAGCTGTTTAGCAGAGACCCCTCGCAGCGGCCCTCAGTCCCTTGTGCTGAGGACCTCCTCACTTGTGCTGAGCCCCTAAGTCCTTTGTAGTAGACACCTCTCAGGTAATGAGCCCTCAGTCTCAGCAGAGACATCCACCTTCAGCTGACTGAGCCCCTCAGTCCCTTGTGTGCAGAGACTACCCCTCTTGCATTATTTTTCCCAGTCTTGGTGTGAGACCTCTCTTGTGCTCAGCCCTCAGTCCCTTGTGCAGAGACACCCACCTCTTGTGCTGACTGAGCCCTCAGTCCCTTGTGCAGAGACACCCCCTCTTGTACTGAGCCCTCAGTCCTTTGTGCAGAGACCCCCCTCTCTCTTGTGCTGAGCCCTCAGTCCCTTGTGCAGAGACACCCCCTCTTGTGCTGAGCCCTCAGTCCCTTGTGCAGAGACCCCCCTCTTGTGCTGAGCCCTCAGTCCCTTGTGCAGAGACACCCCCTCTTGTGCTGAGCCCTTAGTCCTTTGTGCAGAGACACCCCCTCTTGTGCTGAGCCCTCAGTCCCTTGTGCAGAGACCCCCTCTCTCTTGTGCTGAACCCTCAGTCCCCTGTGTAGACCCCACCTGTTCTCTTGTGCTCAGCCCTCAGTTCCTTGTGTTGCCCCTCGTGTCCTGCGCCGTCCATGCACTGCCCTCTCCTGTCCCTTGTACAGATCCCCCCCTCTTATGCTCAGTCCTCTGTCCCCTGTGTAGCCCCCCTCTTGTGCTGAACCCTCAGTTTCTTGTGTCCCCTCGTGTCCGTCCATGCCTTGCCCTCTCCCTTGAACAGAGCCCCCCTCTTATGCTCTATCCTCAGTCCCCTGTGTAGCCCCCCCTCTTGTGCTCAACCCTCAGTTCCTTGTGTCCCCTCGTGTCCTGTGTCCCTCCATGCCTCCCCTCTCCTGTCCCTTGAACAGAGCCCCCCCTCCAGCTGCTTCTCTCTCATTTCCCTTCAAGCTCTAGACTTAATAAGATTTTAATCCCTCTCCACCCTCCGTCCCTCCACCCCCCGCCTCCTCCTGAGCTGTGCCCTCTCTTGTCCCACTCTAAACCCCTCCCTCCATGCCCCTCCTCTTACTGCATGCCCTCTGTTTGCCCTCTGTGCCCTGGGGCAGTTCACAGTGGGGGATTTCTTGGGCCACCTTTTTTGTGTTTTTATATAGCGCAATCTTGGCCCAAGGGCATGGGGCGCTTTTACACGAGCACCAGATTACATTACACAAGGTCGGATTTTTTTAGGGTTGGGGAGATTAAGTGATTTGCCCAGAATCACAGGATGTTGAGCGGATGCTGAGATTCGAACCTGGTGCCTCAGTTCTAAGTGGGCAGCTCAGGCGTTGGGCCACATCTCCTTTGTTCTTGGGGTGTTTTTTAGTTCCTCGTGCTGTGTTTGGTGCCTGCCTCACTCCCCCCCTCCGTCTCTCTGTGGAATGGGGCGTAGACAGAGGAGTTGTATTGTATTGCATTGAAGCATTTTTACAGTGCTTACTACCCCTACCTGGGTCGCTGAGGCGTTTGCCTACATGAGTAGCACGCTACACCTTGTAGGGGTGTGGTTGGAAGGGTGTTGTCTTTGTTTTGATCCTATGTAATTAGTGCTTCCATGCCATTTTTGATGACCCGCGAGGTGCGGGTATTGTGTTTTGGAACGCAGCGCGTAGTGGTTATCGTGTTATGGGATGCAGCACGTAGCGGGTATCGTGTTATAGGACGCACGTGTAGAGGTTATCGTGTTATGGGACGCATCACATAGTGGTTATTGTGTTATGGGACGCAGCGCATAGTAGTTATTGTGTTATGGAATGCAGCGCGTGCGGTTATCGTGTTATGGATTACAGCGCGTGCAGGTATCGTGTTATGGAACGCAGCGCGTGCAGTTATCGTGTTATGGAACGCAGCGCGTGCAGTTATCGTGTTATGGAACGCAGCGCGTGCAGTTATCGTGTTTAAGCCCGGGCGTAGTTTGCGTAGTAGCACTTCACGTAGCTACATGAAGTACAGCTTCAACTACACGTAGCTATGCAAATTGCGTGCGTAGCTGTGTGCTTGACAGCACTGTACAATAATTACCAAAAGCAAACTTGTACAGTGCAAGTTAAGATAAAATAAATATCTCTGTCTTTATATGCTGTTTTGAAAACCTTTATTGTTTAAAGGCACACATACAGGAAAAAGACATTTTTTATAATATGATCATGAGTTACAGAACAAAGTCCATAATTACATTTTTCCTAGATATAGATTATGTTGTCATAAAAAACCTATATAAGTGCCAATCCTTATGCCCCGGTGGCAGGGGTCATGCACAACAGAAGAAAAACAAGAAATTCAAGTAACCCATTCTTTCCATTTAGGTACTTGCCATGTGGCCAAAGCCTGATCATCCCCCAAAAGTTCTCTGTCTGCAGCCACATAAGTGTTCATTTTCGCTAGGCAAAGGTTTCTGCATGTTTTTGAATCAAAAGTCTTATGCAGATATAACATAAGGTTCCTTGCTTCCCAAAGGGATTCTTTCCCACAGTTAATAAGTCTCCAGGCGGCTGGATAGCGGGAAGTAGGCAAGGTCCAGCCATATAGGATAGTCTCAAATGTCAAAGTGGTAATGTTCGCAATATGAAGCAAGAAAGGCTGAAGCAATGTCCAGAAATCCTGTGCATACTGGCAACCCCAAAGCAGATGATACACAGTCTCTTCGTTGGCACAGGTTGGTCTTGGGCACTGTGCAGAGGGAGCGAGGCCTCTACGATGTTGAAATGTCTTCACCGGGAGGCATCCATGGGCGCTCATCCAGGCGATGTCCTTTTGGCTGTGACCAAGATCTCTGTGTCCCACCATACGCCAAACTGCACGTGACTGCTTTTCTGAAAGAGACCCTATAATGACTGGTTTGTTCTCTACAAGATAAAGCATTTTTCAAGCGTTTAGAGTCTTTACAAATGTCTCTGGTAAGATCAGTTAAGTCCATTGTGTGCAAAAATGTCTGCAAGGCCATATAGAAAGGAGGAACAGTTTGAGCCAATGGCCGCAAATTGGAAGAGGTAAAAAGTCCAAACTTTCTCAACATGGAACCCGTAAAATAACAAGTAAAACAGCTAGCAGTGGTTGACATATCTTCCTCTGTTCTGGAAATAATATGACTAAATAATTTAGAATACAAAAAGGTTTTGAGATCCGGAAGACCTTTCCCTCCATTTCTCCAATGCTTGCAGGTTTTGTCCCTACTTAATTTTTCCATTTTTGACCCCCATAAAAAGGTAAAAAGCACTTTTGCACATTTCTGTAACACCTGAGGGGAGGGAGGAAAAATCATTGCAGTGTAAAGCAATAACGGAAATAAGACAGCCTTAATAACCAATGCTTTGCCTTCCAATGTGAGTTTACGTGTAGACCACATAGATATTTTCTGTACTATTTTGTCATGCAGTATTGCCCAGTTCTTTTGAATATGCCCTTGAGATGCAAAATAAAGCCCCAAAATCTTTGTAGGTTCAGTGGTGGTATTCACAGGCAGATTTGCCAACCTGTCCCAGGGGCCAGCTGTGACACACACACTTTTTTCCATATTCAGTGCAAGACCTGAAACAGGCGAAAATAATGAAGCATGCAAAAGAGCTCTGCGTGCTGATGCTGCAGTGGTGCATAGGACGGTAACATCGTCCATGTATGCTACGACTTTGGCCTGTGAGGCTGAACCACCGGGTACAAACGCCCTCTAATTACCTTGTCACTTCGCAATTTACACAAGAAAGGTTCCAAAGCACACACAAAAAGTGCTGGAGACAAAGGGCAGCCTTGTCGTACTCCTGTATGTATCTGAAAAGCCTCAGTATGAAAACCATTGATACTGACTTTGCTGCTTGCTTGTTTGTATAATATTTGTAACATTCGCATGATATTGGGGGTACCCGCAAATGGGACAACACTGCAAAAAGAAAATCATGTGAAACACTATCGAATGCTTTTCGAAAATCCAAACTCAGTATTCCCAAAGGGATGTTTCTGTCCTGGTTGTAATGGAGAACATCTCGAATGATGGTGAGACTGTCAACAAGAGTGCGTCCCTTTATTGCACATGTTTGGTCTTGGTGAATACTAGTGCGCAGGACAGAGCGGAATCTACGAGCTAACACTTTGGATACCAGTTTGTAATCCACGTTAAGCAAAGAAATTGGGCGCCAGTTCTGAAGAGATGTTTCATCCCCTTTCTTATAGAGGAGGGTGATGAGTCCTGCGGAAAAATCCGTGGTAAATGCATCCTGTTCAAAACTATGTACAATCATGTCCATAAAATCTTTACAAAGCAAACCCCAAAACCTTTTATAAAACTCCCACGGTAACCCATCCAAACCAGGACTAGAGCCCCTGGGTGCTGCTCCCAAAGCTGCGAGAAAGTCTTCACCATCAAAAGGTTCCCCCAAAAACTTTCTTTGTTCATCAGTAAGACTTTCTGGGAGGGCTTCACAGTATGACTCTAGGTCTTCTTTGGGAGGAGGAGTGCTTGGAGAGGCATACAATGCTGAGTAGAATGCATAGGCCACTTTTTGGCAGTGTTCTACCCCATTCACTCTATCACCTTTGTCATTTAAAAGCGTGGTTAGTAGTTTATGAGAGACAGCTGCCTTGCGAAAAAAAATGCTGTACATTTTTCATCTTCTTGATAATGTTTCACCCTGGAATGAAAAATGGTAGTTTTGCTTTTCCTTTTAAGCCATGTATTCATTTCTGTTTCAAGTGATCTGATGTCTTCCTTTACATCTTTCCCTGCATCACCTAATTGTTGCAATAAAACCCGTCTTTTTTGTAACTTAAGAAAATCCTGCCACTCCAACTTGTGCAATACCCTTCCCTGTGTTTGGAAGAAAATCCGCGTTTGGTGTTTAACCCAGCGCCACCATTGATAGAGTGTAGGGAAGGTACTTTTGCGAGCCGCCCATTTACAGTAACACTTGGTATATTTAACACAAATCTCTTCGTTTTCCAATAATGCACAAGTAAGTTTCCACTTGCCTGGACTCCTTTGAGGTCTGGCAGGAACGGAGAGTGACGTGGACACCAAGTGATGATCTGAAAAGGAAACAGGTGTGATGGCGCCATGTTGTGCACACAGCAGCTTGGATGCAAATATATAATCAATACGCGATTTGACTCCTCCATGGTCTGCTTCCCATGTAAAACCTGTCCCTGGTGGACAAAATTTCCTGTGGGTATCATAAAGGCCTAGGTCATAGATGAGTGCTTTTAAAAGTTTAGAGGTTACATCCATAGTGTACTCAGTGTGCACCCCTTGCCTGTCTTTACCATGTGTGATGCAATTAAAGTCGCCAACTAACAGTAATGGCGTGGAACCTGTTAAAAAAGGCTTGATTAGTGAAAACAAATTCTTACGTTCTGTTTTTTGGCTGGAGCATAAACCACACATATCTTTAAAGGGATTCCGTCCATATGTACAGACAGAAGAACTGCTCTCCCTGGAGATATTATTTTCTCGTCTAGTATCTGCCAATGCTTATTCTGAAAAAGAATAACAACGCCGCCATTCTTATTGGCCCCTCCCGACCATGCAGAGGGTCCTTTTTGCCATAAGGATTGGTAAGAAAAATAATTGGGTTTAAAACCTAAGTGACATTCTTGTAAGCAGATGATATCCGCTTGTACATTTTTACAATAATGAAGGATCATATGTTGCCGTAATTCCCCACTCATGCCTCTAACGTTACAAGTGGCAATTGTTACTGCCATGAGTATAATAAGTAAAACAACAGCCATGTTACAAATCTTGTGATTCAGGTACCACAACAGAATTAACACATGCAAACTGTGAAGCTGCGTCTTGGTCTTGACCTTCAAATGAAGCCTGTGAAAGCAAAGCCTCGAGATTAGGTGAAGCCTCCAAATCAATAATCTGACTATCGTGCACTTCTATAACTTGAGCAACATTCCCGATACCCTCCTCGGAGTCCGAGAGGTTAAGTAGGGGGTCAAACCTCCCCCTTCTTGGTGGGCGGTCCAAGGAGGATGCGCGCCGTCTTGTATTCACTTTTGAAACTGGGCCCACCGCTTGTTTAAAAACTTTACGTTTTTTGTATTATAAGTGGTCCACCCACTATGATCCATGTCAGCGTCTGCACTAGAGACCACTACAGCTGAGGCTAAAGAGGCAGCTGTGTCTTCCGCTACTTTGCGCAGATCCCTGACTGCGCCAGCCACATCGGATTCATGACCTGTAGGGGGAATAAAGGAGTTAGATAAATTCATAGGATCACTAGAGGAGGGCTCAGCAGATAGGCTGAGGTTTGGGACATTAGCACAAGGAGTAGATGAGGCACTTTGCTTTGCCCCTCACGGCGTGCACGTTTTTCCAGGATAGCTTGCTTCATTTGCTCTGCCTCAAGTCTATCTTTGTCTGCTTGTTCTAATTCTTGCTGGATTTGCTCGGGGTCAGGCTCTTCAGGTTGGGAAGAAGGGGCAACCGCAGTCTCAGATTCCCCCTCTTCCTCCTCCACTTCCTCCCTCTCAGACACTCTACACTTGCGGATCTCCATACCTTCAAATATACCCAAAATGTCTGAATCAGTGACGTCCGCCTGCGCTGATGTAGATGGCTCAGCAGATGATGGAGCAGGAGCAGAGGCAGCGGGAGGGGTGGTATGGGAAGGGTGGCCATGCGAACCAGCAGCTGACGCATATGAGAACTTACTTTTGGGACATGCTTTAAAGAGATGATCTTCGCTTCCACACAGATTACATTTTTTGGGGGCACGACACTCCTGTGCCTTGTGATCCATACCCCCACAGTTCCTACAAACCAAGCCTGAGCACTGTTCTTTTGCATGCCCAAATTGCTGACACAATCTGCAAAATAAGGGTTGGCCAGAATAAACTAGGAAGCCCTTGTTAGCGCCAAGTGCAAAAGTCTGTGGAGGGTGAGCCAAGCCTCGCACTCCACTAGAGTCTTCTTTAAAAGTCACAACATATTTTCGCTTGCCATTCCAAATGCCACAGATATTCTTAATTTTCTGACCCCTCTGATAGTAGCACAATATCGCTGCAAAAATACTTCAATGAGGCGAGGATCAGTGTAGGGATTGTACATGTGCACTACTAACGTAACCTCCTTGGGTGCAAACATAGGCGTAAATGTGAGCCCCTGCAAAATCCCACAATCATGACGTGCCTGTGCATTATGCAAGAAACGTTGGCAAATGGAATCACTCGCAAATGTAATGTCAAAAATACCTCTATTCGAAAAGTCTTGCACACATTCTATAGCACGCTCTGCAATATCACATTCTCTCTTGATGACATCCTCAACAATAAAGAGCACATTTTTTTCCTTCCTATGCGCTTGTGCAACCTCAACTCGAACTGAGTTAGGTATAAAATCAAATGCCCTAGAGGCCTCTGACATCCTGGAAGAGGTTGTCATGGCTCCTAGCTAAAGGTACATCTGCGTGAGTCAAAAAGAAAAGAGAGCCAAGTCTCGGCGTTTTGTTCTAATGAAGAGGCAGCTGCCACTTCAAGTCTGTTAATGTAATGCAGTCACAAGAAAAACGAAAAAGCCTCTGCCTTACCTCCGTGGGCAGGAAAAAGTGTTCACACACTAAGGCAGCCGCCAGGTGTCACAATGCAAGCCAGACACGCTCGCAAAAGGCAGCCGCACGTGTGCACCTTGTCCTGTAGCCCCCACCTGCGCTGGAGCAGGCACCGACAGGGGGACTGGCCCCCTGCCTCCGATCACGATGTATTCTCTCCCAGCAGCACAGAAAGCAGCCTCACACGAACAGGAATGAAGAGAAAGCCCGGCCTGGGCTTGCAGGTGCTCAGCTTGCAACAAAGTATCGACGAAGTCAGCTCTCCAGCAGGAAAGGTTTCTCCACTGCAACAGTGTATCTTTGCAGTCTGCTCCCAGACGGAAGACCTCTCAGCAGCAATGATGTATCCACAGGTCTGCTCTCCAGCAGGATGGATCCTCAGCTGCAATAATGTATGCACGAAGCCTGCTCTAGCTGACTCCACGCAGTCCGAGCAGCAGGGAAAGCCTTGCTGGGACCCCACCAGCTTCAGAGCATCAGCCAGGTCCCGGGCAAGCCAGGAGTCGCAGGCCCAGCCCCTCCGCCTTAGGAAAACCCAGTGGCCCCCAGGTAGAACCCTCTGACCTGTCTACCACACCCAGAGATGTCAGCCTTGCCCCGGGCAAGCCAGGGAACGAAGGCCCAACCCCTTAGGATAGGCAAAACAGGAGAGGCTCTGTCTCCAAGTCTCCTTCACCCTTAATGACGCAGCCTGGCTCCGGTCAAGCCAGAGTAACGCAGGCCCAGCCCTTCAGGGATCAGGTCTTTATATGCTAAAAATGCATATAGTCATTTCACTAAAGTGAAAACAAAAAGTTAACAAGCAGTGAGAGAGGTGATGATTTTGGTATCCTCGCTAACTTAGGGAGAGAACCAAGCAGATGTCTTGAAAACAAAAAGCACATCTTATTGAATGATTAGGTGGTGGTCCCATCCTCTTAGGACCACCCCAAGCACAGTTATTGGCAAAAATACAATCCCAACCAAGGCCTGCAAAGCATTATGGGACGAGATTAGCAGTGGGCAGTGAATATTATAGTATCCAATATCAAAATAATTCTACAAAGAGCTGCAGTTCAACTAGTCGTTACTAGGTGTCATCCCTCAAGAGTGAAATGCAAAAGTATTGAAAACCTTTCATGAAGCTTTTGCATTTGACTCGTGAGGGACGACACCTAGTAACGACTAGTTGAACTGCAGCTCTTTGTAGAATTATTTTGATATTGGACACTATAATATTCACTGCCCACTGCTAATCTCGTCCCATAATGCTTTGCAGGGCCTTTGGTTGGGATTGTATTTTTGCCCATAACTGTGCTTGGGGTGGTCCTAGGAGGAAGGGACCACCATTGAATCGTTCACATGATATGCTTTTTGTGTTCAAGGCATCTGCTTGGTCCTCCCCTAGGTTAGGGGAACTCCAAAATCATCACCTCTCTCATTGCTTGATATTTTATTGTCAAAATTCATTTTTGTAAATTGGTTATATGCTTTTTAGCATAAAAAATTGCTTTATCAAAGCATTTGAAGGAGTTTATTATACTCCTGCTACGCTACGTTTATTAGCACAGTTATTCACTCTGCTACGTGCAATTTGCGTAGTGCGTAGTAGCACAAACTTTGCATGCTTCGTGAGCGTAGCAAAGTATTATGCCCAGGGTTAATCGTGTTATGGAACGCAGCGCGTGCAGTTATCGTGTTATGGAATGCAGAGCGTATCGCCTATCGTGTTATGGATTGCAGCGCGTGCAGTTATCGTGTTATGGAACACAGCGCGTGCAGTTATTGTGTTATGGAACGCAGCGCGTGCAGTTATTGTGTTATGGAATGCAGAGCGTATCGCCTATCGTGTTATGGATCGCATCGCGTGCAGTTATCGTGTTATGGATCGTATCGCGTGCGCTTATCGTGTTATGGATTGCAGTGCATGTGGTTATCATGTTATGGATCGCAGCGTGTGCGGTTATCGTGTTATGGAACGCAGAGCGTATTGGTTATCGTGTTATGGATCGCATTGTGTTTGGTTATCGTGTTATGGATCGCATCGCGTGCGGTGATCGTGTTATGGATCTCAGCGCGTGCAGTTATTGTGTTATGGAACACAGCGCATGCAGTTATCGTTTTATGGAATGCAGCGTGTGCAGTTATCGAGTTATGGAACGCAGAGAGTAGTGGTGTGGCGGATGATGATGAGTGAGAGACAGATGCACAGTTTTATGGTTTTCAGTAGCTGGTACCTTTGGACAGCTCTGTAGGTCCCTTCATGGTATTTCTTATGATATAGTCGGCTTTGCTAGTTACGGCGCTGGGTTATCCATTCGTAGACCTGGTGTAGGGCGGTGGTCCTGAGCTGGCATAGTCGGAGGAGAGAGAAGTGGAGAGATCTGTTGGGATGGACGTTTTTACTATCATCCCATATCTGAGTTTCTTTGTGAGATGTAAAGACGCGGTCGGATTGTGCACTTATTTAGGGCCTGCAGGGAATGGGGGATATTAAAGTCCCCTGTCCAGTGATGTGTGACCGATCCTTTGTTTTTCGGCTGTTCAGTGCTGGTGATGGGGAACCCTCATAGCAGATATGTCTTATGTGAATTTAATAGGTATAAGTTACAATGTGTTGTTGACCGCCGCATATTATGGTTTTGGTATTATTGTGGGCCATAACAGTTATATATGAAGTACATAATTATATAATGGTCCGGTGCAACAACACTCAGCCCTTCTTAGCTTACCTGCACATCGAAAGCAGTCTGCTGGTTGAGTTGTTTGTGGGTTGTAAGCTGAGGATTGCACTTGAGGGGGCGACTGTTTCCTGGGCTTTGTTGCCAGGATGTGGGTGGTGCACTTATCTAGGAAACAGCCATGTTTTCATCTGTCTTCGGAAGAGTACATGCTCCTGGGCGCTTCTAATGTTGGCTGGTAGTGAGCTCTAGAGCTCGGCGGCTTGTACTGAGACAGCAGTGCCTCCTCCGGAGTTCTTATAGTAAGGTGGTATGGTGATTTGTGGTGCGAGCCTGGAGCGCAGTGCTCTGTTGGGTTTATATTGCTTGAATTTAACTTGTCGGTGTAGCGGTTCTTTTCCGTGGCAGGCTCTGTGGACAGTGCCGAGTGCCTTCAACATTGCTCTTCTAGCTAAAGGCCGCCGGTGGAGAGATTGCAAGACTGGAGTCAGGCGTTCTCGTGGGTGAAGGTGGAAAAGAAGCCTGCGGCAGCATTGTGGATTCATTGTAGTGTGTGTTTAAGTAGGAGCAGGAGCGCCAAGGTATAGGCTGTTGGCTTAGCCAAGCTTGGCGATTACGAGTGTGAGGATGGCTCGCCGTCTATGCTGGTGTGAAGGTATGGGAAGATGCCACGTAGTGTTCTCATTGTAGAAGGCACTCCTTGTGACTTTGTTAGCATGAGGTATCAGGGAGAAGTCTGAATCCATGGTTACTCCTAAGTTTCTTACTTCTCTTGATGTTGTCGGAGGGGCTTCAAGTTTCTTAGGCTATATGGCGGTCGGCTGGTACTTTTGCCATTGTCCGCAGGTCACAATCTATTGAGCTCTAGATGTTTCTGCATCATCCATGTGTTTATGGTTTGAAGGCAGCCATTGAGGTTTGAATCGTAGAGGTCTTCTGAGCCATCCATTTTTAGGTCGAGCCTAGAGTAGCGCGCAAGCGCTGCTTCTGGCGAAGACTTTATGTAGTGGGCTTTTCAAAGCTGACCACACGCTCGTGCACAATGGCCTTTTCCGTGCGGTTACCCGCACGTTTCAGGCACGATGCACGAGCGTGTGGTCAGCTCTGCACGCTGCCGCGCTCGCTCGCCCCCGCTCCTCTCGTCCCCGCTCCTCTCTTGTTTACACTTACATGTGCCCGGAGGGGGCGGGGTCTGGGAAAAGGCGGCAGCGCAGGCCCTGATTGGCTAGGAATCGGCCTGCGCCAATTTGCTATAGCTGTAAATACGGACAGCCTTTCAACGTAACCATCACTTTCCCCATTGGGCCGAGAGTTGAGGTCTGTGATGTGCTGAAGGGTTTCGCTTTTGATTAACTGGGTGCTGCGTTCGCTTTTGAGTGCATAGGTTGAACAGACGTCCTGGATTTACCCGGACAGTCCTGATTTTTAAGGGACCTTCCCTACGCTTTCTTTTCTCAAGTTTAAGTACAGGCCCTACTTTTTGGGATGAAGATCATCATGAAAAGCGGAATAAAAACGTATGCTTTTGTTTCCATGCCCCCCTCTAAAGCCTGAAATAATTAATTTGTTTCTTTCCTACAACGCAGGTGGTCGGCTGCATGCTCCCAGCAGAGGGGCACAAAGTGGGGAGAAGGGCAGGGGGCTCAGGGTGGAGGTCTTACCATAGCTAATGTCAGGTGTGAGACTCGATTTCTAAATCTAAAATGTAGTGTCTTGCCTAAAACTGACTGTTTTAATATCAGTGGGGAAAATACATTTCCCTGATTTCCCCCTTTCAAAATGTTGTCATGTATGGGTTTGTGTGTGCGTATATATATATATATTATATATATATATATATATATATATATATATATATATATTCAGCTCTAAGAGTGACCTACACAAATTAAATGTAAAATTAACGTGGAAAGGAAACTGCAACTTGGACACTGAATGAAAGTAACACAACGCAAATAGTAGTGAAAGTAAATGAAGGGAAGGAAAGAGAAGGAGAACGGGATACAAAAGCAGAGAAGGGTGTTAGCGCTTAGAAACCCAACAAGTTCCTAACTTAGGCCATACATACCATTAAGCAATGGTGTTTCAATCCTGAAAGTGGTGTAGTCCCTGTAGCTCAGACTTTGGTGCTCCTCGATTGGAACTGTCACTCTAATCAAACAAGCATTGGCATAGCCAATAGGTCTCGCTTTTGGGACCTTATAAGTATTTAGTTATGCAGCACAATATCCTTGGTGCAACAACAACTGTTGCATGGCTAAACACTTATAAGGTCCCAAAGGCGAGACCTATTGGCTATGGCAATGCTTGTTATAAAAGGATTTGTGTATCATCCGTATAGTTGTGACAGGCGAGGTTGTAAGATTTTATTAAATTTGGTGGAGGGGTTACTTAGATGTAGAATAATACAGGGGATTTGATGGACCCCTGAAGAACGCCACACTGTTGTGTGTAAGGAGGTGATGTGAAAGGGGGTACGTAGACTACACTTTGTCTCTGGGGTAAGAAGCCATCCATTTTAGAGCATTTTCACAGATTCTGATATTGTGAAGCCTTTGCACTGCTGTGTGGTGTTGCACTGTGTGAAATGCAGCTGATAAATCCAGAAGTAATAAGGCAGCTACTCTGTTTTGTCGTTTTTGTCGACTGTGAGTTTTAGATCATCCCAGATGGATGCGATGGCTCATTCGGTGTCTCTGCCGGGTCTTACACCGGACTGTTGGCCTGACATTAAACCCATAATGCACAGTAAAATAAGAGAGTTGAGTAAACACTTCTGTCTCAACGATTTCTCCCAAGAATGTCTTTCGGCTGCATGTTCATTGGGCTTTTTCAAGGTGGGTGTTGAGTTTCTGGATGTCTAGTT
Source organism: Calotriton arnoldi (assembly GCA_963921515.1). Taxonomy (NCBI): domain Eukaryota; kingdom Metazoa; phylum Chordata; class Amphibia; order Caudata; family Salamandridae; genus Calotriton; species Calotriton arnoldi. Next base: position 1,968,577 of record CAWUFW010000916.1, read on the forward strand.
TTTCCATTGTCTGTACGAGTGTTTGTTGTTGGTGGTTTTTGCTGTCTTTGAAGTGTTGTTATTGATAGGTGTGTGGATCTTGAAGGCGATGATGTTGTGGTCGCTCCAGCTTACGGGGGAGTTGTCTGTAACTGTGGCTTGTCCTAGGGGTGCAAACACGACATCTCGAGAGTGTGGCGCAGAGAGAGTTGGGCCAGAAGCCCTTTGCTGTAGGTTGAAGGCTTCGAGGTTGGATGCGATCGCTGTGGTTGCTGTTAGATTCTTCTTGTCAAGCCATATGTTGAGGTCTCCTAGAATGTATAGGTTTGCGTGGTCCATATCCGGGTCCCTCTTTATTGAATGAGAGCCACAGTATAGAGCACAGTTCCCCGCCCCTCTTAGTGGAAGGAGGTCTACAACGAAAGGCGATGTTTGTTGCCTTTGGCGTAGTTCCCTTTCTCTGTGTGTGTAATGAGAGGCACTAGGAAGGGTGTACTTCCCTGTCCCTCTGAGTGGAATGAGGGCAGTAATACCTAGTTCCCTGTCCCTCTGAGTGGAATGAGGGTAGTAATACGTAGTTCCCTGTCCCTCTGAGTGGAATGAGGGCAGTAATACGTAGTTCCCTCTGAGTGGAATGAGGGCAGTAATACGTAGTTCCCTCTGAGTGGAATGAGGGCAGTAATACGTAGTTCCCTGTCCCTCTGAGTGGAATGAGGGCAGTAATACGTAGTTCCCTCTGAGTGGAATGAGGGCAGTAATACGTAGTTCCCTGTCCCTCTGAGTGGAATGAGGGCAGTAATACGTATTTCCCTCTGAGTGGAATGAGGGCAGTAATACATAGCTGCCTCTGAGTGGAATGAGGGCAGTAATACGTAGTTCCCTGTCCCTCTGAGTGGAATGAGGGCAGTAATACATAGTTCCCTCTGAGTGGAATGAGGGCAGTAATACGTAGTTCCCTGTCCCTCTGAGTGGAATGAGGGCAGTAATACGTAGTTCCCTCTGAGTGGAATGAGGGCAGTAATACATAGTTGCCTCTGAGTGGAATGAGGGCAGTAATATGTAGTTCCCTCTGAGTGGAATGAGGGCAGTAATACGTAGTTCCCTCTGAGGGGAATGAGGGCAGTAATACGTAGTTCCCTCTGAGTGGAATGAGGGCAGTAATACATAGTTCCCTGTCCCTCTGAGTGGAATGAGGGCAGTAATACATAGTTCCCTCTGAGTGGAATGAGGGCAGTAATACGTAGTTCCCTGTCCCTCTGAGTGGAATGAGGGCAGTAATACGTAGTTCCCTCTGAGTGGAATGAGGGCAGTAATACATAGTTGCCTCTGAGTGGAATGAGGGCAGTAATACATAGTTCCCTGTCCCTCTGAGTGGAATGAGGGCAGTAATACATAGTTCCCTCTGAGTGGAATGAGGGCAGTAATACGTAGTTCCCTGTCCCTCTGAGTGGAATGAGGGCAGTCATACGTAGTTCCCTCTGAGTCGAATGAGGGCAGTAATACATAGTTCCCTCTGAGTGGAATGAGGGCAGTAGTACGTAGTTCCCTGTCCCTCTGAGGCAGTAATATGCAGTTCCCTGTCCCTCTGAGTGGAATGAGGGCAGTAATACGTAGTTCCCTCTGGAGTGGAATGAGGGCAGTAATAGGTAGTTCCCTCTGAGTGGAGCGAGGGCAGTAATACGTAGTTCCCTGTCCCTCTGAGGCAGTAATATGCAGTTCCCTGTCCCTCTGAGTTGAATGAGGGCAGTAATACATAGTTCCCTCTGAGTTGAATGAGGGCAGAAATACGTAGTTCCCTGTCCCTCTGAGTGGAATGAGGGCAGTAATACATAGTTCCCTCTGAGTGGAATGAGGGCAGTAATACGTAGTTCCTGTCCCTCTGAGTTGAATGAGGGCAGTAATACGTAGTTCCCTCTGAGTGGAATGAGGGCAGTAATCACGTAGTTCCCTGTCCCTCTGAGTGGAATGAGGGCAGTAATACGTAGTTCCCTGTCCCTCTGAGTGGAATGAGGGCAGTAATACGTAGTTCCCTCTGAGTGGAATGAGGGCAGTAATACATAGCTGCCTCTGAGTGGAATGAGGGCAGTAATACATAATTCCCTGTCCCTCTGAGTGGAATGAGGGCAGTAATACATAGTTCCCTCTGAGTGGAATGAGGGCAGTAATACGTAGTTCCCTCTGAGTGGAATGAGGGCAGTAATACATAGTTCCCTCTGAGTGGAATGAGGGCAGTAGTACGTATTTCCCTGTCCCTCTGAGGCAGTAATATGCAGTTCCCTATCCCTCTGAGTTGAATGAGGGCAGTAATACATAGTTCCCTCTGAGTGGAATGAGGGCAGTAATACATAGTTCCCTCTGAGTGGAATGAGGGCAGTAATACGTAGTTCCCTGTCCCTATTAGTGGAATGAGGGCAGTAATACGTAGTTCCCTCTGAGTGCAATGAGGGCAGTAATACGTAGTTCCCTGTCCCTCTGAGTGGAATGAGGGCAGTAATACGTAGTTCCCTCTGAGTGGAATGAGGGCAGTAATACGTAGTTCCCTGTCCCTCTGAGGCAGTAATATGCAGTTCCCTGTCCCTCTGAGTTGAATGAGGGCAGTAATACATAGTTCTCTCTGAGTTGAATGAGGGCAGTAATACGTAGTTCCCTGTCCCTCTGAGTGGAATGAGGGCAGTAATACATAGTTCCCTCTGAGTGGAATGAGGGCAGTAATACGTAGTTCCCTCTGAGTGGAATGAGGGCAGTAATACATAGTTGCCTCTGAGTGGAATGAGGGCAGTAATACGTAGTTCCCTCTGAGTGGAATGAGGGCAGTAATACGTAGTTCCCTCTGAGGGGAATGAGGGCAGTAATACGTAGTTCCCTGTCCCTCTGAGTGGAATGAGGGCAGTAATACGTAGTTCCCTCTGAGTGGAATGAGGGCAGTAATACATAGTTGCCTCTGAGTGGAATGAGGGCAGTAATACATAGTTCCCTCTGAGTGGAATGAGGGCAGTAGTACGTAGTTCCCTGTCCCTCTGAGGCAGTAATATGCAGTTCCCTGTCCCTCTGAGTGGAATGAGGGCAGTAATACGTAGTTCCCTCTGAGTGGAATGAGGGCAGTAATAGGTAGTTCCCTCTGAGTGGAACGAGGGCAGTAATACGTAGTTCCCTGTCCCTCTGAGGCAGTAATATGCAGTTCCCTGTCCCTCTGAGTTGAATGAGGGCAGTAATACATAGTTCCCTCTGAGTTGAATGAGGGCAGAAATACATAGTTCCCTGTCCCTCTGAGTGGAATGAGGGCAGTAATACATAGTTCCCTCTGAGTGGAATGAGGGCAGTAATACGTAGTTCCCTGTCCCTCTGAGTTGAATGAGGGCAGTAATACGTAGTTCCCTCTGAGTGGAATGAGGGCAGTAATACGTAGTTCCCTGTCCCTCTGAGTGGAATGAGGGCAGTAATACGTAGTTCCCTCTGAGTGGAATGAGGGCAGTAATACATAGCTGCCTCTGAGTGGAATGAGGGCAGTAATACGTAGTTCCCTCTGAGTGGAATGAGGGCAGTAATACGTAGTTCCCTCTGAGTGGAATGAGGGCAGTAATACATAATGCCCTGTCCCTCTGAGTGGAATGAGGGCAGTAATACATATTTCCCTCTGAGTGGAATGAGGGCAGTAATACGTAGTTCCCTCTGAGTGGAATGAGGGCAGTAATACATAGTTCCCTCTGAGTGGAATGAGGGCAGTAGTACGTATTTCCCTGTCCCTCTGAGGCAGTAATATGCAGTTCCCTGTCCCTCTGAGTTGAATGAGGGCAGTAATACATAGTTCCCTCTGAGTTGAATGAGGGCAGTAATACGTAGTTCCCTGTCCCTCTGAGTGGAATGAGGGCAGTAATACGTAGTTCCCTCTGAGTGGAATGAGGGCAGTAATACGTAGTTCCCTCTGAGTGGAATGAGGGCAGTAATACATAATTCCCTGTCCCTCTGAGTGGAATGAGGGCAGTAATACATAGTTCCCTCTGAGTGGAATGAGGGCAGTAATACCTAGTTCCCTGTCCCTGTGAGTGGAATGAGGGCAGTAATACGTAGTTCCCTCTGAGTGGAATGAGGGCAGTAATAGGTAGTTCCCTCTGAGTGGAATGAGGGCAGTAGTACGTATTTCCCTGTCCCTCTGAGGCAGTAATATGCAGTTCCTGTCCCTCTGAGTTGAATGAGGGCAGTAATACATAGTTCCCTCTGAGTTGAATGAGGGCAGTAATACGTAGTTCCCTGTCCCTCTGAGTGGAATGAGGGCAGTAATACATAGTTCCCTCTGAGTGGAATGAGGGCAGTAATACGTAGTTCCCTCTGAGTGGAATGAGGGCAGTAATACATAGTTGCCTCTGAGTGGAATGAGGGCAGTAATACGTAGTTCCCTCTGAGTGGAATGAGGGCAGTAATACGTAGTTCCCTCTGAGTGGAATGAGGGCAGTAATACGTAGTTCCCTCTGAGTGGAATGAGGACAGTAATACGTAGTTCCCTGTCCCTCTGAGTGGAATGAGGGCAGTAATCGTAGTTCCCTCTGAGTGGAATGAGGGCAGTAATACGTAGTTCCCTGTCCCTCTGAGTGGAATGAGGGCAGTAATACGTAGTTCCCTCTGAGTGGAATGAGGGCAGTAATACGTAGTTCCCTCTGAGTGGAATGAGGGCAGTAATACATAGTTCCCTGTCCCTCTGAGTGGAATGAGGGCAGTAATACATAGTTCCCTCTGAGTGGAATGAGGGCAGTAATACATAGTTCCCTCTGAGTGGAATGAGGACAGTAATACGTAGTTCCCTGTCCATCTGAGTGGAATGAGGGCAGTAATACGTAGTTCCCTCTGAGTGGAATGAGGGAAGTAATACGTAGTTCCCTCTGAGTGGAATGAGGGCAGTAATACATAGTTCCCTGTCCCTCTGAGTGGAATGAGGGCAGTAATACATAGTTCCCTCTGAGTGGAATGAGGGCAGTAATACGTAGTTCCCTGTCCCTCTGAGTGGAATGAGGGCAGTCATACGTAGTTCCTCTGAGTCGAATGAGGGCAGTAATACATAGTTCCTCTGAGTGGAATGAGGGCAGTAGTACGTAGTTCCCTGTCCCTCTGAGGCAGTAATATGCAGTTCCCTGTCCCTCTGAGTGGAATGAGGGCAGTAATATGTAGTTCCCTCTGAGTGGAATGAGGGCAGTAATAGGTAGTTCCCTCTGAGTGGAGCGAGGGCAGTAATACGTAGTTCCCTGTCCCTCTGAGGCAGTAATATGCAGTTCCCTGTCCCTCTGAGTTGAATGAGGGCAGTAATACATAGTTCCCTCTGAGTTGAATGAGGGCAGAAATACGTAGTTCCCTGTCCCTCTGAGTGGAATGAGGGCAGTAATACATAGTTCCCTCTGAGTGGAATGAGGGCAGTAATACGTAGTTCCCTGTCCCTCTGAGTTGAATGAGGGCAGTAATACGTAGTTCCCTCTGAGTGGAATGAGGGCAGTAATACGTAGTTCCTTGTCCCTCTGAGTGGAATGAGGGCAGTAATACGTAGTTCCCTCTGAGTGGAATGAGGGCAGTAATACATAGCTGCCTCTGAGTGGAATGAGGGCAGTAATACGTAGTTCCCTCTGAGTGGAATGAGGGCAGTAATACGTAGTTCCCTCTGAGTGGAATGAGGGCAGTAATACATAATTCCCTGTCCCTCTGAGTGGAATGAGGGCAGTAATACATAGTTCCCTCTGAGTGGAATGAGGGCAGTAATACGTAGTTCCCTCTGAGTGGAATGAGGGCAGTAAAACATAGTTCCCTCTGAGTGGAATGAGGGCAGTAGTATGTATTTCCCTGTCCCTCTGAGGCATTAATATGCAGTTCCCTGTCCCTCTGAGTTGAATGAGGGCAGTAATACATAGTTCCCTCTGAGTTGAATGAGGGCAGTAATACGTAGTTCCCTCTGAGTGGAATGAGGGCAGTAATACGTAGTTCCCTCTGAGTGGAATGAGGGCAGTAATACATAATTCCCTGTCCCTCTGAGTGGAATGAGGGCAGTAATACATAGTTCCCTCTGAGTGGAATGAGGGGCAGTAATACCTAGTTCCCTGTCCCTCTGAGTGGAATGAGGGCAGTAATACGTAGTTCCCTCTGAGTGGAATGAGGGCAGTAATACATAGTTCCCTCTGAGTGGAATGAGGGCAGTAGTACGTATTTCCCTGTCCCTCTGAGGCAGTAATATGCAGTTCCCTGTCCCTCTGAGTTGAATGAGGGCAGTAATACATAGTTCCTCTGAGTTGAATGAGGGCAGTAATACGTAGTTCCCTGTCCCTCTGAGTGGAATGAGGGCAGTAATACATAGTTCCCTCTGAGTGGAATGAGGGCAGTAATACGTAGTTCCTGTCCCTATTAGTGGAATGAGGGCAGTAATACGTAGTTCCCTCTGAGTGGAATGAGGGCAGTAATACGTAGTTCCCTGTCCCTCTGAGTGGAATGAGGGCAGTAATACGTAGTTCCCTCTGAGTGGAATGAGGGCAGTAATACGTAGTTCCCTGTCCCTCTGAGGCAGTAATATGCAGTTCCCTGTCCCTCTGAGTTGAATGAGGGCAGTAATACATAGTTCTCTCTGAGTTGAATGAGGGCAGTAATACGTAGTTCCCTGTCCCTCTGAGTGGAATGAGGGCAGTAATACATAGTTCCCTCTGAGTGGAATGAGGGCAGTAATACGTAGTTCCCTGTCGCTCTGAGTGGAATGAGGGCAGTAATACGTAGTTCCCTCTGAGTGGAATGAGGGCAGTAATACATAGTTGCCTCTGAGTGGAATGAGGGCAGTAATACGTAGTTCCCTCTGAGTGGAATGAGGGCAGTAATACGTAGTTCCCTCTGAGGGGAATGAGGGCAGTAATACGTAGTTCCCTCTGAGTGGAATGAGGGCAGTAATACATAGTTCTCTGTCCCTCTGAGTGGAATGAGGGCAGTAATACATAGTTCCCTCTGAGTGGAATGAGGGCAGTAATACGTAGTTCCCTGTCCCTCTGAGTGGAATGAGGGCAGTAATACGTAGTTCCCTCTGAGTGGAATGAGGGCAGTAATACGTAGTTCCCTCTGAGTGGAATGAGGGCAGTATACATAGTTCCCTGTCCCTCTGAGTGGAATGAGGGCAGTAATACATAGTTCCCTCTGAGTGGAATGAGGGCAGTAATACGTAGTTCCCTGTCCCTCTGAGGCAGTAATATGCAGTTCCCTGTCCCTCTGAGTGGAATGAGGGCAGTCATACGTAGTTCCCTCTGAGTGGAATGAGGGCAGTAATACATAGTTCCCTCTGAGTGGAATGAGGGCAGTAGTACGTAGTTCCCTGTCCCTCTGAGGCAGTAATATGCAGTTCCCTGTCCCTCTGAGTGGAATGAGGGCAGTAATACGTAGTTCCCTCTGAGTGGAATGAGGGCAGTAATAGGTAGTTCCCTCTGAGTAGAACGAGGGCAGTAATATGTAGTTCCCTGTCCCTCTGAGGCAGTAATATGCAGTTCCCTGTCCCTCTGAGTTGAATGAGGGCAGTAATACATAGTTCCCTCTGAGTTGAATGAGGGCAGAAATACGTAGTTCCCTGTCCCTCTGAGTGGAATGAGGGCAGTAATACATAGTTCCCTCTGAGTGGAATGAGGGCAGTAATACGTAGTTCCCTGTCCCTCTGAGTTGAATGAGGGCAGTAATACGTAGTTCCCTCTGAGTGGAATGAGGGCAGTAATACGTAGTTCCCTGTCCCTCTGAGTGGAATGAGGGCAGTAATACGTAGTTCCCTCCGAGTGGAATGAGGGCAGTAATACATAGCTGCCTCTGAGTGGAATGAGGGCAGTAATACGTAGTTCCCTCTGAGTGGAATGAGGGCAGTAATACGTAGTTCCCTCTGAGTGGAATGAGGGCAGTAATACATAATTCCCTGTCCCTCTGAGTGGAATGAGGGCAGTAATACATAGTTCCTCTGAGTGGAATGAGGGCAGTAATACCTAGTTCCCTGTCCCTCTGAGTGGAATGAGGGCAGTAATACATAGTTCCCTCTGAGTGGAATGAGGGCAGTAATACATAGTTCCCTCTGAGTGGAATGAGGGCAGTAGTACGTATTTCCCTGTCCCTCTGAGGCAGTAATATGCAGTTCCCTGTCCCTCTGAGTTGAATGAGGGCAGTAATACATAGTTCCCTCTGAGTTGAATGAGGGCAGTAATACGTAGTTCCCTGTCCCTCTGAGGCAGTAATATGCAGTTCCCTGTCCCTCTGAGTTGAATGAGGGCAGTAATACATAGTTCCCTCTGAGTTGAATGAGGGCAGAAATACGTAGTTCCCTGTCCCTCTGAGTGGAATGAGGGCAGTAATACATAGTTCCCTCTGAGTGGAATGAGGGCAGTAATACATAGTTCCCTGTCCGTCTGAGTTGAATGAGGGCAGTAATACGTAGTTCCCTGTCCCTCTGAGTGGAATGAGGGCAGTAATACGTAGTTCCCTCTGAGTGGAATGAGGGCAGTAATACATAGCTGCCTCTGAGTGGAATGAGGGCAGTAATACGTAGTTCCCTCTGAGTGGAATGAGGGCAGTAATACGTAGTTCCCTCTGAGTGGAATGAGGGCAGTAATACATAATTCCCTGTCCCTCTGAGTGGAATGAGGGCAGTAATACATAGTTCCCTCTGAGTGGAATGAGGGCAGTAATACGTAGTTCCCTGTCCCTCTGAGTTGAATGAGGGCAGTAATACGTAGTTCCCTCTGAGTGGAATGAGGGCAGTAATACGTAGTTCCCTGTCCCTCTGAGTGGAATGAGGGCAGTAATACGTAGTTCACTCTGAGTGGAATGAGGGCAGTAATACATAGCTGCCTCTGAGTGGAATGAGGGCAGTAATACGTAGTCCCCTCTGAGTGGAATGAGGGCAGTAATACATAATTTCCTGTCCCTCTGAGTGGAATGAGGGCAGTAATACATAGTTCCCTCTGAGTGGAATGAGGGCAGTAATACGTAGTTCCCTCTGAGTGGAATGAGGGCAGTAATACATAGTTCCCTCTGAGTGGAATGAGGGCAGTAGTACGTATTTCCCTGTCCCTCTGAGGCAGTAATATGCAGTTCCCTGTCCCTCTGAGTTGAATGAGGGCAGTAATACATAGTTCCCTCTGAGTTGAATGAGGGCAGTAATACGTAGTTCCCTGTCCCTCTGAGTGGAATGAGGGCAGTAATACGTAGTTCCCTCTGAGTGGAATGGGGGCAGTAATACGTAGTTCCCTCTGAGTGGAATGAGGGCAGTAATTCATAATTCCCTGTCCCTCTGAGTGGAATGAGGGCAGTAATACATAGTTCCCTCTGAGTGGAATGAGGGCAGTAATACCTAGTTCCCTGTCCCTCTGAGTGGAATGAGGGCAGTAATACGTAGTTCCCTCTGAGTGGAATGAGGGCAGTAATACATAGTTCCCTCTGAGTGGAATGAGGGCAGTAGTACGTATTTCCCTGTCCCTCTGAGGCAGTAATATGCAGTTCCCTGTCCCTCTGAGTTGAATGAGGGCAGTAATACATAGTTCCCTCTGAGTTGAATGAGGGCAGTAATACGTAGTTCCCTGTCCCTCTGAGTGGATTGAGGGCAGTAATACATAGTTCCCTCTGAGTGGAATGAGGGCAGTAATACGTAGTTCCCTGTCCCTATTAGTGGAATGAGGGCAGTAATACGTAGTTCCCTCTGAGTCAAATGAGGGCAGTAATACGTAGTTCCCTGTCCCTCTGAGTGGAATGAGGGCAGTAATACGTAGTTCCCTCTGAGTGGAATGAGGTCAGTAATACGTAGTTCCCTGTCCCTCTGAGGCAGTAATATGCAGTTCCCTGTCCCTCTGAGTGGAATGAGGGCAGTAATACGTAGTTCCCTCTGAGTGGAATGAGGGCAGTAATACATAGTTGCCTCTGAGTGGAATGAGGGCAGTAATACGTAGTTCCCTCTGAGTGGAATGAGGGCAGTAATACGTAGTTCCCTCTGAGGGGAATGAGGGCAGTAATACGTAGTTCCCTCTGAGTGGAATGAGGGCAGTAATACATAGTTCCCTGTCCCTCTGAGTGGAATGAGGGCAGTAATACATAGTTCCTCTGAGTGGAATGAGGGCAGTAATACGTAGTTCCCTGTCCCTCTGAGTGGAATGAGGGCAGTAATACGTAGTTCCCTCTGAGTGGAATGAGGGCAGTAATACGTAGTTCCCTCTGAGTGGAATGAGGGCAGTAATACGTAGTTCCCTCTGAGTGGAATGAGGGCAGTAATACATAGTTCCCTGTCCCTCTGAGTGGAATGAGGGCAGTAATACATAGTTCCCGCTGAGTGGAATGAGGGCAGTAATACGTAGTTCCCTGTCCCTCTGAGTGGAATGAGGGCAGTCATACGTAGTTCCCTCTGAGTGGAATGAGGGCAGTAATACATAGTTCCCTCTGAGTGGAATGAGGGCAGTAGTACGTAGTTCCCTGTCCCTCTGAGGCAGTAATATGCAGTTCCCTGTCTCTCTGAGTGGAATGAGGGCAGTAATACGTAGTTCCCTCTGAGTGGAATGAGGGCAGTAATAGGTAGTTCCCTCTGAGTGGAACGAGGGCAGTAATACGTAGTTCCCTGTCCCTCTGAGGCAGTAATATGCAGTTCCCTGTCCCTCTGAGTTGAATGAGGGCAGTAATACATAGTTCCCTCTGAGTTGAATGAGGGCAGAAATACGTAGTTCCCTGTCCCTCTGAGTGGAATGAGGGCAGTAATACATAGTTCCCTCTGCGTGGAATGAGGGCAGTAATACGTAGTTCCCTGTCCCTCTGAGTTGAATGAGGGCAGTAATACGTAGTTCCCTCTGAGTGGAATGAGGGCAGTAATACGTAGTTCCCTGTCCCTCTGAGTGGAATGAGGGCAGTAATACGTAGTTCCCTCTGAGTGGAATGAGGGCAGTAATACATAACTGCCTCTGAGTGGAATGAGGGCAGTAATACGTAGTTCCCTCTGAGTGGAATGAGGGCAGTAATACGTAGTTCCCTCTGAGTGGAATGAGGGCAGTAATACATAATTCCCTGTCCCTCTGAGTGGAATGAGGGCAGTAATACATAGTTCCCTCTGAGTGGAATGAGGGCAGTAATACCTAGTTCCCTGTCCCTCTGAGTGGAATGAGGGCAGTAATACGTAGTTCCCTCTGAGTGGAATGAGGGCAGTAATACATAGTTCCCTCTGAGTGGAATGAGGGCAGTAGTACGTATTTCCCTGTCCCTCTGAGGCAGTAATATGCAGTTCCCTGTCCCTCTGAGTTGAATGAGGGCAGTAATACATAGTTCCCTCTGAGTTGAATGAGGGCAGTAATACGTAGTTCCCTGTCCCTCTGAGTGGAATGAGGGCAGTAATACGTAGTTCCCTCTGAGTGGAATGAGGGCAGTAATACGTAGTTCCCTCTGAGTGGAATGAGGGCAGTAATACATAATTCCCTGTCCCTCTGAGTGGAATGAGGGCAGTAATACATAGTTCCCTCTGAGTGGAATGAGGGCAGTAATACCTAGTTCCCTGTCCCTCTGAGTGGAATGAGGGCAGTAATACGTAGTTCCCTCTGAGTGAATTGAGGGCAGTAATACATAGTTCCTCTGAGTGGAATGAGGGCAGTAGTACGTATTTCCCTGTCCCTCTGAGGCAGTAATATGCAGTTCCCTGTCCTCTGAGTTGAATGAGGGCAGTAATACATAGTTCCTCTGAGTTGAATGAGGGCAGTAATACGTAGTTCCCTGTCCCTCTGAGTGGAATGAGGGCAGTAATACATAGTTCCCTCTGAGTGGAATGAGGGCAGTAATACGTAGTTCCCTGTCCCTATTAGTGGAATGAGGGCAGTAATACGTAGTTCCCTCTGAGTGGAATGAGGGCAGTAATACGTAGTTCCCTGTCCCTCTGAGTGGAATGAGGGCAGTAATACGTAGTTCCCTCTGAGTGGAATGAGGGCAGTAATACGTAGTTCCCTCTGAGTGGAATGAGGGCAGTAATATGTAGTTCCCTGTCCCTCTGAGGCAGTAATATGCAGTTCCCTGTCCCTCTGAGTTGAATGAGGGCAGTAATACATAGTTCCCTCTGAGTGGAATGAGGGCAGTAATACGTAGTTCCCTCTGAGTGGAATGAGGGCAGTAATACATAGTTGCCTCTGAGTGGAATGAGGGCAGTAATACGTAGTTCCCTCTGAGTGGAATGAGGGCAGTAGTACGTAGTTCCCTGTCCCTCTGAGGGAGTAATATGCAGTTCCCTGTCCCTCTGAGTTGAATGAGGGCAGTAATACATAGTTCCCTCTGAGTTGAATGAGGGCAGTAATACGTAGTTCCCTGTCCCTCTGAGTGGAATGAGGGCAGTAATACATAGTTCCCTCTGAGTGGAATGAGGGCAGTAATACGTAGTTCCCTGTCCCTATTAGTGGAATGAGGGCAGTAATACGTAGTTCCCTCTGAGTGGAATGAGGGCAGTAATACGTAGTTCCCTGTCCCTCTGAGTGGAATGAGGGCAGTAATACGTAGTTCCCTCTGAGTGGAATGAGGGCAGTAATACGTAGTTCCCTCTGAGTTGAATGAGGGCAGTAATATGTAGTTCCCTGTCCCTCTGAGGCAGTAATATGCAGTTCCCTGACCCTCTGAGTTGAATGAGGGCAGTAATACATAGTTCCCTCTGAATGGAATGAGGGCAGTAATACGTAGTTCCCTCTGAGTGGAATGAGGGCAGTAATACATAGTTGCCTCTGAGTGGAATGAGGGCAGTAATACGTAGTTCCCTCTGAGTGGAATGAGGGCAGTAGTACGTAGTTCCCTGTCCCTCTGAGGCAGTAATATGCAGTTCCCTGTCCCTCTGAGTTGAATGAGGGCAGTAGTACATAGTTCCCTCTGAGTTGAATGAGGGCAGTAATACGTAGTTTCCTGTCCCTCTGAGTGGAATGAGGGCAGTAATACATCGTTCCCTCTGAGTGGAATGAGGGCAGTAATACGTAGTTCCCTGTCCCTCTGAGTGGAATGATGGCAGTAATACATAGTTCCCTCTGAGTGGAATGAGGGCAGTAATACATAGTTCCCTGTCCCTCTGAGTGGAATGAGGCAGTAATACGTAGTTCCCTCTGAGTGGAATGAGGGCAGTAATACGTAGTTCCCTCTGAGTGGAATGAGGGCAGTAATACGTAGTCTCAGAAGAAATCTGTCTGCGAGTGATTGGTTAAGCGGATTCTTTTAATTTTTTACAGCGACCCCTGACGAAGAACCGAACAGGTTCGAAATGCTTTGGGTTTTACTGTGAGTCCTGAGGAAATACGATTGGCCGCACATACTTATGTTAAAACCTGGATTGCCAACAGAAAGTATTTGAAAATGCGAAAATAAAGTATTTGGCATAACTATGCTGTCTCCGGATTGATTTTACGAATATATAAGATTTGGACAATTTGAATTGATGACTGTTTGGTTTACTAAGGATTAAATATGGTCAAGTTTGAAAAAGTGCTTTACATGGAGCATCGTTCTCACTCAAGCAGCGCAGCAGCTGGGTGCGCAAAAACGCACCCTTTGCCAGTACTGTCCTTTGAGACCCCTGGTAAAGCTTTTTAAGACCCCTGGCTTACACTTTGAGACTCCGATTAAAGCTTTTTAAGACCCTTGGTAAAGCTCTTTGAGACCCCTGGTAAAGCTCTTTGAGACCCGTGGCTTGCACTTTGAGACCCCCGGTAAAGCTATTTGAGATCCCTGGTAAAGCTCTTTGAGACCCCTGGCTTTCACTTTGAGACCCCTCGTAAAGCTCTTTGAGACCCCTGGCTTTCACTTTGAGACCCCTGGTAAAGCTCTTTGAGAACCCTGGTAAAGTTTTTTAAACCGGTCCCAGGATGACCTGGCATGGCAGTTCGGGCTGAACTGTTTCCACGAGGAGTTGCTCTAGACTGATTTGCATATGGCTGGGTCCAAACTGCAGCGGCGAAGAGAGCAGAACTATGATGGATTCCACCCAGATCTGTGACTGGGGGTGAGTGTCTGAAAAGTTTCAGCGCTCCGTCCATCATCTCCTTGTGTTTGCTTTGTTCACCCTAAGTGGCCAGGGTATGCCCAGACGTGGGTCCCTGGCTCACTTTGCTACTGGATTCAAGCTAGCCTTGCTGATGAGGGGTGATACCCTGAAACCGGTCCCAGGATGCTTGTTTCCTGTAGGAAAGTAGGATCTGCTTTCATGGTCACCCCCACTTTTTGCTGGTGTCGTTATGTTTTACTGACTAGTCTTGACAGTGATCCTGCTAATCAGGACCCCGGTCTCTTTGCTTCTTCCCTAAATTGGTCCTTGCTGAGTACTTAGGTACCCCCCAGATTGGCTACTGGTGTGCCCTTATAAGTCCCTAGTACATGGTACTAAGGTACCCAGGGCATAGGTACACCAGGGGTCTCCCATGGGCTGCAGCATGTATTATACCAACCATGAGAGACCATTCAAAATGGAACTGCAGGCCTGCCATTGCAGCCTGTGTAAGCTGGCGCTAGCACCACTTACAACAGATATACGTTTCTTTATATCTGAAGTCACTACACTTAAAACCTATAAGTCACCCCTAAGGCAGGCCTTTCAATCCTGAAGGCAGGCTTCTCGGTTCTAAGTGTGAGGGTGCCCCTGCATGAGCGGGACACCCCTGCAACATTCGGAGTCCATTCTCCTTGGCTGTCAGGGCATCAGCCATTTTGATATATAGAGTGGCCATGTGTCATTACGCGATGACCATCTCTAAGCTGGCTGCAATGAACCCTGTCTTGTTTGGTATCAAAGATGTTGGAATAATACCCCCACACCATACACGGTGTGAGATGTATGATTCCATGCACTGTAAAGCTCCTCCAGGAGGCCCTCAGTGCTCCCGGTACCAGTCTCCCAGAGCCTGACAGCAAACTGTGGCTGCTGCCGACCAGAGACATGATTCTGCCCTCCTGCTGCTGAGCCAAGCTCGAGCAGGTGAAGGCCTGACAATAGGTTTCCTGTCACAGGGAGTCGTGACCACCTCCCAGACAGGGTTTAGTGTATTGGGACAGGGTGGGGGCGCTTGCCAGCACCACTGAGACTGCTTGAAGGGCACATTTGGTGCCCCCTTGCATACTCCAGTCCAAACCAGTTCAGGGAGTTGTTGGTTCCCACTCTGGCACACATCTGGAAAAAGGACCTGGGAGTAACCTCCCCACTGTCCAGCCCCTCCTCTGGGAGGGACCCTGAATCGTCCCAACCCTTTCCTTAGGGTTCTTAAGGGCTTACCTGTGGGTGGGTCCCTAGATTCGTCATTGGACAAGATTCAGATCACATACCACTTCAACTTCAACCGTCTGGGCACTCTGGACCTAGCTGGACTTAGCGTTGGGAATCGAGACTGCAACTGGGAAGACTCCTGCTGCTCCTGGTCTTGTCGTCCTGCAAGTCTGCTGCAACGTCTGTGCTTGTGCGCCATACAGGTTCTTCACAAGGCCCGTGGACATCCAAGACACCCGAAGGAATCACCCCTGGAGTGAAGGAGTCACTCGCCTGCATCTGTAGGCACAGCAACGCAGCTGACCGGTCTGCTGATCCCGGGCTCCCACGGACTCTGAAAGGCTCAGCAACACAAGTGGTATTTCTGCAACTTCCTTGAGGCCTGCACTGTCTTCTCACCGAGTTTGAGGCCAGTATCCCTTGCCGGAACCACTGGAACTCAACCCCTGTGCACTGCGTCGATTTGCCGGTGCCAAAGTTTGTTTACTCTCTCCTCCAGAGATCTTCGGGCTCCAAGAAGCTCCAACCTCAAGCATCTCCTTCAGCCAAGATCTTTGCCTGCATCGCATCCCCTGCACCGTTGGCCTTCATCTTTTGGTGAGCTGCTTGAGGTCCTCTAGCGACTCCTGTGTCTTCGGCCTGTGGGTCCTCTCGACGGTCTTCTTTGGCTCCATTGGGCTCCCCTGCTTGCTTGGGCCTACAATGACTTACCTGCTCGTGGTGAGTCACATAGACCTTGCTGGTCCCGACACCGCACCTTTTTCTTCAACTACGTTGGTTGCTGTTGCCAAGACTTGTTGGTGCCCTTGCTGGACACTGACCCCTTGGCTCTTGACATCCGGCGTGGGACAGTTCGTGAACGGCTCGTGGTCTTCCTCGGCGTCACCTGGTCCATACAGCTGCAACTTCAATGGCACCGTCAACCTCCCCTGCATCTTCGACATCGGTGGGCACTCGTCTCCCGTGCCTCCGGGCCACTCCTGAGTGGCATAGACTCTGTCCCCTCTGCTTGCAGGTACCTCTCATCTTGAATCCACCTTTGGGTTCCACCGGACACTTTCACCTTCTTCGCCAGCGGCATCTTTTCCGAAGTCCTTCATTGTAGTCTACGGCGGTTTCCGACGTCACTTGACACCTATGCACCCGGCTTCCCTGGTGTAGGTATCCTGGTTCCTGGGGTATCCATGGGTGGGGTGACTCTCCAATCTTCCATATTCCACGGGGTTTCTTCGTGGTCCATTGGGAAGGCTCCTTCTTCTTTAAAATTGCAACCGCAACTTACCTGTTGACTAACATTGAGCACGCGGTCGTGTTCCGGCTCCGCACACGACCTCCGTGGGGCTCCTGTTTACTTACCTTTGGTTATTCCTTGGGTCCCCGGCTCTTCTACGTCTTTGGGTCTATTCTCGACTTAGGTCGTGGTCCGCATTCCACCATTTTAGTATATGCTTTGGTCTCCCCCGGAGACCACTGTGCATTCTGTGCTATTTACGTATTCTATTGACAAAGTATTGTGTTGTATCTCCGGGTAGGAGATAATACATTGTGTTAGTGAGTGTTAATAATATATACATATTTTTATAACTACACTGTGTGGTTCTTTTTCACTTAACCTATACCATAAGATTAAATACTGGTAAAACAAGCTGCTTTACACTCCTTCTGGACTAAGCCTGAAGGCTGCTCTCCTCAGCTACCACTTAGAGACCTTTCTACGGTTGTCTAAGACCACTATCATCACCATAAGGGCTGTCTGGATTAGTGCAGGGTGCTACACTTATATATGTGAGCGCCATATACTATGTCAGCTTCTCACATTTCTGGTCCAGGAAGGACCTGGCCTGGCAGTTCGGGCTGGACTGTTCCCATTGGGCGCAGGGTCAAGACTGATTTGCATATGGCTGGGTCTAAACTGAGGTGGCGAAGAGAGCAGAAGAACGATGATGGATTCTACCCAGATCCGTGACTGGGGTGAGTGTCTGAAAAGTTTCAGCACTCTGTCCATCATCGTGTTTGCAAAGCTTTTTGAGACCCCTGGCTTGCACTTTGGGACCCCCGATAAAGCTTTTTGAGACCCCTGTTAAAGCTCTTTGAGACCCCTGGTAAAGCTTTTTGAGATCCCTGGATTGCACTTTGAGACTCCGGGTATAGCTCTTTGAGACCCCTGGTAAACTCTTTGAGATCCCTGGCAAAGCTTTTTGAGACCCCTGGATTGCACTTTGAGATCCCTGGTAAAGCTCTTTGAGACCCTTGCTAAAGCTTTTTGAGACCCCTGGCTTGCCTTTTGAGACCCCTGGTAAAGCTCTTTGAGACCCTTGCTAAAGCTTTTTGAGACCCCTGGCTTGCCTTTTGAGACCCCTGGTAAAGCCCTGTGAGAACCCTGGTAAAGCTCTTTGAGACCCCTGGTAAAGCTCCTTGAGACCCCATGTAAAGATTTTTGAGACCCCTGGCTTGTACTTTGAGACCCCTGGTAAAGCTCTTTGAGACCCTTGGTAAAGATCTTTGAGACCCCTGGTCAAGCTTTTTGAGACCCCTGGTTTGCACTTTGAGACCCCTGTTAAAGCCCTTTGAGAAACACACAAAGGTGATGGGAGCTACTGCTTGCAATAAGTCTAACCACTGGCAATCGCTCGGGGTAGCAGTCCAACCCATTGTTCATCTGCCCACCATGCCACCTCAGATCAGACCCAGTCCTATGCAAATCAGTCTTGACCCTGCTCCTCATGGGAACAGTCCAGCCCGAACTGCCTTTGAGACCATTGGTGTAGCTTTTTGGGACCCCTGGCACAGCCCCTCGAGACTCCTAGCACTGCCGCTTGAGATGCTTGGCACTACCCTTGAGACTCCCAGCACTGCCACTTGAGACACTTGGCACTGCCCTTTGAGACCCCTGGTATAGTTCTTTGGGACACCTGCCACTGCCCCTTGAGAAGCCTGGCACTGCCCCTTGAGACACCTAGCACTGAGCCTTCAGACCCTTGGCACTGAGTCTTGAGACACATGCCACTGCCCGTCGAGTTGCCTGGCACTGTCCCTTGAGACACCCGGCACTGCCCCTTGAGACACCTGCACTGCCCCTTGAGATGCCTGGCACTGCTCCTTGAGATGCCTGGCACTGCCCCTTGAGACCCCTGGCACTGCCCACTAAGATGCCTGGCACTGCCCCTTGAGACCCCTGGCACTGCCCCTTGAGTCCCCTGGCACTGCCCATTGAGATGCCTGACACTACCCCTAGAGACCCCTGGTATAACTCTTTGGGACCCCTGGCACTGCCCCTTGAGACCCCTTCCACTGCCCCTTGAGACCCCTGGCACTGCCCATTGAGACACCTGCACTG
The DNA here is from genome assembly GCA_963921515.1 of Calotriton arnoldi. Classification (NCBI taxonomy): domain Eukaryota; kingdom Metazoa; phylum Chordata; class Amphibia; order Caudata; family Salamandridae; genus Calotriton; species Calotriton arnoldi. The sequence continues at coordinate 1,987,116 of CAWUFW010000916.1, forward strand.
CCCCTTAAGACCCCAGGTATAACTCTTTGGGACCCCTGGCACTGGCCCTTGAGACCCCTGGCACTGGCCCTTGAGACCCCTGGCATTGCCTATTGAGATGTTTGGCACTGCCCCTTGAGACCCCTGGTATAACTCTTTGGGACCCCTGGCACTGCCCCTTGAGACCCCTGGTGCTGCCCCTTGATACCCCTGGTACTGCCTCTTGAGACCCCTGGCACTGCCACTTGAGACCCCTGCCACTGCCCATTGAGACGCCTGCACTGCCCCTTAAGACCCTTGGTATAACTCTTTGGGACCCTGGCACTGCCCCTTGAGACCCCTGGCACTGCCCCTTGAGACCCCTGGCACTGCCCATTGAGATGCCTGGCACTGCCCCTTGAGACCCCTGGAATAGCTGTTTGGGACCCCTGGCACTGCCCCTTGAGATGCCTGGCACTGCCCATTGAGATGCCTGGCACTGCCCCTTGAGACCCCTGGTAAAACTCTTAGGGATCCCTTGCACTGGCCCTTGAGACCCCTGGCACTAACCCTTGAGACGCCTGGCACTGCCTATTGAGATGCCTGGCACTGCCCCTTGAGAACCCTGGTATAACTCTTTGGGACCCCTGGCACTGCCCCCTGAGACCCCTGGCACTGCCCCTTGAGGCCACTGGCACTGCCCCTTGAGACCCCTGGCACTGCCCATTGAGATTCCTGGCACTGCCCCTTGAGACCCCTGGTATAACCCTTTGAGACTCCTGGACCTGCCCCTTGAGACCCCTGGCGCTGCCCCTTGAGACCCCTGGCACTGCCTATTGAGACTGCAATCCAACAAGGAGCTACAGAGGGAATCTAAATGCCAGGCCACCCTCCAATCAACATATAATTCAACAACAAAGACCTGGCATTGGTAGGCACTTTTTTATCAATTCATATATATTAATACGTAGGATTTCTTATAGGGCGATATACTAATCTTTTCCCAAGCTCAGTAGTTCTTTTTCATGAACTCTGACCTAATCCCCCGTGCCTTAATAATTCATAATTTAAAAACCCACATTGGGGAAAAAAGGATATACCAGTCAACAGTCAATTCACTCGACCACCACCAGTCAACATTAAAGTATATACATGTTCCAGAAATAGGATGGTGTCAAAGAGTGTAGAAAAATGAGAAAGTATCTCACGTGCGCACCACCAGACGAGCTACTGGCAGGTTCTCACCAGCTTGCCCACGTATTTATCATCATCGATAACTTTCTCATATATAGTGAAATATGTGTCCAGTGCGGGAAAGATAAAGAAATTGGAAAGAAAAACACGACCCTAAGGAGAATGAGACCAAAGAAGCCTCAATAAAAAATGGGTACAACTCACATACGCACTCCTAGCTTTTTATTTCCACAGAGTGAGTTGGCCCAGTATTAAAAACACAGCATGTTGTTAACCACTTAGAGGATGGCCAACATGTTTCATTGCCTTTTCAAAGGTAGCGGCAAATTCATCAGGGCAACCGAGGTCAGCAATCACCTCCCTGGACCTTTGTACATCAAAAAGAGTGACTGACAAACATCAAAAGAGAAAGACAAAACAACGACTGGTAAAGCCAGAGAGACACTACCCTTTTCTTTTTGTTAATTCAGTACAGGTAATCTTACAAATGTGGACAGCACTGCAGTGGTAGCCACATGTCCTGTGGCTACAGTCAATATTTACCTAGTGAGAACCATGGGCCCACATACCAGCTCTCACTTAGTTGCAGGGGTGTATATAATTTATACTTATTCTCCCCTTTTCAAAGCACCTCTGTTGCTCAAACTTCACCTGTGGAAACAGACACAACACAGAAACTTTACACATAATTATGTATAATTATATATAAACATTTATAATTGTCGGTTCTGTTCGTTCAAGACATATTAGCCTGTCCCTGAACCTTTAAAAATCTACATTAGGCCTGCTTGCCCCTGCACTCAGAGCAATATTCCTCCTTTCCCCTTTTCCCTTTTCTTGGAGATTGATTCAAACTAATCCATCTCTTTTTCGTCAATCTGTGCAGTAAATCCCTACCCACTCGTCATTGAAACGCCACCATCACTAAATAGTGAATGCGTCTAATACAGCTTACGCACTTACAAGTATCATCAAACTACTACACTGTTCATATTCAATTCCATCAAATCAATAACAACACATCACCCAGCATACTCTCACCGTTTGAAATGCAACCACGCGCGGGCAATCGTCCCAGCGTTTCGCCGAGCTGAGTGCTAACTCCATTTAAAACGGAGCGCAACCCTTCTCCTATTGCATCACGTCACTACGGCGGTCACATGATCACCGTTAAAGGCTCAGGCAGCGCACCACCAATGCCGCGGCCATCTTGACCTGCCAGTTAGAACGCATATGCAGGTATATTGTAACCACCGTGTAACCTGCTATTAAATATGCCACGAATCATCCAAAAATTTTAAAACGCCAGGGTAACTAATAAGGGACCGATTATGGTTCTTATTCTTTTGCACACAATTGTTTTCTTTTCAAAAGCACAAAGAAAACACAGCAGTGGTTCTGTTAACTGCCCACACAAAATGCTGTACAGTTGACCATGCAAAAGCATGTCAGTACAAGACCATAAACAGAGCATTTAAAAAATTACAATCAGACTAAATGTCAAGCGTCTTTATTGAACCCCCCGAATGTGTGCACATTAGAGAAGGGAGTGGGACTTTAGCGGACATAACATTAATGAACACAAAGCACCGCTCCACATAATTCTAATTACTGATCTTATTCCACTCAATTTGGTCATTGAGGCCAATTTGATCTGCTTTCTCAGAATAAATCCAACGAGCCTCCTTTATGGCAAGTGTTTTCTCCACATTGTTGGCATCACCCAATACCTTCTCCAAAACCACCCATTTCACTGCTCTGTGATTATGTTGTTTTTCTCGATAATGTTGAACCAATCTAGTGGTCAATTTTCCAGTTTTAATAGTACTGATATGCTCTTGCACCCTAACTTTAATTTTTCGGGTTGTAAGGCCAATATAGTGCAGCCCACATTGGCATGTTAATCTGTAGATAACATTCATAGAGTTGCAATTACTAAACCTATTAAGGTGCCATGTTCTTCCACTCTGCAACCGCACACTCGTAGTTTTCTCTGTTAACTCACATACTGAGCACCCCCACACGGGTAGTGCCCAGATGGAATAGATGTATTTCCCGTTCGCTGCACAGGCCTCGTATGGACAAGCCTGTCCTTCAAATTCTGGGCACGCTTAAAGGCGAACCTTGGTTGTGGCATTTGATACTCATTAGTAGATAACAAAGACCAGTGCTTTCTTATCAACAGAGGTGCTTTGAAAAGGGGAGAATAAGTATAAATTATATACACCCCTGCAACTAAGTGAGAGCTGGTATGTGGGCCCATGGTTCTCACTAGGTAAATATTGACTGTAGCCACAGGACATGTGGCTACCACTGCAGTGCTGTCCACATTTGTAAGATTACCTGTACTGAATTAACAAAAAGAAAAGGGTAGTGTCTCTCTGGCTTTAACAGTCGTTGTTTTGTCTTTCTCTTTTGATGTTTGTCAGTCACTCTTTTGATGTACAAAGGTCCAGGGAGGTGATTGCTGACCTCGGTTGCCCTGATGAATTTGCCGCTACCTTTGAAAAGGCAATGAAACATGTTGGCCATCCTCTAAGTGGTTAACAACATGCTGTGTTTTTAATACTGGGCCAACTCACTCTGTGGAAATAAAAAGCTAGGAGTGCGTATGTGAGTTGTACCCATTTTTTATTGAGGCTTCTTTGGTCTCATTCTTCTTGGGGTCGTGTTTTTCTTTCCAATTTCTTTATCTTTCCCGCACTGGACACATATTTCACTATATATGAGAAAGTTATCGATGATGATAAATACGTGGGCAAGCTGGTGAGAACCTGCCAGTAGCTCCTCTGGTGGTGCGCACGTGAGATACTTTCTCATTTTTCTACGCTCTTTGACACCATCCTATTTCTGGAACATGTATATACTTTAATGTTGACTGGTGGTGGTCGAGTGAATTGACTGTTGACTGCCTATTGAGATGCCTGGCACTGCCCCTTGAGATTCCTGGTATAGAAGTTTGGGACCCCTGACACTGCCCCTTGAGATGCCTGGCACTGCCCATTGAGATGCCTGGCACTGCCCCTTGAGACCCCTGGAATAGCTGTTTGGGACCCCTGGCACTGCCCCTTGAGATGCCTGGCACTGCCCATTGAGACGCCTGGCACTGCTCCTTGAGACCCCTGGTAAAACTCTTAGGGATCCCTGGCACTGGCCCATGAGACCCCTGGCACTGCCCCTTGAGACGCCTGGCACTGCCCATTGAGACGCCTGGCACTGCCCCTTGAGAACCCTGGTATAACTCTTTGGGAGCCCTGGCACTGCCCCTTGAGACCCCTGGCGCTGCCCCTTGAGACCCCTGGCACTGCCCCTTGAGATGCCTGGCTCTGCCCCTTGAGACCCCTGGTATACCCCTTTGGGACCCCTGGACCTGCCCCTTGAGACCTCTGGCGCTGCCCCTTGAGACCCCTGGCACTGCCCATTGAGACAACTGGCACTGCCCCTTAAGATTCCTGGTATAGCAGTTTGGGACCCCTGGCGCTGCCTCTTGAGGCACCTGGCACTGCCCCTTGAAACCCCTGTGTTGGAAACGGGGTTACCGAGACCGTTATGGTAGCATGGCGCAAAGCGGGGAAAGGCACGCGAAGGCAATGTGTAAGGCAGTTGTGCAGCACACTCTCACATTAACTCAGAAATGCGACGCAATAACCGGACACCACACCAGGCTTAGATAAGTAACAATCAGGTTCCTTTATCTTAATCAAGATGGCATTCAATTATTCAAATTATACATTCTGGTAACTAGTGCGCGTTCATTTAAAAAGACCCTTCACAATTCTGGCCACTAAAAGGCCGCATTAAAATCACAGCACCACTGCTCATTCGGGTGCTCTTTACCAACTAGGGCCTAGAACAGGCGCAACACGGTTTATACATCAACATATATACAGTAGGCCTAGGTACTCTATACAGCCTATGATACACTAGGCGGGAGGGAATCCTACCGGGAACCCCTCAACATGTCCAGCAGCTGGGGGCTTCCAAAAGGGGGAACTTCTTTATCTCCCGGGGAGGCTAGGGTCATAGGATGTGCCTGGCCTGTAATCCCAAAGTCATTAAAGGCCCCTCCCTCCGTGATCCCTCCTCAAGGGTGGCCCCCGGCCCCCAGGGGCTTAACCTAGAGCCCTAGGGGCCTCCTGGGCTCACCTGCGGTGTTCTTGCTGGCTGTGGGGCCTTACGGCGGACTCCTCTCTGGCCCGGCCCTCTGTGGTGGGGGCGGGGCCCGGCGCGAGTCTTGCGGCCCTCCGGCCGGTGCTGGTTGGCTTTCTCGAGGCTATGGAGCCTCTCGCGTTGTTTCCCCTTCGTTGGGGGCCGGTATGCCCCTCCTCCGGCCCCCGTGGAGTCCAGGGAGAGAGTGAGGACTCGGTGCGGGAGCCGGCGGTCCTGCCAGTCGGCTCCGGCGTCCCGAGAGGTGAGGAGGTCCTTCCTTACCTCCCGGCGTGCTGGGCGGAGGCGGGCTCTTCACGGCGCCCAATCCGGGCGCGGCGGCGATTCTTCGCGGGGCTCCCGTTGGCAGTGGAGCCCCGGGGACGTCCTCCCGATTGGCTCCGGCTGAGCCAATCGCGTCGCGGCCTTCTCTTCCTCCGGGGGCTCCCGATGACAGTGGAGCCCCTCTGACGTCGATGTTCGGCTCTGCTGGGCCAATCACGTCGCGGCTTCTGGTGGTTGCCAGGCGACGCCCTCTTCTCCGGCGATAGGCTTTGGCGGGCCAATCCCGTCGCGGCCTTTTCGGGGCGCGACCTGTGACGCGGTCAGCGTCCCCGGCCCCTCGGCGACAGCGTCCACGGGCCGGGAGGCCGCAGCAGGCCTCAGTTCACTTCACGCGGCCCACGGGGCTGCGGCGGCGGTATTCTTGGCCGCGCTGGCAGCGGCAGGGGTCTCGGGCCCGGCGGTGACTTGTGGTGATTTCGGTGAGGGCGCGGACGGCGCCCCTCACCACTACTATGAATAGGGGAGAGATCCCCCGGCCTCAGTTCCCTTCTTCCAGCGGCGGCGGCCGCGGCGGTGATCCGGTCACCAGGTCAGTGACCGAGGGGGGGTCAAGTTCTCTCCGCACTTGGGGGTTGCAGCGCAGGCGCGCTGACAGCCTTATGCTCAGGCTGTGAAGGGATGGTTCTAGGGGGACAGTCCAGCTGTCTGTATAGGTAGATAGGGGTGGAGGCCTAGCGCTTAGGACGCAGCGCTTCGCCTCCTGATCCCCTCTCAATGGTTTTCACTTCAGGTCCTGCCGGTCATGGATTCAGCAAAGTCTTTTGATGAACCGGGGGGTTTGTGAGTTGGTGATTCTTGGAGGGTTGGATGTTCCTCCTGGCACGCTGGCGATGGTTCCCTGGGTCCCCTCACACTGGGCAAGATCAGTGGGTGGTGGGTGTTCCTCATCTATCTTACGGCAGCAGGGCCTTGACCCTGTCAGCGGCAGTAGTGTAGGTCTCCCCCTAGGCCCTAAAGTCTGTACTCCAGCGCAGGTTCTCCCAGGTTCAGCGGTGCCTCAACCTAACTAACTCCAGGTTTTCCCTCCAAGCCTCTTATACCCCTAGGTCAGGTGACCCTCCCAAAGGCGGCAAAGTGTAACTCCTCCCACAGCCCGGAAGGTTCTGGAACCTTCCACCTACCTAGCTATGGGGCCCAGAGGCGGGGACGGGATGGCTACTGTATCCCTTGTCCCAGCCTGACTCTGGCGACTAGTGTGTATGTGTGGAAGGCCCTCTGCAGTAGCAGGGGCCTGTGGCAGCCATCTTTGGTGAGAGAGCACCTGCACCTCAGCACTGACCAGCAGTGGCAAGGCGCCCGGAGACCTAGGTCCAGTAAAAATATGGTGGCAAAAATGAGGCGCAGAAAGGGAAAAAAACAGGGTAAGACCACCCTAGGGCTGACAGGTCTAACACACGTCCCCCAGCCGAAAGAGGGGAGAGCTTCCCAACCTCTAGGGAGTTCTCTTCACTAAGGCGGAAAACCGGGAGAGACCGTCAGCGTTGGCGTGGTCTACACCGGGTCGATGTTCCACCCGAAAGTCCATCCCCTGGAGGGAAATGGACCATCTCAACAATTTGGGATTTTCGCCTCTCATCTGCATGAGCCAGCGAAGGGGTCTGTGGTCGGTCTGGACCAAGAAGTGACAACCAAAAAGGTATGGCCTCAACTTCTTCACCGCCCAAACCACAGCAAAGGCTTCCCGCTCGATGGTACTCCACCGCTGTTCCCGGGGGAGTAGTCGTCGGGAGATAAAGGCCACTGGCTGGTCTTGGCCATCGTCATTCAGCTGCGAGAGCACAGCTCCTATGCCATGCTCAGAAGCGTCTGTCTGCACGATGAATTCCCGGCCGAAGTCGGGGTCCGGAGCACCGGTGCGGTGCACATGGCACGTTTAAGAGTCTCAAAGGCATCTTGGCAGGCAGCCGTCCAGATTACTCTGCGTGGCTGCTTCTTGGAAGTCAATTCCGTCAATGGGCCCACGATGGTTCCATATCCCTTGACGAACCGGCGGTAGTATCCCGTGAGGCCGAGAAAAGCTCGGACCTCTGTTTGGGTCTTGGGGGCTCCCAGGCCATGATGGTCTCAATCTTGGCTTGGAGGGGTTGCACCTTACCTCCGCCCACCAGATGTCCCAGGTACACGACAGATCCCTGTCCAATCTGGCACTTGCTGGCCTTGATGGTTAGACCAGCCCTTTGCAAAGCCTGCAGCACCTCCTGGAGATGCTGCAGATGGTCTTCCCAGCTGCTACTGAAGACAGCTATGTCATCCAGGTAGGCAGCAGAGAAGGCCTCTAGGCCAGACAGCACCTGGTTCACCAACCGCTGGAAAGTGGCGGGAGCATTTTTCAACCCGAAGGGCATCACCTGGAATTGAAAGTGGCCCTCGGGGGTGGAGAACGCAGTCTTCTCCCTTGCTCCTTCCGCCATGGCGATCTGCCAATATCCTGATGTTAAATCAATGGTACTCAAATACCGGGCTGCTCCCAGCCGGTCAATGAGCTCATCCGCCCGAGGGATCGGGTGAGCGTCGGTCTTGGTGACCGAGTTGAGTCCACGATAATCCACACAGAACCGAAGTTCTGGTGTGGTGCCCGGGGGCCGCTTCGGCACCAACACTACCGGACTAGCCCAAGGGCTACTGGAAGGCTCAATCACCCCCAGTTCTAGCATCTTTACCACCTCACTCTGGATACTAGCCTTGACCTTATCGGACAGCCGGTAAGACTTGTTCTTCACTGGCGGACTGTCCCCTGTGTCCACATCATGGGTACACAGGTGCGTGATTCCAGGCGTGAGGGAAAACAACGAGGCGTACTGCCCCAAAACCTGGCGGCAGTCCCTCTGTTGCTCTGGGGTCAAGGATGGGGCGAGGACTACTCCCTCTACCGAACCATCCTTCTCGTGGACCGCCAGAAGGTCTGGCAGAGGCTCACTCTCTTCCTCCTCACTCCCATCCGTTATCATCAAGAGAGTGAGCTCGGAACGCTCCTGGTGTGGCTTCAGGCGGTTGACGTGGAGCACCCTGTGGGGTTGACGGGGGTCTTCATGTCGACGACATACGTGGTCTGGCCTTTTCGTTCTAAGATCTCAAACGGCCCAGTCCATCGGTCCTGGAGGGCGCTAAGCTCTCCTGGCTCCATGACCCACACCTTCTGTCCAGCGTCTAACTCTACCGTCCGCGCGTTCCGGTCATACCATTGCTTCATGACGGCCTGACTTGCCTCTAAGTTGTCCGAGGCCTCCTTCCACAGCTTGGCCACTTGGCTGCGGAACGCCAGCATATAGCTGACCACATCACGGGGAAGCTTCGAGGAAGACTTCTCCCACCCCTCTTTGACAAGACTGAGGGGCCCCCGAACGGGGTGGCCATAGAGCAGCTCAAAGGGGCTGAAACCGACCCCTTCTGCGGCACCTCTCGGTAGGAGAAGAGCAGACAGGGTAAGAGGACGTCCCACTTTCTTCTCAAGTCCTCGGGTAGGCTCCTGATCATCCCCTTCAAGGTTTTGTTGAAGCGCTCCACGAGCCCGTTCGTCTGGGGGTGGTAAGGAGTGGAGAACCGGTAGGTCACTCCACACTCCTTCCACATGGCCTGCATGTAGGCCGACATGAAATTCGTGCCCCTATCTGACACCACGACCTTGGGGAATCCCACTCGGGTAAAAATCCCCATGAGGGCCCGCGCCACCACCGGTGCTGTGATGGTCCTCAGAGGGATTGCCTCTGGGTACCGGGTGGCGTGGTCTACTAGCACCAAAATGAACCTATGCCCAGCTGAAGTCGGCGGATCCAACGGCCCGACAATGTCAATCCCCACTCGCTCAAAAGGGGTATCGACCACTGGGAGAGGTTCTAGAGGGACCTTCACCTTAGTCCCTGTCTTGCCGCTTGCTTGGCAAGTGGTGCAGGTCTTGCAATAAGTGTCAGAAGTGACGCGCATCCTGGGCCAGTAAAAATGTGGGACCAAGCGCGCAAACGTCTTGTCCTGGCCCAGGTGTCCTGCTAGTGGTATCTCATGCGCCAACTCTAGCAGAAAGGCTCGGTGGCATTGGGGGACCACCACGGCCCTTGAGGACCCATGCACCGGAGCCTTAGGCTCACTGTAGAGGAGACCATCCTCCCAGTAGACATGGTAATTACCAGTCTCTGTTCCAGCTGCTTGGGCGTCGGCCTGTTGCCGTATGCCAACAAGCGTAGGGCACTCCCTCTGTGCCCGGCAAAATTCTTCCCGGGTAGGCCCTCCTTCCACCTGCCACTCTGCAGGGGTCGGCAGGTCCCCCACGGGAAAACCAACCACCTCAGCGGACTCCGGGGTCACCTCCGCGGGCTCCCCATCCATCTCACCGGGTGTTTCCTCCCGGACATCTCCTCGTCCAGCAGTGGGCTGGGCCCTTCTTTCAGGCTCCAACCCGGGCTGAGTTCCTGGTCGGGCAGCCATGGACCGCGTGATAACGCAAGTCCATCCTGGTAACCCCAACATCTCAGCATGGGCATTGAACTCTACCTCTCTCCAGGCAGTATGTTCTAAATCGTTGCCCAGCAGACAGTCAACTGGCATGGCAGGGCTCACCGCAACCTTCATCAGACCTGACACTCCTCCCCACTCAAAGGGAACTTGGGCCACGGGGTAATGACCCAGGCTATTATCAGCCATCACTACTGGGTGGAACTCCTCAGGAATCACCTGCTCTGGGGACACCAGCTGACGTCTCACCATCGTCATGCTGGCACCTGTGTCCCTCAGAGCCTCCACCTCCTCCCCGTTCACCAGGACCCTCTGCCGATACTTGGCAGTGTTCTCGGGTACCTGCACCCTTGGGATGATCTCCCTATCCCCCAGGGAAACTAAGGTCAAGCCTGTCCACTCACCTCCCCTACCTAGGGACAACTCCTCCCCAAGCGCTACACTGGCCACCCCGGGGTCTTACCTCCTGTGGGGGCTGGGGCTCTCTTGCGACACTGGGCATCCCCCTTGTAGTGTCCAACCTCCCGCACTCGTAGCACCGGACAGTTCTGGGCTGCTGACTCCTGTCAGGGTAAGTGGGTTTCTGGTATCCAGATTGGGATGGGAAACCTACCCCTCTCCCTGGCGGTCTATTTTGGGGACCTTTAAAGAACTCCCTCTTTTTATCTCCCCCTCTTTCTTCTGGGGGAACACCTGTCCACCCTTCGGGGGATCCGCCCCGGCTCCCTTGTGGGACACCCTAGTGCTGACCCACGTGTCTGCCTCCTCTGCAAGCTCCCTTGGGTTGGTCAGCTTGCGGTCCACCAAGTACTGGCGCAGCTCCGGAAAACATTTCTCGAGGAGGTGCTCTCTCAAAAATAGGTCGTACAGCCCAGTGTAATTGTCAACCTCGCTGCCACGCACCCAACCCTCTAATGCCTTCCGGGCATAATCATAAAAATCTACCCAGTTTTGTGTGGTGAGCTTGTGGCTGTTGCGAAACTTTTGGCGGTACTTCTCAGGGGTGAGGCCAAACTTCCTGAGCAGGGCCTCCCTCATGATAGGGTAGTTGGTTCGATCCCCCTTTTCTAAGGTTAGCAGTGTGTCCCTGACTAGTGGAGGTATGTATCTATAAAGTCCTCCTCCCCAGTAGCTCTCAGGAACTCTATGGGCCACCAAAGCTACCTCGTACGCCGTCAACCACTTGTCTATGTCATCACCCACACTAAAGCTGGCCATCACCTCCCTGGGTAGGTAAAATTTGGGCTCCTGTGGAACCCCAGTAGGTACGCTGCCACCATTTCCTTTGCCTTCCATTTCCATTTGCAAGGCTCGGAGCTCCAGTTCTTTCAGGCTAAGCTCATGTACAAGCCTTCTTTCCTCCATGGCTAGCCTTCCCTGTTCTCGCTCCCTTTCCATCTTAGCCAATTCTAATGTCAATTGCCTTTGCTGCCTTCTGTCCTCGAATTCCTCTGGTGACACACTCCCCCTGACGCACTACTGCCTGCCCTGGAACGTCTTCCTGGCAACACATTCTCGCTGACGTCAATGTTCAGTAGGCTCAGTTCTCCTGGGTCGTCTGTCTCCCTCTGCTCCTCCTCCTCCCCTCTTCCCTCCGGGTGGGCCATGACCCATGCCCTCAAAGCCTTCTGAAGTACCTCCTTCCTGGCACCTCGCTTGACGGCCACCCCCTCTCTAGGCAGAACTCCTTGAGCTGGCTCACCGTGTACCTCTCTAGGTCGGCTAGCTCAAACTCCATCCTCCTAGGTGGGGTCCCAGACAACTTAAGGAAGGGGTCCTAAATGGAAGGCAGCAGGTCTAACACAGGACTAATACAACTGGCAATTTACAATAGAATTCCTCCTACTTATTATTTTCCTAGGTGTCCAATTGCGGCGCACACTGAGTCACTGTAGGGTGCTGCACAAATACCAGTCCTTATCCCACCGCTGAACACCAATGTTGGAAACGGGGTTACCGAGACCGTTATGGTAGCATGGCGCAAAGCGGGGAAAGGCACGCGAAGGCAATGTGTAAGGCAGTTGTGCAGCACACTCTCACATTAACTCAGAAATGCGACGCAATAACCGGACACCACACCAGGCTTAGATAAGTAACAATCAGGTTCCTTTATCTTAATCAAGATGGCATTCAATTATTCAAATTATACATTCTGGTAACTAGTGCGCGTTCATTTAAAAAGACCCTTCACAATTCTGGCCACTAAAAGGCCGCATTAAAATCACAGCACCACTGCTCATTCGGGTGCTCTTTACCAACTAGGGCCTAGAACAGGCGCAACACGGTTTATACATCAACATATATACAGTAGGCCTAGGTACTCTATACAGCCTATGATACACTAGGCGGGAGGGAATCCTACCGGGAACCCCTCAACATGTCCAGCAGCTGGGGGCTTCCAAAAGGGGGAACTTCTTTATCTCCCCGGGGAGGCTAGGGTCATAGGATGTGCCTGGCCTGTAATCCCAAAGTCATTAAAGGCCCCCTCCCTCCGTGATCCCTCCTCAAGGGTGGCCCCCGGCCCCCAGGGGCTTAACCTAGAGCCCTAGGGGCCTCCTGGGCTCACCTGCGGTGTTCTTGCTGGCTGTGGGGCCTTACGGCGGACTCCTCTCTGGCCCGGCCCTCTGTGGTGGGGGCGGGGCCCGGCGCGAGTCTTGCGGCCCTCCGGCCGGTGCTGGTTGGCTTTCTCGAGGCTATGGAGCCTCTCGCGTTGTTTCCTTTTGTTGGGGGGCCGGTATGCCCCTCCTCCGGCCCCCGTGGAGTCAGGGGAGTGAGTGGGGACTCGGAGCGGGAGCCGGCGGTCCTGCCAGTCGGCTCCGGCGTCCCGAGAGGTGAGGAGGTCCTTCCTTACCTCCCGGCGTGCTGGGCGGAGGCGGGCTCTTCACGGCGCCCAATCCGGGCGCGGCGGCGATTCTTCGCGGGGCTCCCGTTGGCAGTGGAGCCCCGGGGACGTCCTCCCGATTGGCTCCGGCTGAGCCAATCGCGTCGCGGCCTTCTCTTCCTCCGGGGGCTCCCGATGACAGTGGAGCCCCTCTGACGTCGATGTTCGGCTCTGCTGGGCCAATCACGTCGCGGCTTCTGGTGGTTGCCAGGCGACGCCCTCTTCTCCGGCGATAGGCTTTGGCGGGCCAATCCCGTCGCGGCCTTTCGGGGCGCGACCTGTGACGCGGTCAGCGTCCCCGGCCCCTCGGCGACAGCGTCCACGGGCCGGGAGGCCGCAGCAGGCCTCAGTTCACTTCACGCGGCCCACGGGGCTGCGGCGGCGGTATTCTTGGCCGCGCTGGCAGCGGCAGGGGTCTCGGGCCCGGCGGTGACTTGTGGTGATTTCGGTGAGGGCGCGGACGGCGCCCCTCACCACTACTATGAATAGGGGAGAGATCCCCCGGCCTCAGTTCCCTTCTTCCAGCGGCGGCGGCCGCGGCGGTGATCCGGTCACCAGGTCAGTGACCGAGGGGGGGTCAAGTTCTCTCCGCACTTGGGGGTTGCAGCGCAGGCGCGCTGACAGCCTTATGCTCAGGCTGTGAAGGGATGGTTCTAGGGGGACAGTCCAGCTGTCTGTATAGGTAGATAGGGGTGGAGGCCTAGCGCTTAGGACGCAGCGCTTCGCCTCCTGATCCCCTCTCAATGGTTTTCACTTCAGGTCCTGCCGGTCATGGATTCAGCAAAGTCTTTTGATGAACCGGGGGGGTTTGTGAGTTGGTGATTCTTGGAGGGTTGGATGTTCCTCCTGGCACGCTGGCGATGGTTCCCTGGGTCCCCTCACACTGGGCAAGATCAGTGGGTGGTGGGTGTTCCTCATCTATCTTACGGCAGCAGGGCCTTGACCCTGTCAGCGGCAGTAGTGTAGGTCTCCCCCTAGGCCCTAAAGTCTGTACTCCAGCGCAGGTTCTCCCAGGTTCAGCGGTGCCTCAACCTAACTAACTCCAGGTTTTCCCTCCAAGCCTCTTATACCCCTAGGTCAGGTGACCCTCCCAAAGGCGGCAAAGTGTAACTCCTCCCACAGCCCGGAAGGTTCTGGAACCTTCCACCTACCTAGCTATGGGGCCCAGAGGCGGGGACGGGATGGCTACTGTATCCCTTGTCCCAGCCTGACTCTGGCGACTAGTGTGTATGTGTGGAAGGCCCTCTGCAGTAGCAGGGGCCTGTGGCAGCCATCTTTGGTGAGAGAGCACCTGCACCTCAGCACTGACCAGCAGTGGCAAGGCGCCCGGAGACCTAGGTCCAGTAAAAATATGGTGGCAAAAATGAGGCGCAGAAAGGGAAAAAAACAGGGTAAGACCACCCTAGGGCTGACAGGTCTAACACCCTGGTATAACTCTTTGGGGCTCCTGGCACTGCCCCTTGAGACCCCTGCACTGCCCCTTGAGACGCCTGGCACTGCCACTTGAGACCCCTGGCACTGCCCCTTGAGATCCCTGCACTGCCCCTTGAGATGCCTGGCACTGCCCCATGTGACCCCTGGTATAGCTGTTTGGGACGCCTGGCACTGCACCTTGAGACGGCTGGCACTGCCCCTTGAGACCCCTGGCACTGCCACTTGAGGCCCCTGGCACTGCCCATTGAGATGCCTGGCACTGCCCCTTGAGACCCCTGGTATAACTTGTTGAGACCCCTGGCACTGCCCCTTGAGACGGCTGCACTGCCCCTTGAGACCCCTGGCTCTGCCCCTTGAGACACCTGGCACTGCCCCTTGAGACGCCTGGCACTGCCCATTGAGATGCCTAGGATAATTCTTTCGGACCCCTGGCGCTGCCCCCTTGAGACGGTTGGCACTGCCCCTTGAGATGCCTGGCACTGCCCCTTGAGACGCCTGGCACTGCCCCTTGAGAACCCTGGTATAACTCTTTGGGACCCCTGGCACTGCCCCTTGAGATCCCTGGCGCTGCCCCTTGAGACCCCTGGCACTGCCCCTTGAGACCCCTGGTATAACCCTTTGGGACCCCTGGACCTGCCCCTTGAGACCCCTGGCGCTGCCCCTTGAGACCCCTGGCACTGCCCATTGAGACACCTGGCACTGCCCCTTGAGATTCCTGGTATAGCAGTTTGGGACCCCTGGCACTGCCCCTTGAGGCACCTGGCACTGCCCCTTGAAACCCCTGGTATAACTCTTTGGGGCTCCTGTCACTGCCCCTTGAGACCCCTGCACTGCCCCTTGAGACGCCTGGCACTGCCACTTGAGACCCCTGGCACTGCCCCTTGAGATCACCAAGGAACAAACCTCTTATCTGACCTATTTCATTTCAACAATGGTAATCACTCAAAAAACGACATTTCCCTATCAATAAAGTCTCATCACATGTAATTTTTCTTTTGATTTATTTTATATCAAAACACTTTTGCTTATTCTTTTTTTTGTTTTTTGAATGATTCTTATCTTTTTTAGTGCTCAATATTCATGAAAAACATGTACAAATATTCACAAATTCACATAATTGTTTATATGACAAAATATTAAAAGAACAGATCTTTCAATTGTGATGACCCCCACAAAACCATCATACCTCCATTCTCACCTCTCATGCTCTGCAAAACATACCACATATAGAAAAAGTGTGACAATAAAATACACAACTAATAACGGAATCCTATTAATTATTACTTTCTGACATGATTTAAAGTTTCGACTTTAACATTCAAAAGGTTGACTCATTGGTTCTGATTAAATCTTGTTTCATCTGTATCTTAGATAGGATTCCCAGATGTGTAAGAGATGGTCTACGCACGTTTCGGTGAAAAACAATTTATATCACCTTCTTCAGGACCAAATAAACATACATTTCTTAAAATCTGTATAGTGGCCTGGGGGTATCTGTAAATACAATAATCATTTGTATCAGACAAGGAGGGAAATGTCATATTCTGCTTTAATTTCAGAAATTATTCATTACTAACATAGTCATGCTCTTCTTGTAACACAGCCCTTAAGAAAATTGGTATAAATACGTCATCTACTTACTCCTGACATACATCCACCAGTGCTCAAAGACAGGAAAAGAAAGTAATGTGAAATTTAATTTTATTTTTAAATACTATAATAGCCCAATATGAATTTCTTGTGCCTAAAAGACAGAAAAGTATTTAGGAAAAAATTCTTGTGAATGTGCATTACAAGTATAAGTGAATACCCGTTTCTGTTAAAAAGGGGGAGAGGAAAGTTTATATTATATATTGAATATTCCTACAT
This sequence comes from Calotriton arnoldi, assembly GCA_963921515.1. Classification (NCBI taxonomy): domain Eukaryota; kingdom Metazoa; phylum Chordata; class Amphibia; order Caudata; family Salamandridae; genus Calotriton; species Calotriton arnoldi. Next base: position 2,003,389 of record CAWUFW010000916.1, read on the forward strand.
GAGTTGTTTGACATAAGATTTTCTCCGGTTCAGAAAGGTATCTTGTCCTCAGATGGAAATCATTGATGGCGATTGCTCTCAAAAAATCATATTTGTAATCTGAAACAGATTATGATTTAGGTTAGCCCAACAATTTTAGTCCGTTTCTGATAGGAGATTTTAACTATATCAAAAAGATATAGAGTCTTACCCCTGATTATATGATCTTTTCCCGAGAAATTTTTCTCTGTCTCATACAATGATATGAGTAGATGATGTTATGGAAGCTGGTATAGTATCCCTCTTCTATATAGAATCCTTTTGTTCCATTTGTAACAATAAATCCCAAACAAAGTATTATAGGCCATTACCTATTTACCTGATCTCTCTTAGCATTACGCTCTAGGATTCCTTTTTCCGATATGTTAAAAGGAAATCTTCCCTATACTTTGGCAAGGCAGTTGGTTATGAGGTCTTTCATAATAGTTCCAATGCCTCAAATGTGGCAAGGATATCCTAATGTGTTGAAGTGATTTAGTTCTAAAACACATGAAAACCCAATTTCAATTGCAATCCAATCTCGTTGATACGACACAAGAGCATGTACTACAAAACATTATTGTCTTATTAAAAGTAAAAAGCTCTCTCATATTCAATATATCGCTAGGCTCTCAGTCTATGGTGTATTGCTCTATAGGATACTAACTGATGTGTGCCACCACATATGCATTAATGTTTTAACTTTCTTTTTAAAAGACACATAGAAATAAGAACTATTGATTCACAAATACATGTGTCTAATATGATTTGAATAGATTCTATAGGCACTGTCCCTACTTATCGTGGCACCGATGGACTGTTGTTTGTAAAAGAATATTGGAATTATCATTTTTGACAACACCCCTACGTACCTTGCGTTTTTATTGTTTTACCTACGTTTAAGAAACTTCAGTATAAATGCGAAATGTGCAATGCAAAAGATTAAATAAACAGACTGGCATATTTATAAGGCATCGTGTGTTATTTTCTCGTTGTTCCTACAAAGTACGAAGCCCTACTTCTAAGTTACAGATACAAATTGCTCTACTGGTTCGCTATTCATTGCGCCAATGTTGTGACAAGTCTGTACTTGTAAACTACTCTTGTAGAACTTGATTAAACTTGCGATAAATCATAAATGAGGAAAACCTAAAAGATCTCTACGCATTGTTTGATTTGTAGCGACACCGACATGTTCGGGATTTATTATTGGACACTAAATGTACGATAGTGACAGACCGATCATTCAACATTATAACAATAATGGAATTTTGCTTTTGAGACCAATGCTCATTATCTCATTCAGGTACCTACTTCTAATATAGCCATGCCCACGGGTCTCTGCTAGCGAAACACTGTTGCAAACGTGGTGTCAACCATTAGAGTAATTACTCTCACTGCCCATTGAGATGCCTGGTATAACTCGTTGAGACCCCTGGCACTGCCCATTGAGATGCCTGGCACTGCCCCTTGAGACCCCTGGTATAACTCGTTGAGACCCCTGGCACTGCCCCTTGAGACTGCTGGCACTGCCCCTTGAGACCCCTGGCTCTGCCCCTTGAGACACCTGGCACTGCCCCTTGAGACGCCTGGCACTGCCCATTGAGATGCCTAGGATAATTCTTTCGGACCCCTGGCGCTGCCCCCTTGAGACGGTTGGCACTGCCCCATGAGATGCCTGGCACTGCCCCTTGAGACGCCTGGCACTGTCCCTTGAGAACCCTGGTATAACTCTTTGGGACCCCTGGCACTGCCCCTTGAGACGGCTGGCACTGCCCCTTGAGACCCCTGGCACTGCCACTTGAGGCCCCTGGCATTGCCCATTGAGATGCCTGGCACTGCCCCTTGAGACCCCTGGTATAACTCTTTGAGACCCCTGGCACTGCCCCTTGAGACGGCTGGCACTGCCCCTTGAGACCCCTGGCTCTGCCCCTTGAGACACCTGGCACTGCCCCTTGAGACACCTGGCACTGCCCATTGAGATGCCTGGGATAACTCTTTGGGACCCCTGGCACTTCCCCCTTGAGACGGTTGGCACTGCCCCTTGAGATGCCTGGCACTGCCCCTTGAGACGCCTGGCACTGCCCCTTGAGACCCCTGGCACTGCCTCCTTGAGACGGTTGGCACTGCCCCTTGAGACTGTTGGCACTGCCCCTTGAGACGCCTGGCACTGCCCTAGGCCCCTCCTCCCAGCCTGTTTGTGCACTCAGGACTGTACTTCAAACAGGGCTGCCCCTGCGAGAGGACACAATGTGCAGGAAATCTCCTGAAAAAAGACATCCTTTTCTTTGAAAACAAGCATGAAAGGCGGCCCCGCAGGCGGTACCAGCCGAGCCTATCGGACCGGGCCAGAAGAACCCGGGAGGGGCCCTTTAAACATAGCGCCTCTTGGCGGCTTTTCAAACTCGCAGTGTTGTTTTGAAGACAGCGCGGCCCCGCCCCGCCCCAGGCTTGTAATCAGCTTAAAACGTGAGTCCAAACGTTCACTGTCACTAAATCCACCACTGGAAGTGTGCATAGTCCAGTAACCGCGAGGGCACTCGTGTGGCTGTGGTGAAATGTATGGTGTAAAGTGCCGTTCACCACAGTGCTGTCATAGCACCAGTGCACTGGACTCCTACCCTGACGGGCAGGCCAGTCCCACCACCCCCGGAAAGGCATCCTTTGACATTATACGTTTATTTTGACGTTTCACCAGAGGCACAGAGACCTCTGCCGAGGATCACACACGGTGTTGGCCAGATAGTGCCAACACCCCCCTGTCCTGTGGTGGTTGTGAGAAGGGCAGTGGGGTACAAAGATCGAATATAACTGGATATTTCCCGTAATTCCAGTGCCCTGCTGATAACCACCCCTGTCCTCTCACAGAAGTACCTGCCAGCTGTCTCATGGTCACTGTAGGTACCTGCCAGCTGTCTCAGGGATCACTCTAGGTACCTGCCAGGCGTCTCAAGGGTCACTGTAGATACCTGCCTGTCTCATGGGTCACTGTAGGACCTGCCTGTCTCAAGAGTCACTCTTGGTACCTGCCAGCTGTCTCAAGAGTCACTGTAGGACCTGCCTGTCTCAAGAGTCACTCTTGGTATCTGCCTGCTGTCTCAAGAGTCACTGTAGGTACCTGCCTGTCTCAAGAGTCACTCTTGGTACCTGCCACCTGTCTCAAGGGTCACTGTAGGTACCTGCCAGGTGTTTCAAGGGTCACTCTAGGTACCTGCCAGGTATCTCAAGGGTCACTCTTGGTACCTGCCTGTCTCAAGGGTCACTGCAGGTACCTGTCAGGTGTCTCAAGAGTCACTCTAGGTACCTGCCTGTCTCAAGGGTCACTCTAGGTACCTGCCTGTCTCAAGAGTCACTGTAGGTACCTGCCTGTCTCAAGGGTCACTCTAGGTACCTGCCTGTCTCAAGGGTCACTTTAGGTACCTGCCGGGTGTCTCAAGGGTCACTCTAGGTACCTGCCTGTCTCAAAGGTCACTCTAGGTACCTGCCAGCGGTCTCAAGGGTCACTGTAGGTACCTGCCTGTCTCAAGGGTCTCTGTAGGTACCAGCCTGATGTCTCAAGGGTCACTCTAGGTACATGCCAGGTGTCTCAGGGGTCACTGTAGGTACCAGCCTGATGTCTCAAGGGTCACTCTAGGTACCAGCCTGATGTCTCAAGGGTCACTGTAGGTACCTGCCTGTCTCAAGGGTCACTCTAGGTACCTGCCAGGTGTCTCAGGGGTCACTGTAGGTACCAGCCTGATGTCTCAAGGGTCACTCTAGGTTCCAGCCTGATGTCTCAAGGGTCACTGTAGGTACCAGCCAGATGTCTCAAGGGTCACTGTAGGTACCAGCCTGATGTCTCAAGGGTCATTGTAGGTACCTGCCTGTCTCAAGGGTCACTCTAGGTACCTGCCAGGTGTCTCAGGGGTCACTGTAGGTACCAGCCTGATGTCTCAAGGGTCACTGTAGGTACCAGCCAGATGTCTCAGGGATCACTGTAGGTACCAGCCTGATGTCTCAAGGGTCACTGTAGGTACCAGCCTGATGTCTCAAGGGTCACTCTAGGTACCAGCCTGATGTCTCAAGGGTCACTCTAGGTACCAGCCTGATGTCTCAAGGGTCACTCTAGGTACCAGCCTGATGTCTCCAGGGTCACTCTAGGTACCAGCCTGATGTCTCCAGGGTCACTGTAGGTACCAGCCTGATGTCTCAAGGGTCACTCTAGGTACCAGCCTGATGTCTCAAGGGTCACTCTAGGTACCAGCCTGATGTCTCCAGGGTCACTCTAGGTACCAGCCTGATGTCTCAAGGGTCACTCTAGGTACCAGCCTGATGTCTCCAGGGTCACTCTAGGTACCAGCCTGATGTCTCCAGGGTCACTCTAGGTACCAGCCTGATGTCTCAAGGGTCACTCTAGGTACCAGCCTGATGTCTCCAGGGTCACTCTAGGTACCAGCCTGATGTCTCCAGGGTCACTCTAGGTACCAGCCTGATGTCTCAAGGGTCACTCTAGGTACCAGCCTGATGTCTCAAGGGTCACTCTAGGTACCAGCCTGATGTCTCAAGGGTCACTCTAGGTACCAGCCTGATGTCTCCAGGGTCACTCTAGGTACCAGCCTGATGTCTCAAGGGTCACTCTAGGTACCAGCCTGATGTCTCCAGGGTCACTCTAGGTACCAGCCTGATGTCTCCAGGGTCACTCTAGGTACCAGCCTGATGTCTCAAGGGTCACTCTAGGTACCAGCCTGATGTCTCAAGGGTCACTCTAGGTACCAGCCTGATGTCTCAAGGGTCACTCTAGGTACCAGCCTGATGTCTCCAGGGTCACTCTAGGTACCAGCCTGATGTCTCCAGGGTCACTCTAGGTCCCAGCCTGATGTCTCCAGGGTCACTCTAGGTACCAGCCTGATGTCTCCAGGGTCACTCTAGGTACCAGCCTGATGTCTCAAGGGTCACTCTAGGTACCAGCCTGATGTCTCCAGGGTCACTCTAGGTACCAGCCTGATGTCTCCAGGGTCACTCTAGGTACCAGCCTGATGTCTCAAGGGTCACTCTAGGTACCAGCCTGATGTCTCCAGGGTCACTCTAGGTACCAGCCTGATGTCTCCAGGGTCACTCTAGGTACCAGCCTGATGTCTCAGGGGTCACTCTAGGTACCAGCCTGATGTCTCCAGGGTCACTCTAGGTACCAGCCTGATGTCTCAAGGGTCACTGTAGGTACCAGCCTGATGTCTCAAGGGTCACTCTAGGTACCAGCCTGATGTCTCAAGGGTCACTGTAGGTACCAGCCTGATGTCTCCAGGGTCACTCTAGGTACCAGCCTGATGTCTCAGGGGTCACTCTAGGTACCAGCCTGATGTCTCCAGGGTCACTCTAGGTACCAGCCTGATGTCTCAAGGGTCACTGTAGGTACCAGCCTGATGTCTCCAGGGTCACTCTAGGTACCAGCCAGGTGTCTCCAGGATCACTCTAGGTACCAGCCTGATGTCTCAAGGGTCACTCTAGGTACCAGCCTGATGTCTCCAGGGTCACTCTAGGTACCAGCCTGATGTCTCCAGGGTCACTCTAGGTACCAGCCTGATGTCTCAAGGGTCACTCTAGGTACCAGCCTGATGTCTCCAGGGTCACTCTAGGTACCAGCCTGATGTCTCCAGGGTCACTCTAGGTACCAGCCTGATGTCTCAAGGGTCACTCTAGGTACCAGCCTGATGTCTCAAGGGTCACTCTAGGTACCAGCCTGATGTCTCCAGGGTCACTCTAGGTACCAGCCTGATGTCTCAAGGGTCACTCTAGGTACCAGCCTGATGTCTCCAGGGTCACTCTAGGTACCAGCCTGATGTCTCAGGGGTCACTGTAGGTACCAGCCTGATGTCTCAAGGGTCACTCTAGGTACCAGCCTGATGTCTCCAGGGTCACTCTAGGTACCAGCCTGATGTCTCAAGGGTCACTCTAGGTACCAGCCTGATGTCTCCAGGGTCACTCTAGGTACCAGCCTGATGTCTCCAGGGTCACTCTAGGTACCAGCCTGATGTCTCCAGGGTCACTCTAGGTACCAGCCTGATGTCTCAAGGGTCACTCTAGGTACCAGCCTGATGTCTCCAGGGTCACTCTAGGTACCAGCCTGATGTCTCAAGGGTCACTCTAGGTACCAGCCTGATGTCTCCAGGGTCACTCTAGGTACCAGCCTGATGTCTCCAGGGTCACTCTAGGTACCAGCCTGATGTCTCCAGGGTCACTCTAGGTACCAGCCTGATGTCTCAAGGGTCACTCTAGGTACCAGCCTGATGTCTCCAGGGTCACTCTAGGTACCAGCCTGATGTCTCCAGGGTCACTCTAGGTACCAGCCTGATGTCTCAAGGGTCACTCTAGGTACCAGCCTGATGTCTCCAGGGTCACTCTAGGTACCAGCCTGATGTCTCCAGGGTCACTGTATTTATCTTAAGAATCTGTCTAATAAGTTATAAAGTTATTTTTCATTTCTCCCTCCCGGAGGTCCCTCTCTGTCTAGAGGCCCCTGTCCTTTCTGCGCGCGCCCTCTCGCCTCCTCGAGTCTCTCTCTCTCTCCAACACCCTCCCGCCCTCTCTCCAACATACTCTCTCTCTTTCTCTGCTGGATGCTCCCTCTCTGCTCCTGTAGTCTCTCTCTCTCCAGGACCCCCCCCTCCTTCCCTTTTCTCTCCTTCCTAAACGCTTCGCTGCCCTCCCAGGGGTTCCCTCTCCTGCAGGATGCTTTATCTCTGGATGGCTCATTCACCTCTCGTCCTGCTGCAGGCTCCCTCTCTCCCTGCTCCCTCTCTCCCTCCAAGACGCTCCCTCAGTCCCTCTCTCCCTTCTTCAGGCTCCCTCTCCCCCTCCAGGACTCTCCCTCTCCTCCTCCTCCTCTCGCCTCCAGGATCCCCCTCTCTCTACCTCTCTCCCTCCAGGACTCTCCATCCCTCCCTCCTCTCTCTCTCCTTCTCTCTCCCTCTCCTCCTCCCTCCCTCTCTCCCTCCAGGACTCTCCCTCCTCTCTCCCTCCTCTCTCTCTCCTCCTCCCTCCCTCTCCTCCTCCCTCCCTCCCTCTCTCCCTCCAGGACTCTCCCTCCTCTCTCCCTCCTCACTCTCCCTCTCTCCCTCCAAGACGCTCCCTCAGTCCCTCTCTCCCTTCTTCAGGCTCCCTCTCTCCCTCCAGGACTCTCCATCCCTCCCTCCTCTCTCGCTCCTTCTCTCTCCCTCTCCTCCTCCCTCCCTCTCTCCCTCCAGGACTCTCCCTCCTCACTCTCCCCCTCTCTCCCCCTCTCCCCTCCAGGGCCCTCCCTCCCGCCCGGCAGAGCCAGGGTTAAGCCCCTCACTCTCCCCCTCCAGGATGCTTCCTCTTTTCCCCCCCTCTCCCTGCTCCCTGCTCCCTCTTTCCCTCCAGGACTCTCCCTCTCCTCCTTTCTCCCCCTCTCCCTCCAGGACTCTCCATCCCTCCCTCCTCTCTCTCTCCTTCTCTCTCCCTCTCCTCCTCCATCCCTCTCTCCCTCCAGGACTCTCCCTCCTCACTCTCCCCCTCTCCCCTCCAGGGCCCTCCCTCCCGCCCGGCAGAGCCAGGGTTAAGCCCCTCACTCTCTCCCTCCAGGATGCTTCCTCTTTTCCCCCCCTCTCCCTGCTCCCTCTTTCCCTCCAGGACTCTCCCTCTCCTCCTTTCCCCCCCCTCTCCCTGTTCCCTCTCCGCCTCTCTCCCTCCAGGATCCTCCCTCCCTCCCGGCAGTGCCAGGGTTAAGCCCCTCACTCCTGCCCAGTTTCGGCCCCCGCGGCCGGAGCATTCCACCGAGAGCGGCGGGGGGAGGAGGGCCGAGGGCGGGGGCCCTCGGGGAGGGAGGGAGGGCCCGGGATCCGGAGGCAGTGACGGGAGAGGGCGCCCGCCGAGGGCACTCACCCGAGAGGGACTGACGGACACTGACGGACACTCACCCTAGAGGGACTGAGGGACGCTCACGGGCACTCACCCGAGAGGGACTGAGGGACGCTCGCACACACCCGAGAGGGACTGAGGGACGCTCACGGACACTCACCGGAGAGGGAGCGAGGGACGCTCACCAGAGCGGGACTGACGGACACTCACCGGAGAGGGACTGAGGGCACTCACGGACACTCACCGGAGAGGGACTGACGGACACTGACGGACACTCACCCGAGAGGGACTGACGGACACTGACGGACACTGACCCGAGAGGGACTGAGGGACGCTCACGGGCACTCACCCGAGAGGGACTGAGGGCACTCACGGACACTCACCGGAGAGGGAGCGAGGGACGCTCACCAGAGCGGGACAGACGAACACTCACCGGAGAGGGACTGAGGGCACTCACGGACACTCACCGGAGAGGGACTGAGGGCACTCACGGACACTCACCCGAGAGGGACTGAGGGCACTCACGGACACTCACCGGAGAGGGAGCGAGGGACGCTCACCAGAGCGGGACAGACGAACACTCACCGGAGAGGGACTGAGGGCACTCACGGACACTCACTGAGAGGGAGCGAGGGACGCTCAACAGAGCGGGACAGACGAACACTCACCGGAGAGGGACTGAGGGCACTCACTGAGAGGGAGCGAGGGACGCTCACCGCAGATGGACTGAAGGACGCTCACCGGAGAGGGACTGAGGGACGCTCACCGGAGTGGGAGTGAGAGTCACTGATTCACGAGCACTCATCGCAAGGGAGTGAAGGACTCTCACCAGAGAGGGAGTGAGGCCACTCACCAGAGCAGGAGCTAGGGCCACTCATCGGAATGGAGTGAGGGCCACTCCCCGGAGAAGGAGTGAGGACCACCCCCCGGAGCCCCCCTCCAGCCGCCATGTTCGAGCGGGTGCAGTCTGCGCTGAGGACGGCCAAGGACTTCAACCGTAACTGACTCTTCATCCGGGGCCGGGGGAGGGAGGGGAGGCGGGGGGGTGGGCGTGACGTCATGAGTGTGCATGTGCAGGTGGGAGTGACTGTGTAACGGTGGGAGTGCAGGTGAGTGACCTTGGAGATGTGTGAGTGAAAGTGCAAGTGTAGGTGAGTGTGACTTGGTGTACAAGTGTGCACACGCAGGTGTGAGAGTGCAGGTGAATGCATGCGCTCCAGTACAGGTGTGTGAGGAGATGTGTGAGTTTGTGCAGGTGAGCGTGCTGGCGTGACACACTGCACAGGTGTGTTTGAGTGCCCACGTACCGCAGGCTCGACTCCCTTGCAGGTGTGTGAGTGCAGGTGTGAGTTTGTGCAGGTGACACACTGCACAGGTGTGTTTGAGTGCCCACGTACCGCAGGCTCGACTCCCTTGCAGGCGTGTGAGTGCAGGTGTGAGTCTGTGCAGGTGACACACTGTGATTGAGTGCCCACGTACCGAGAGGCTCGAGTCCCTTCGCAGGTGTGTGAGTGCAGGTGTGAGTTTGTGCAGGTGACACACTGCACAGGTGTGTTTGAGTGCCCACGTTCCGCAGGCTCGACCCCTTGCAGGTGTGTGAGTGCAGGTGTGAGTCTGTGCAGGTGACACTGTGTTTGAGTGCCCACGTACCGAGAGGCTCGAGTCCCTTCGCAGGTGTGTGAGTGCAGGTGTGAGTTTGTGCAGGTGACACACTGCACAGGTCTGTTTGAGTGCTCATGTACCACAGGCTCGACGCCCCTTGCAGGAGTGTGAGGAGATGTGTGAGTTTGTGCAGGTGAGCGTGCTGGCGTGACACACTGCACAGGTGTGTTTGAGTGCCCATGTACCGCAGGCTCGACCCCCTTGCAGGTGTGTGAGTGCAGGTGTGAGTCTGTGCAGGTGACACACTGTGTTTGAGTGCCCATGTACAGCGGGCTCAATGCCCTTGGAAGGTGAGTGAGCACAGGTGTGACTGTGTGATTTTACCGCCCTGTGAGCGCAGGTTTGACTGCAAGAGTGATTATAGAGGCCAGTGAGTGAGTGCAGGTGTGACTGTAAGTATGATTACACATGCCTGTGAGTGCAGGTGAGTGAGGGCAGGCGTTACTGTAAGAGTGATTGCCCAGGCCTGTGAGTGCAGGTGAGTGAGGGCAGGTGTTACTGTAAGAGTGATTGCACATGCCTGAGAGTGCAGGTGTGGGAGCACAGGTGCAACTGCAAGCGTGATCACACAGGCCTGTGAGTGCACGTGAGTGAGCTCATGTGTGACTGTAAGAGTAATTTCACTTGCCTGTGAGTGCAGGTGAGAGAGCACAGGTGTTAATGTAAGGGTGATTGCATGGGCCTGTGAGTGCAGGTGTGACTGTAAGAGTCATTACACAGGCCCGTGAATGCAGGTGAAAGAACGCATTTGTGACTGTAAGTGTACTTGCACATGCCTGTGGGTGCAGGTGAGTGAGTGCAGGTGTGACTGTAAGAGTAATTGCCCAGGCCTGTGAGTGCAGGAGAGTGAGGGCAACTGTTACTCTAAGACTGATTTCCCAGGGCTGTGAGTGCAGGTGAGTGAGCACAGGTGTGACTGTGAGAGTGATTGCACAAGCCTGTGAATGCAGGTGAGTGAGCACAGGTGTGACTGTGAGAGTGATTGCACAAGCCTGTGAATGCAGGTGTATGAGCACAGGTATGACTGTAAGAGCGATTGATGTGACTGTGAGCACAGGTGACCCTGTAAGCGTGAATACACAGGCCCATGAGTGCAGGTGAGTGAGCGCAGGGGTGACTGTAAGTGTGATTGTACAAGCCTGTGAGTGCATGTGTATGAACGCAGGTGTGACTGTAAGAGTAATTGCACAGGTCTGTGAGTGCACCTGCACATGCATGTAAATGCAACTGAGTGAGGGCATGTGTTACTGTATGAGTGATTGCCCAGGCCCTTGAGTTCAGGTATAGGAGCGCAGGTGCAACTGTAAGAATGACTGCACATGCCTGTGAGTGCAGGTGAGGGAGGGCAGGTGTTACTGTAAGAGTGATTTCCCAGGCCTGTGTGTGCAGGTGAGTGAGGGCAACTTTTACTCTAAGACTGATTTCCCAGGCCTGTGATTGCAGGTGAGCGAACACAGGTGTGACTGTAAGAGTGATTGCACATGCCTGTGAGTGCAGGTCAATGAGGGTAGATGTGACTGTAAGAGTGATTTCTCAGGCCTGTGAGTGCTGGTGATTGAGTGCAGTTGTGACTGTAGGAGTGATTGCACATGCCTGTGAGTGCAGGTGAGAGAGCGCAGGTGTTACTGTAATAGTGATTGCCCCAGCCTGTGAGTGCAGGTGAGTGAGAGCAGGTGTGACTTTAAGAGTAATTGCCCAGGCCTGTGAGTGCAGGTGAGTGAGCACAGCGGTGACTGTAAGAGTGATTGGACATGCCTGTCAGTGCAGGTGAGAGAGCGCAGGTGTTATTGTAAGATTGGTTGCCCAGCTCTGTGAGTGCAGGTGTGACTGTAAGAGTGATTGCACATGCCTGTGAGTACAGGTGTGTGAGCGAAGGTGTAACTGTAAGAGTGATTACACAGGCCTGTGAGTGCAGGTGAGTGAGGGCAGGTGGTAGTTAAGAGTGATTGCCCAGGTCTGCGAGTGCAGGTGTATGAGCGCAGGTGTGACTGTAAGAGTGATTGCACAAGCCTGTGAGTGCAGGTGTGTGAGTGAAGGTGTTACTGTAAGAGTGATTGCACGGACCTGTGAGCATAGGTGTGACTGTAAGAGTGATTACAGAGGCCTATGAGTGAGTGCAGGTGTGACTGTAAGTATGATTGCACATGCCTGCAAGTGCAGGTGTGACTGTAAGAGTGATTGCACATGCCTGTGAGTGCAGGTGAGTGAGCGCAGGTGTTATTGTATGAGTGATTGCCCAGGCCTGTGAGTGCAGGTGAGTGAGCGCAGGTGTGACTGTAAGTGATTGCACTTGCCTGTGAGTGCAGGTGAGTGAGGGCAGGTGTTACTGTATGAGTGAGTTCCCAGGCCTGTGAGTGCAGATGAGTGAGCGCAGGTGTGACTGTATGTGTGATTGCACAAGCCTGTGAGTGCAGGTGTATGAGCGCAGGTGTGATTGTAAGAGTGATTGCACAGGCCTGTGAGCACAGGTGTGACTGTAAGAGCAATTGCACAAGGCTGTGAATGCAGCTGAGTGAGGGCAGGTGTGACTGTAAGAGTGATTGCCCAGGCATGTGAGTGCAGGAGTGACTGTAAGTGTGATTACAAAGGCCTGTGAGTGCAGGTGCGTGAGCACAGGTGTGACTGTAAGTGTGATTGCACAAGCCTGTGAGTGCAGGTGTATGAGCACAGGTTTGACTGTAAGAGTTATTGCACAGCCCTGTGTGTTCAGGTGTGACTGTAAGAGTGATAGCACAGGCCCATGAGTGCAGTTGAGTGAGCGCAGTGTGATTGCACATGCCTGTGAGTGCAGGTGAGTGAGGGCAAGTGGTACTTTAAGACTGATTGTCCAGGCGTGTGAATGCAGGTGAATGAGCACAGATGAGTGAGTACAGATTTAACTGTAAGAGTGATTGCACATGCCTGTTAGTGTAGGTGAGTTAGTTGAGGTGTGGCTGTAAGTGTGATTGCACAAGCCTGTGAGTGCAGTTGTATGAGTGCAGGTGTGAATGTAAGAGTGATTGCATGGGCCTATGAGTGCAGGTGTGACTGTATGAGTGATTACACAGGCTTGTGAGTGCAGGTAAATGAGCACAGGTGTGACTGTAAGTTTGATGGCACATGCCTGTGAGTGTAGCTGAGTGAGCGCAGGTGTTACTGTAAGGGTGATTGCACATGCCTGTGAGTGCAGGTGAGAAAGCATAGGTGTTACCATAAGAGTGATTATACAGGCCTGTGAGTGCAGATGAGTGAGCACAGGTGTGACTGTAAGAGTGATTGCACATGCCTGTGAGTACAGGAGAGTGAGGGCAAGTGTTACTCTAAAACTGATTTTTCAGGGCTGTGAGTGCAGGTAAGTGAGCACAGGTGTGACTGTAAGAGTGATTGCACAAGCCTGTGAGTACAGGTGTATGAGCGCAGGTGTGACTGTAAGAGTGATTGCATGAGACTGTGAGGGCAGGTGTGACTGTAAGTGTGATTGCACAAGCCTGGGAGTGCAGGTGTACGAGCAGAGGTGTGACTGTAAGAGTGATTGCACATGCCCGTGAGCAAAGGTGTGAATGTAAGAGTGATTGCACATGCCTGTAAATGCAGTTGAGTGAGGGCAGGTGTTACTGTAAGAATGATTGCACATGCCTATGAGTGCAGGCGAGTCAGTGCAGGTGTCACTGTAAGAGTGATTGCACATGCCTGTGAGTGCAGGTGAATGAGGGCAGGTGTTACTGTAAGAGTGATTGCCCAGGCCTGTGAGTGCAGCTGAGTGAGCGCAGGTGTTACTGTAAGAGTTAATGCACATGCCTGTGAGTGCAGGCGAGTCAGCCCAGGAGTGACTGTAAGAGTGATTGCACAAGCCTGTGAGTGCAGGTGATTGAGCAGAGGTGTGACTGTAAGAGTGATTGCACATGCCTGTGAGCACAGGTGTGAATGTAAGAGTGATTGCTCATGCCTGTAAATGCAGCTGAGTGAGGGCAGGTGTTACTGTAAGAGTGATTGCCCAGGCCTGTGAGTGCAGCTGAGTGAGCGCAGGTGTTACTGTAAGAGTGATTGCACATGCCTGTGAGTGCAGGCGAGTCAGTGCAGGTGTGACTGTAAGAGTGATTGCACATGCCTGTGAGTACAGGTAATGCTGAACTTGCTGGTGTGTGAGTGCTGCTGACAGTGACGAAGCAGGGGATTGAATGTAGATGTGTGCGTGTGTTTGTGCAGATGTGAATTTGGGATGGAATGTATGAGTGTGTGACTATTCAGGTGTGAGCGGTGGTGCATGGGTGCACAAGTGAACTCACAGGTGTGTAATGGTAGGTGCATACATGCAGGAGCATTTAACACAGAGAGAATGATGGCAGTGGTAATAACAAAAACGCTAGCACATCTGTCAAGTCTAAGGTAAATGTATATATCAAAATGTACAGTGTGCTCGTATGAATCAACACTAGGCTACCTCAATAGTGTAAATGAATTTGTAAAACAACTTTTACATATGCACAGATAACCAAATGTTCCAGAGCACCGCACAAGTATAGTTGTTCTGGTCTGCCAATCTTGCAGATCCAACTTTTAATTTTCAAGCGTTCAGATTCAGAATTTGTTGACACGCAGGTCAATCATTGAAAATCAATCAATCAATCAATCAATCAATCAATCAATCAATCACAGAATTTGTAGAGCGCACTACTTACCCGCGAGGGTCTCAAAGCGCTGGGGGAGAAAAAGGGGGGGTGCTGCTACTGGTCGAACAACCAGGTCTTGAGTAGCCTCCTGAAGGTCAGCAGGTCTTGGGTCTGTCGTAGGCTTAGTGGAAGGGTGTTCCAGGTCTTGGCGGCGAGGTGGGAGAAGGATCTGCCACCGGTGGTAGTTCTTCGAATGCGAGGGACGGTGGCGAGGAGAGGTCGGTGGAGCGGAGCTGGCGGTTGGGGACGTAGAAGAGGAGTCGGCTGTTGAGGTAGGCTGGGCCAGTCTTGTGGAGTGCCTTGTGTGCGTGGATGAGGAGTTTGAAGGAGATTCTCCTGTCGATGGGGAGCCAGTGCAGGTTCCTCAGGTGGGGGTGATGTGGCTGTGGCGTGGTACATCGAGGATCAGGCGTGCGGAGGCGTTTTGTATGCGTTGCAGTCGCTTGATGAGCTTGGCTGGGGCTCCCGCGTAGAGGGCGTTCCCATAGTCAAGTCTGCTACTGACGAGGGCCTGGGTGACTGTTCTTCTTGTATCTGTCGGGATCCACCTGTAGATCTTGCGAAGCATGCGGAGGGTGTTGAAGCAGGATGAGGAGACTGCGTTGACTTGCTTGGCCATGGAGAGCGTTGAGTCGAGGATGACTCCCAGGTTGCGTGCGTGGTCGGTGGGTGTCGGGGCTGCTCCCAGCGTCGTTGGCCACCAGGAGTCGTCCCAGGCTGAGGGGTTGGAGCCGAGGATGAGGACCTCTGTTTTGTCCGTGTTCAGTTTTAGTCGGCTGATCTTCATCCAATCGGCGACGGCCTTCATTCCTTCATGGAGGTTGGATTTGGCGGCGAGGGTCCTTGGTGAGGGAGAGGATCAGTTGAGTGTCGTCGGCGTAGGAGATTATGTTGAGGTCGTGCTGTCTGGCGATGCGTGCGAGCGGGGCCATGTAGATGTTGAACAGTGTTGGGCTGAGGGATGATCCCTGGGGTGCGCCGCAGATGATCTCGGAGGCTTCGGATCGGAATGGTGGGAGGCGGACTCTCTGGGTTCTGCCAGCGAGGAAGGAGGTGGCCCATTCCAGGGCCTTGTCTCGGATCCCTGCGTCGTGGAGGCGTGCGCGTAGAGTGCGGTGGCAGACAGTGTCGAAGGCGGCGGAGAGGTCCAGCAGGATGAGGGCTGCGGTCTCACCGTTGTCCAGCAGGATCCTGATGTCGTCGGTGGCGGTGATGAGGGCAGTCTCAGTGTTGTGGTTGCTGCGGAACCCCGATTGGGATGGGTCCAGGATGCTGTTTTCTTCGAGGTATCGGGTTAGCTGTTTGTTGACGATCTTCTCGATGACCTTGGCTGGGAACGGAAGCAGGGAGATGGGCCGGAAGTTCTTGAGGTCTCTCGGGTCCGCCTTGGGTTTTTTGAGTAGGGCGTTGATCTCTGCGTGTTTCCAGCTCTCTTGGAAGGTCGCGGTCTCGAAGGAGAGATTGATGACGTTGCACAGGTGGGGTGCGATGGAGCTGCTGGCTTTGTTGAAGATGTGGTGCGGGAAAGGGTCTGACGGGGAGCCGGAGTGTATTGTGCTCATGGTCTTGATGGTGTCATCGATGTTCACGCTGGCCCAGGCTGGCAGGGGGTCGTGGTCGATGGTGTGCGGCGGGTCTGGTGCATCGATCTTAGTTGGGGCTGTCTGGGTGTTGAAAACACAGCCGACACGTGTTTCGACGTAATGACGACTTTTCCAAGGCTGTTAAATAAAATTAATAGTTAATACAATCCATTGTATATCACATATATAACTTCTGTTTAACATACCAGACTGATTCCAGAGTGTGTGTTCCAAATCTGTATCCTGACATCACACCGAATTGCCAACTGGTGTCCATACAATGTTGTTACCAAACACACACTGCTGGTAAAAAAAGTGTGATTCATGCGTTGAAGATAAAGGTCCCAATTATAAAACAAAATGAATAGTAAGAAAGAAAGATAAGCCACCATGTGGTATCATCCCAAGAAATACAACAAAAAAGTCCAAGCAAAGCCACACCATAGAGACGTGTAGTGAAGATATATAGTTTCCACCACCATTTCAAGCTTTCATAAGTTAGACAAGAATCCTTTTGGGACGGGGAGTTACCTCATTACTCTTTCTGTCAAGAAAGTCAGACAAAATTCATAATCTCATATGTAGAGAGATTGGATAATATACGTCATCCTTGGAGCCCCAAAGACGAAATGGTCTTCCACAGTGGTCTCTGATGCAGACCGTTATGCTGTCCAGTGCTATAGGAAAGACAGGAGCGGAAGACTGTATCTGAGCAGCATATCTGCCAAGTATTACTGACTGAATGGATGATTCATTAAAGGGAATAATTCCACACGTTATTCATTGTCCTCTAACTATGAGTGCGGTGCCTATGAGGTAGGGAGACACGTACCGCTCCCCAACACGTGACCCAATACAATCACCAATATAGTATACTTCTATCCTCCAGCACATGCTAGTATCACATGCAAAGAGTTCATTAGTGTTTGTTTGGGATTTTCACATGTTTCTTTTTATTCTTTCAGTCCTTTTGTTCAGTTCCTTAGCCAACACGTTTCGTTGCGTACAGGGATTCAACCCGCGACTTCCTCAGGGCTAAAGGAATACAGAAAACACACTCCATTGTAATGTGACACTACATTTTCGAATCATTTGCACCTTAATTGCGGTGACATTGTTGTGGCTTATTGCCCGATTTGCTGTTCTTTTTAGTGACATTTTAGTGGAAACCCGTGCGCATTCATATAGTATGCAGTTCCTCAATGCCCAAGTTGTATTGTATGTAAGAGTACACGATACATTGTCAATACCTCGTACCTAATCATATGCACTGATTGGCCCGGTGTAGATATCGCTCCCCCAATTGGGATTCTTCACCACGCGCAAATTCAAATCTAATTCTGTGCAGCTCCGACCCTAGTGTGTTATATAACGGTGTAATCCGCATCGCTCGAGGATCTCATGAGCAGCATTGATAGGTACCTGTTTCTATGTCACAAAAGTTCCTGGTCAAAGCAAGGAGATAACAAGCATTTGCAATGCAATATGTCTCGCATGTACGCGAGTTTAAGCTATTGGCATTGTAAATGACAATGGCTTTTATTTATGTTTTAAGAACCAAAACATAAATAAAAGGCATTGTTATTTACAATGCCAATAGCTCAAACTGCGTAAATGCAAGACCTATTGCATTGCAAATGCTTGTTTCCAATTGTAACTTCATAAGATCAGTGAATAACCAGTTCTAAAATCTGGTTAGCCATAATGTTGGCTGTCAATGAGATAACGTCCTTATCAGTTGTCAACTGTCTTCTACCAACTGGGTAAGTTTATGTGGCACTGGGACTGGGTCCAATCAGAATTGGTAAACGTGGAACCCATGAAGTCAACAGGCACCTGCTGGGACAGGAAACTAAGATGTCATCCTGTATTCGGGGAGGCATGACCAATGGATGACCACAGACGCTAAAGTAGTGCGTCTATAAAATTCCCAGAAGCAGAGATAACACAACCCAAGGATAACTTTGAACACCATAGTAGTAGGCTTATTGTGTCCCCCTAGCAGCAGGGGTGCGGTACTATATGTGTAACCACAGATACCACAGAAATGGGCCATTGGTGTTCACCCAGAGATAGTAAAACAATGGTGTTCTAGCAGTAAACTGTAGGTAGAATTAAGAGGATGAAAAAGGTTGAGACTTGAACATACCTTTGCAGGTGTTTGTGACCACTGCAATGTGAATGACGATACGGTGTAATAACACAGATGTTTCAAACGTAACCAAAGAGAAAGACCTAAAAAAGAATCTATTTCACTGCAACTGACCCCAGATTTCAAGTCGAAAAAGTGGTAGCTTGTTTAACTCATCATGCTCTCCGAGATGTTGGCCATGACTTGCCTCCGCCGTGAGTATACTTAGATTTAGAGGCTAAACAATAGAGCGGCCGAGATTTGTCATAGAAGTTTACGACATTATTCTCCCATCAGACATGTTTTCTTACCAGCCTGCTCCGTTTCTCCGTCGCGCGCACTACGCAGTCACGTCAGCTAATAATGCGATGCTTTGATAATATATTTTAAACCTGGTTGCTGCTTTCTTTAGCATCTTAAGGCAACTGTTTGACAGATAAACATTTCGAAATTGAACAGCTCGGTGGAGTTTCCTTTAAAAATGAAGCACTTGCACATTTCCTCTCGGTGAATGAACGCGACCGACGAAATTGCATTGAGAGTTTTTACGCTTAGGCGCTTTGACCCGGAGTGTCGCTGCGTCAAACGTCCAGTGAAAGAGCTCTGCGTGGAATAACAGGGCCCGATTTTGCACTAATTACACAAAAGGTGCGCGTTGTTTGTATTTGCGCTGCGCTGTAAGCAGAAAGCTTAACTACAGGGTCACAACATACGCGTGCTCATATGCTGTCCGGGCAGGCACGGCGAGAGGAGACAGGGAGGGCACAAAACATGCCTCCCTCCCAATACAAACGACGCGAGCCGTACACGTGCACATCTCCTGTCCCCCTTCGGCCGAAAAATCGACAACAATAGATCTCGCCAAGCGAGCAGCGCATGCGCTGCGTCGCTAGGCGAGACCTAAAAACAGGAGAGACACGAGGCCACCATAGATTATCAAAGTTTTACTCCCACTTGGTAGTACATTTACTAAAACTCTTATCTGTTCCATAATGGGAAACCATACCTTAAAGCCGGTTGTAATTCCGTCCTGGTATGGACATAACCAGACTTTAACATTATTAAACTTATGACCCAAAGTCTCAGATGATCCAAAGTCTCATACAGGAAACCTTGTGCGCTCAACCCCGTTTCCCAGTTTCACGTATATTCTTGATGGGAATATATCACCGCGCACCTTGTGATGTAAGTTTTTTTGTCTTCGTACCCTTCTCCTTTAAACAAAATCATATTTGAAACGTAATTAATCACAACTTGTTTCACCTTCGACGCTATCCGAAATTTCTCTAAAAACATGTTTCTACTCCTATAACTCGTAGTATGCTTAGCGGTACCGCAGCAGTTGTTTCCGAAGCGGCGAGTGAGGGCGCTCGTGTGAACCGCGGCTGGGTACGGTCCTTCCAATACGTCCAACAAAAGTGAGAACGGACTATTGCTACTGTGTCCTGTGTATTTCTAAAAGTGCCAAATATTCCAGGACTGCGCATGCCTCGCAGCATCAGTCCAGGTTTTTTTCTGTTGGATTTTGGATCTTGTAGTCTTGTCTATCCTATTATAAAACCAGCAATACAAGGCCCAAGCTTTGGCAACGCCAATGGGTTTGGTCCTGGCCAGCTGATCAGTGGCTACATTTTTTTTTTTAATTTGAAATATATTCCACAAAAATAAAACATTATAAACCAAAACACACCACCTAAACGGGCACATGCTTGCAATACAAATTTTACATCTTTAAAAAAATTACTTTTGAGTATAATTGTAATAGTGCAGGATGGTGCTTCCCTGCTGGCAGCTGGGCTTTGAACAAGTTTGCACCCATTTTAGTTTTAATGCATACCACAGGAACGTTTGATTCTTATTAATGCAAAAAATGTATTATTGGCTTTGAATTAATGTAATGTGAAGAACTGTTTTAAACACATAAGGATGTCACATAAAAAGGCTAAAGAATGGAAAGAAAACGCATCAGTAAAGTTAAATATTGTCCATCAAGCCTGGAGATGAAGGGCACTACTTTTTAGGTGGATGTGCACTTCTGCTGTCACTCACAGTGCAAGAGGGCCAGAGGCTGGAGTGGGCGGACCCATTGCCCCATGCTGTATGCAGTGATGGGGGCAGCACAATGCTAGTGACAGCTGAACAGGCCAATAGATGAAGTGGGCGGCTCATTGCTCCACGCTGAATGAAGTGATAGGGCAGCACAATGTTTATGAAAGCTGAACAGGCCAATAGATGAAGTGGGCGGGCCCACTGCCCCATGTTGTATGCGGTAATGGGGGAAGCACAATGTTAATGACAGCTGAACAGGCCAATAGATGAAGGGGGCTGACCCATTGCCCCATACTGTATGCAGTGATGGGGGAAGCACAATGTTAATGACAGCTGAACAGGCCAATAGATGAAGTGGGCGGGCCCACTGCCCCATGTTGTATGAAGTGATTGGGCAGCACAATGTTTATGACAGCTGAGCAGGCCAATAGATGAAGTGGGCGGCCTATTGCCCACGATGTATGCAGTGATGGGGGAAGCACAATGTTAATGACAGCTGAACAGGCCAACAGATGAAGGGGGCGGACCCAAAGCCTCCCTTTGAATGGATACATTTATGTAAACATTAATTACGAATTGTTTGATTGCACGAGGCTGTGAGACAGCTTGTGGTGTCTCTAAACCAGGCACAAGGACTGAAACTCGAGCCTCAGTCCAGGCATCGACCTGGGAAACCTGGCAGCTGTGTAGGATGTGTGTGCGAATGAATGTACGAAGGAGGGGTGTCAGGGTTACCCCGCCCACCCTGCACATCAACAAGACACCCTGCTTCCAAGCCTGGGTCTTCCTGTCACAAATCATGGTCACCAGGGGAGTCCGTCAATCAAGGCTGTAATCCCAGAATGCACCAGGCTGGTAATCCTAAACTTAGATCTGACCATATACAATGAGTTGGTAACCTGGTGGGCTTCATGGTGGTGTGTGACAGCAGGTGCATGTGTGTGAGCACACGCCCAGGTGAGTGTGAGTGGCTGCTGTGAGTGCATCAAAAGTATTCTTACAGGCAAGTGCTTCTGTGTGACAGCAGGGCTGGGCCAGGGTCTTTCCCATGTCAGGTGTAGCCAGGCAGGGCTGAGCCAGAGTCAGTCACATGTCAGGTAAAGTCAGGCAGAGCCAGTCACATGTTTGTAAAGTCAGGCAGGGCTGAGACAGAGTCAGTCACATGTCAGGTAGATTCAGGCAGAGTCATTCACATGCTAGGTAAAGTCAGGCCGGGCTGGGACAGAGTCAGTTAAATGTTGGGTATAGCTAGGCAGGGCTGAGGCCAAGTCAGTTACATGTTGGGTAAAGCTAGGCAGGGCTGGGACAGAGTCGGTCACATGCCAGGTAAAGTCAAGCAGGGCTGAGGGCTTAGTCAGCTACATGTTGGGTAAAGCTAGGCCGGGGCACTGTCTGGCTCAAGTTATTTTCTCAGCCAGGTAGACAGGGGAGAGTGACCAGAGGGCCCTGTAGGTGATGCAGCCAGAGCAGTCCCTGCAGGGTCGGGGTGATGTGGGGGTCGGACAGAGCAGTGTGGTGTGGAAGAGACCCTTCAGCAGGGTGTTGCCTCAGAGGTCGGTTTGGGAAGGGATGGTCTTCCTTGGTTAGGACAGGAGAGGTTTCACCATGGAGCCTTGGGTTTCCTGGTGAAGTGTTCTTTGAAGGAGCAGTCGGTGTCAAGTGATTTTGCGTTGAGTGTCTACACGACTCCAACTCACACATCCCACGCATACACAGAACCAGATCAGGAGGACAGGCGTTCTCTCACATTACTCCTAAAGCGTGGGGCGACTCCCATTCCACATCAGACTCCCCTCCTCTCTTCATGAATTCAGCAAGAAGCCAAAGACCTGGCTTTTCAATTAACCAACCTACCATTGGCAGGGCTAGGCACACCCCTGCTCTCTGCCAGGATACCGTCGCGGGTGATGAACATCCTACCCTAGGCAGGGCTAGGCACATACACCTGTTCGCGACCGACGAAATTGCATTGAGAGTTTTTACGCTTAGGCGCTTTGACCCGGAGTGTCGCTGCATCAAACGTCCAGTGAAAGAGCTCTGCGTGGAATAACAGGGCCCGATTTTGCACTAATTACACAAAAGGTGCGCGTTGTTTGTATTTGCGCTGCGCTGTAAGCAGAAAGCTTAACTACAGGGTCACAACATACGCGTGCTCATATGCTGTCCGGGCAGGCACGGCGAGAGGAGACAGGGAGGGCACAAAACATGCCTCCCTCCCAATACAAACGACGCGAGCCGTACACGTGCACATCGCCTGTCCGGGTGCGTGCACATCTCCTGTCCCCCTTCGGCCGAAAAATCGACAACAATAGATCTCGCCAGCGAGCAGCGCATGCGCTGCGTCGCTAGGGCGAGACCTAAAACAGGAGAGACACGAGGCCACCATAGATTATCAAAGTTTTACTCCCACTTGGTAGTACATTTACTAAAACTCTTATCTGTTCCATAATGGGAAACCATACCTTAAAGCCGGTTGTAATTCCGTCCTGGTATGGACATAACCAGACTTTAACATTATTAAACTTATGACCCAAAGTCTCAGATGATCCAAAGTCTCATACAGGAAACCTTGTGCGCTCAACCCCGTTTCCCAGTTTCACGTATATTCTTGATGGGAATATATCACCGCGCACCTTGTGATGTAAGTTTTTTGTCTTCGTACCCTTCTCCTTTAAACAAAATCATATTTGAAACGTAATTAATCACAACTTGTTTCACCTTCGACGCTATCCGAAATTTCTCTAAAAACATGTTTCTACTCCTATAACTCGTAGTATGCTTAGCGGTACCGCAGCAGTTGTTTCCCGAAAGCGGCGAGTGAGGGCGCTCGTGTGAACCGCGGCTGGGTACGGCCCTTCCAATACGTCCAACAAAAGTGAGAACGGACTATTGCTACTGTGTCCTGTGTATTTCTAAAAGTGCCAAATATTCCAGGACTGCGCATGCCTCGCAGCATCAGTCCAGGTTTTTTTCTGTTGGATTTTGGATCTTGTAGTCTTGTCTATCCTATTATAAAACCAGCAATACAAGGCCCAAGCTTTGGCAACGCCAATGGGTTTGGTCCTGGCCAGCTGATCAGTGGCTACATTTTTTTTTTTAATTTGAAATATATTCCACAAAAATAAAACATTATAAACCAAAACACACCACCTAAACGGGCACATGCTTGCAATACAAATTTTACATCGTTAAAAAATTACTTTTGAGTATAATTGTAATAGTGCAGGATGGTGCTTCCTGCTGGCAGCTGGGCTTTGAACAAGTTTGCACCCATTTTAGTTTTAATGCATACACAGGAACGTTTGATTCTTATTAATGCAAAAAGGTATTATTGGCTTTGAATTAATGTAATGTGAAGAACTGTTTTAAACACATAAGGATGTCACATAAAAAGGCTAAAGAATGGAAAGAAAACGCATCAGTAAAGTTAAATATTGTCCATCAAGCCTGGAGCTGAAGGGCACTACTTTTTAGGTGGATGTGCACTTCTGCTGTCACTCACAGTGCAAGAGGGCCAGAGGCTGGAGTGGGCGGACCCATTGCCCCATGCTGTATGCAGTGATGGGGGCAGCACAATGCTAGTGACAGCTGAACAGGCCAATAGATGAAGTGGGCGGCTCATTGCTCCACGCTGAATGAAGTGATAGGGCAGCACAATGTTTATGAAAGCTGAACAGGCCAATAGATGAAGTGGGCGGGCCCACTGCCCCATGTTGTATGCGGTAATGGGGAAGCACAATGTTAATGACAGCTGAACAGGCCAATAGATGAAGGGGCTGACCCATTGCCCCATACTGTATGCAGTGATGGGGGAAGCACAATGTTAATGACAGCTGAACAGGCCAATAGATGAAGTGGGCGGGCCCACTGCCCCATGTTGTATGAAGTGATTGGGCAGCCAGTGGCGTAGCTAGGCACTCTGCCGCCGGTGGCGGTCCCTGCCTTTGCCGCCGCCGCCGAGCGCCTAGAGAGAGAGAGAGAGGGGGGGTGGGGTGCTGGCGATAAATTTATCTGCCGCCTCGAAATCTCGTGCCGCCCGGGGCGTACCGCCCCCTCCGCCCCCCCCTTGCTACGCCAGTGTGGGCAGCACAATGTTTATGACAGCTGAGCAGGCCAATAGATGAAGTGGGCGGCCTATTGCCCACGATGTATGCAGTGATGGGGGAAGCACAATGTTAATGACAGCTGAACAGGCCAACAGATGAAGGGGGCGGAACCAAAGCCTCCCTTTGAATGGATACATTTATGTAAACATTAATTACGAATTGTTTGATTGCACGAGGCTGTGAGACAGCTTGTGGTGTCTCTAAACCAGGCACAAGGACTGAAACTCGAGCCTCAGTCCAGGCATCGACCTGGGAAACCTGGCAGCTGTGTAGGATGTGTGTGCGAATGAATGTACGAAGGAGGGGTGTCAGGGTTACCCCGCCCACCCTGCACATCAACAAGACACCCTGCTTCCAAGCCTGGGTCTTCCTGTCACAAATCATGGTCACCAGGGGAGTCCGTCAATCAAGGCTGTAATCCCAGAATGCACCAGGCTGGTAATCCTAAACTTAGATCTGACCATATACAATGAGTTGGTAACCTGGTGGGCTTCATGGTGGTGTGTGACAGCAGGTGCATGTGTGTGAGCACACGCCCAGGTGAGTGTGAGTGGCTGCTGTGAGTGCATCAAAAGTATTCTTACAGGCAAGTGCTTCTGTGTGACAGCAGGGCTGGGCCAGGGTCTTTCCCATGTCAGGTGAAGCCAGGCAGGGCTGAGCCAGAGTCAGTCACATGTCAGGTAAAGTCAGGCAGAGCCAGTCACATGTTTGTAAAGTCAGGCAGGGCTGAGACAGAGTCAGTCACATGTCAGGTAGATTCAGGCAGAGTCATTCACATGCTAGGTAAAAGTCAGGCCGGGCTGGGACAGAGTCAGTTAAATGTTGGGTATAGCTAGGCAGGGCTGAGGCCAAGTCAGTTACATGTTGGGTAAAGCTAGGCAGGGCTGGGACAGAGTCGGTCACATGTCAGGTAAAGTCAAGCAGGGCTGAGGGCTTAGTCAGCTACATGTTGGGTAAAGCTAGGCCGGGGCACTGTCTGGCTCAAGTTATTTTCTCAGCCAGGTAGACAGGGGAGAGTGACCAGAGGGCCCTGTAGGTGATGCAGCCAGAGCAGTCCCTGCAGGGTCGGGGTGATGTGGGGGTCGGACAGAGCAGTGTGGTGTGGAAGAGACCCTTCAGCAGGGTGTTGCCTCAGAGGTCGGTTTGGGAAGGGATGGTCTTCCTTGGTTAGGACAGGAGAGGTTTCACCATGGAGCCTTGGGTTTCCTGGTGAAGTGTTCTTTGAAGGAGCAGTCGGTGTCAAGTGATTTTGCGTTGAGTGTCTACACGACTCCGACTCATACATCCCACGCATACACAGAACCAGATCAGGAGGACAGGCATTCTCTCACATCACTCCTAAAGCGTGGGGCGACTCCCATTCCACATCAGACTCCCCTCCTCTCTTCATGAATTCAGCAAGAAGCCAAAGACCTGGCTTTTCAATTAACCAACCTACCATTGGCAGGGCTAGGCACACCCCTGCTCTCTGCCAGGATACCGTCGCGGGTGATGAACATCCTACCCTAGTCAGGGCTAGGCACATACACCTGTTCAGTGCCAGGATACCCTCGCGCAGGACGAACCATCCTACCCTAGGCAGGGCTAGGCACACACATGCTCAGTGCCAGGATACCCTCGCGGGGGACGAACCATCCTACCCTAGGCAGAGCTAGGCACACACATGCTCAGTGCCAGGATACCCTCGCGGGGGATTAACCAACCTACCCTAGGCAGGGTTAGGCACACACACCTGCTCAGCCCCAGGATACCCTCACGGGTTATTAACCAACTTACACTAGGCAGGGCTGGGCATACACACCTGCTCAGCACCAGGATACCCTCACGGGGGATTAACCAACTTACACTAGGCAGGGCTGGGCATACACACCTGCTCAGCACCAGGATACCCTCGCGGGGGATTAACCAACCTACTATAGGCGGGATTAGGCACGCTCACCTGCTCAGCGCCAGGATACCCTCGCGGGGGATTAACCAATTTACACTAGGCAGGGCTGGGCATACACACCTGCTCAGCACCAGGATACCCTCACGGGGGATTAACCAACTTACACTAGGCAGGGTTAGGCACACTCACCTGCTCAGCCCCAGGATACCCTCACGGGGGATTAACCAACCTACTATAGGCGGGATTATGCACGCTCACCTGCTCAGAGCCAGGACACCCTAATGGGTGATTACTAAGGCTGGGAGTCACACTCCGCTCCGCCCCGCCGGCGGAGTTTTCAGAGTTTTGCCAACTCCGCACTCTGTTGGGAACGCGGAGTTCAGGCAAAAACTCCGACTCCGCGGCAGAGCGGAGTTAGCCCCTACACCCACACCCAATTAAAGAGTAGGAAATAAACACTTACCTGCTCTGGTGTCTCCAGGCTGCCCTCCTCCTTGCCGTGATCTCTCCTCCTCGCCGTCCTCGCCGGTCACAAACCCCTACGTTGTACGTCTAGGGAGGACATGCACAGTCCTCGCAAGACGTACAACGTAGGGGTTTGCGGCCGGCGAGGGCGGCGGACGGCGAGGAGGAGACCACGGTGAGGAGGAGGGCAGCCCGGAGACGCCAGAGCAGGTAAGTGTTTACTTCCTACTTTTTAAATGTATTGTAGGTGGGGGGGAGCGGAGTGGAGTTCCACAGAGTTTTTTTCAACTCCATGGAATTCCACGTGGTGGCACTTCGCCAACTCCGCCCGGGGTTAGTGATTACCCAACCTACCCTAGGCAGGGTTAGGCACACTCACCTGCTCAGAGCCAGGATACCCTCGCGGGGGATTAACCAACCTACCCTAGGCAGGGTTAGGCACACTCACCTGCTCAGAGCCAGGATACCCTCACGGGGGATTAACCAACCTACCCTAGGCAGGGTTAGGCACACTCACCTGCTCAGAGCCAGGATACCCTCACGGGTGATTACCCAACCCACCCTAGGCAGGGCCAGGCACACACCTGCTCAGCCCCTGAATACCCTCGCGGGGGATTAACCAACCTACCCTAGGCAGGGTTAGGCACATTCACCTGCTCAGAGCCAGGATACCCTCGCGGGGGATTAACCAACCTACCCTAGGCAGGGTTAGGCACACTCACCTGCTCAGCCCCTGAATACCCTCACGGGGGATTAACCAACCTACCCTAGGCAGGGTTAGGCACACTCACTTGCTCAGCCCCTGAATACCCTCGCGGGGGATTAACCAACCTACCCTAGACAGGGTTAGGCACACTCACCTGCTCAGAGCCAGGATACCCTCGCGGGGGATTAACCAACCCACCCTAGGCAGGGTTAGGCACACACCTGCTCAGCCCCTGAATACCCTCGCGGGGGATTAACCAACCTACCCTAGGCAGGGTTAGGCACACTCACCTGCTCAGAGCCAGGATACCCTCGCGGGGGATTAACCAACCTACCCTAGGCAGGGTTAGGCACACACACCTGCTCAGAGCCAGGATACCCTCGCGGGGGATTAACCAACCTACCCTAGGCAGGGTTAGGCACACACACCTGCTCATTACGAGGATACCCTCGTGGGGGATTAACCAACCTACCCTAGGCAGGGTTAGGCACACTCACCTGCTCAGCGCCAGGATACCCTCGCAGGGGATTAACCAACCTACCCTAGGCAGGGTTAGGCACACTCACCTGCTCAGCGCCAGGATACCCTCGCAGGGGATTAACCAACCTACCCTAGGCAGGGTTAGGCACACACACCTGCTCAGTGCGAGGATACCCTCGCGGGGGATAGTGCGCTCTACAAATACACATAACATTGGCGAGCTGAAGCTTCACAGGTTAATATCTGAGAAGGAGGCTTGAGGTGAGGGTTGTTTGTTGATGCTGGTGAACAGGAGGAATTCTGCCTTCAATGGGTTGAGTTTTGGGTCAGTGATGGACATAGAGAGAGATCCCAGCAGGGTTCAGAGTTTCAGAACAGATGTTGAAGATGGTGGGGGGGGGGTGCAGCCCTGCGGTATCCGGCTGAGGAGTTTCTAGTATCTTAATGTTCCCATCTTGACAAATCTGTAGGCCGAAGGGCAGAGCCAAAGACATCAGGTGGGACATTTTAAGAGAAGGAAAGCCTGACATATGACTGACTGTGGTCCTGGTGAAAGCACTGACCTGTCTCAATAGTAAAGCTCCCTCTACACATGTAAAGGTTTTTAGGTGCTATGTAGATCAGCCTCTCTAACCTCTTGTTTCTCTTGCCCCCCCACCTGCAGCTCGGTCTCTGGTGCCACACAAGGTGAGCGAGGTGCGGAAGGACAGCCCGGCTGGCCGTGATGGGCATCTGAAGGTGGGCGACCGTGTGGAGGGTGTCGACGGGCGGTCTATCTCCCATATGTCCCCACGGGAGATCACCCAGCTCTTCAGACAGGCGGGCAACAAGATACGGCTACGGATTCTGTCCAAGAGCGATACAGGTAAGTGTGTGAGAGTCGCAGTCTAGCGCTGAGAACCTGAAAGAGAGCCGCAGGACCTAGCGCCGAGACACTAATTGAGAGCTGCATGGCCTAGCATTGAGACACTGATTGAGAGCCGCAGAGCCTAGCGCTGAGACACTGATTGAGAGACGCAGGGCCTTGCGCCGAGACACTGATTGAGAGACGCAGGGCCTAGCACCGAGACACTGATTGAGAGAGACGCAGAGCCTAGCACTGAGACACTGATTGAGAGCTGCAGGGCCTAGCACCGAGACACTGATTGAGAGCCGCAGGGCCTAGCACTGAGACACTGATTGAGAGCCGCAGGGCCTAGCGCCGAAACACTGATTGAGAAACGCAGGGCCTAGCGCCGAGACACTGATTGAGAGAAGCAGGGCCTAGCGCCGAGACATTGATTGAGAGCAGCATGGCCGCGTGCTGAGACACTGATTGAGAGCAGCATGGCCGCTTGCTGAGACACTGATTGAGAGACGCAGAGCCTAGTGCAGAGACTCTGATTAACAGCCATAGGACCTAGCGCTGAGACACTGATTGCGGGCTGCAGGACCTAGCGGCGAGACACTGATTAAAAGATGCAGAGCCTAGTGTGAAGAGAAGACACTGATTTAGAGTCACAGTGCCTTGTGCCAAAATACTGATTGAGAGCCGCATGGCCTAGCGCCGAGACACTGATTGAGAGATGCAGAGCCTTGCGCTGAGACACTGATTGAGAGCAGCATGGCCTCATGCTGAGACACTGATTGAGAACTGCCTGGCCTAGGGCTGAGAAACTGAGAGACGCAGAGCCTAGCGCTGAGACACTGATTGAGAGCAGCATGGCCTCATGCTGAGACACTGTTTGAGAACTGCCTGGCCTAGGGCTGAGAAACTGAGAGACGCAGGGCCTAGCGCCGAGACACTGATTGAGAGATGCAGAGCCTTGCGCTGAGACACTGATTGAGAGCAGCATGGCCTCATGCTGAGACACTGATTGAGAACTTCCTGGTCTAGGGCTGAGAAACTGAGAGACGTAGGGCCTAGCGCCGAGACACTGATTGAGAGATGCAGAGCCTTGCGCTGAGACACTGATTGAGAGCAGCATGGCCTCATGCTGAGACACTGATTGAGAACTGCCTGGCCTAGGGCTGAAAAACTGAGAGACGCAGAGCCTAGCGCTGAGACACTGATTGAAGCCGCATGGCCTAGAGCTGAGACTCTGATTAACAGCCATAGGGCCTAGCGCTGAGACATTGATTGCGGGCTGCAGGACCTAGCGGCGAGACACTGATTAAGAGCCGCAGAGCCTAGCGCCGAGACACTGATTGAGAGACATAGAGCCTAGAGCTGAGACACTGATTGAGAGTCGCAGGGCCTAGCGCTGAGACACTGATTGAGAGACGCAGGGCCTAGCGCTGAGACACTGACTGAGAGACGCAGGGCTTGGCCCTGAGACACTGATTGAGAGATGCAGGGCCTAGCGCAGAGACACTGATTGAGAGCAGCAGGGCCTGGCGCTGAGACACTGATTGAGAGCAGCAGGGCCTAGCGCTGAGACACTGATTGAGAGACACAGGGCCTAGCGCAGAGACACTGACTGAGAGACGCAGGTCCTGGCTCTGAGACACTGATTGAGAGACACAGGGCCTAGCGCAGAGACACTGATTGAGAGCAGCAGGGCCTAGCGCTGAGACACTGATTGAGAGACACAGGGCCTAGTGCAGAGACACTGATTGAGAGACGCAGGGCCTAGCGCTGAGACACTGATTGGAGACGCAGAGCCTAGTGCCGAGACTCTGATTAACAGCCATAGGACCTAGCGCTGAGACACTGATTGCGGGCTGCAGGACCTAGCGGCGAGACACTGATTAAAAGATGCAGAGCCTAGCGTGAAGAGAAGACACTGATTTAGAGTCACAGGGCCTTGTGCCAAAATACTGATTGAGAGCCGCAGGGCCTAGCGCCGAGACACTGATTGAGAGATGCAGAGCCTTGCGCTGAGACACTGATTGAGAGCAGCATGGCCTCATGCTGAGACACTGATTGAGAACTGCCTGGCCTAGGGCTGAGAAACTGAGAGACGCAGAGCCTAGCGCTGAGACACTGATTGAGAGCAGCATGGCCTCATGCTGAGACACTGATTGAGAACTGCCTGGCCTAGGGCTGAGAAACTGAGAGACGCAGGGCCTAGAGCCGAGACACTGATTGAGAGATGCAGAACCTTGCGCTGAGACACTGATTGAGAGCAGCACGGCCTCATGCTGAGACACTGATTGAGAACTGCCTGGCCTAGGGCTGAAAAACCGAGAGACGCAGAGCCTAGCGCTGAGACACTGATTGAAGCCGCATGGCCTAGAGCTGAGACTCTGATTAACAGCCATAGGGCCTAGCGCTGAGACATTGATTGCGGGCTGCAGGACCTAGCGGCGAGACACTGATTAAGAGCCGCAGAGCCTAGCGCCGAGACACTGATTGAGAGACATAGAGCCTAGAGCTGAGACACTGATTGAGAGTTGCAGGGCCTAGCGCTGAGACACTGATTGAGAGACGCAGGGCCTAGCGCTGAGACACTGACTGAGAGACGCAGGGCCTGGCCCTGAGACACTGATTGAGAGATGCAGGGCCTAGCGCAGAGACACTGATTGAGAGCAGCAGGGCCTGGCGCTGAGACACTGATTGAGAGCAGCAGGGCCTAGCGCTGAGACACTGATTGAGAGACACAGGGCCTAGCGCAGAGACACTGACTGAGAGACGCAGGTCCTAGCTCTGAGACACTGATTGAGAGACACAGGGCCTAGCGCAGAGACACTGATTGAGAGCAGCAGGGCCTAGCGCTGAGACACTGATTGAGAGACACAGGGCCTAGCTCAGAGACACTGATTGAGAGACGCAGGGCCTAGCGCCGAAACACTGATTGAGAGCAGCAGGGCCTAGCGCAGAGACACCGATTGAGAGCAGCAGGGCCTGGCGCTGAGACACTGATAGAGAGTCGTTGGGCCTAGCACTGAGACACTGATTGAGAGACGCAGAGCCTTGCGCTGAGACACTGATTAAGAGCCGCAGAGCCTAGTGCCGAGACACTGATTGAGAGCAGCATGGCCTCATGCTGAGACACTGATTGAGAGACGCAGGGCCTAGCGCTGAGACACTGATTGAGAACTGCCTGGCCTAGGGCTGAGAAACTGAGAGACGCAGAGCCTAGCGCTGAGACACTGATTGAAGCCGCATGGCCTAGAGCTGAGACTCTGATTAACAGCCATAGGGCCTAACGCTGAGACACTGATTGCGGGCTGGAGGACCTAGCGGCGAGACACTGATTAAGAGCCGCAGAGCCTAGCGCTGAGACACTGATTGAGAGACATAGAGCCTAGAGCTGAGACACTGATTGAGAGTCGCAGGGCCTAGCGCTGAGACACTGATTGAGAGACGCAGGGCCTAGCGCTGAGACACTGATTGAGAGACGCAGGGCCTGGCGCTGAGACACTGATTGAGAGACTTAGAGCCTAGAGCTGAGACACTGATTGAGAGCTGCAGGGCCTAGCGTCAAGACACTGGTTGAGAGTCACAGGGCCTAGTGCCAAAACACTGATTAAGAGCTGCAGGGCCTAGTGCAGAGACACTGATTGAGAGCTGCATGCCATAGCGCAGAGACACTGATTGAGAGACGTACAGCCTAGCGTGAAGACACTGATTTAGAGTCACAGGGCCTTGTGCTGAAATATTGATTGAGAGCCGCAGGGCCTAGCGCCGAGACACTGATTGAGAGCCGCAGAGCCTAGCGCCGAGACACTGATTGAGAGTCACAGGGCCTAGTGCCAAAACACTGATTAAGAGCCGCAGGGCCTAGTGCAGAGACACTGATTGAGAGACGCAGGGCCTAGCACTGAGACACTGATTGAGAGACGCAGGGCCTAGCGCATGTGAGAAGTTGGCCTGGTATATGCTGTCCACTAATTATAGTGGGCACCTTGCACCAGTCCAAACAACCCCTTATTGGAGATAGGTTAAAGACAACCTTATTGAAAGCTATCCTAGTGGTAGCTATGGAGAGCAGCCTTCAGGCTAAGTCTTGAAGGAATGTAAAGCAGCTTGTTTTACCAGTCTATAATCTCTTGAGTGACCAAATGAAAGAGCACCACACCAGGTATATATTCAAAATATATGTATTTATTGCTAAACACACCCCTATAGTCTCTTTATGAGGCTAGAGTTCGAAGTACATAAGTTAGAAGTTATTTAAACACACTAATAGCACAAATACACGTTTGGGCCCTAGGGGCGTACCAAACCATATACCAATAAAGTGGTATAAGAACCACGACTGAACTAGACACTAGGCCTAGAGCCTCTAGAAGTGCTTGGACCACAAGGAACCACCCAAGGTAGTGACACAGGGGACCCACGGGGACGCGTGCAGTGTAAATACACAACCGCGATACGCCGTTGACTTCTATGGAGAAAGTCGTGATCGGGAAATTAGAGAAAAGGGACACTTAAAGGAGGACTTGGAGCAAACCCTTTGAGATCTAGGACTTTGAAGAGTCTCTACCCACGGGAGCACCGGAGTACTCGTGTTACCTCACCCAGGGAAGCCGGGTGCATAGGTGCCTTTCGGGGTCGGGTTTCGTCGTCGATTTGAATGGCGATCTGCTGCAAAGTGCTGCTGGCGACCAAGTGAAAAGTGTCCGGGTGGATCCAAGAGTGGATCGGAGTTCTGAAGAACCTGAAAGCAGAGGGGACAGAGTCTGGGTCACTAGCCAGTGACCAGGAAGGCGATGGACAGATGCCCACCGATGTCGAGTGCTTCAGGTGCGTTGACAGTCATCTTGACTCTTCAGCCACGAGGTCCAGGAGGCGTTGTCGGCAACCAGGAGCAGGATTCGGGCTGGTACACGATGTCTGTCGAGTGCTGAGGTGTCGGCGACCGGATTGGACCCAACAAGCCTTGGCAACGGCAAGTCTCGATGCGGAGGAAGATCGTTGATGGTGCAGACCAGCAAGGTCTGGGGAACTCACCCAGCAAGGGTAAGTGAGGGCAGGCCTGGAGCAACCAGGATGCCAAGTTAGAAAAAGATTGGCCTTCGTTAAGGGCTACTAGCCAACGGGCTAGCGACCGCGAAGGAGCCTCGTGATGCCGCACGGGGAGCTGGCTTACAGGACACTCGTGGAGTGGGGGCCTGTGATCTTCGGTGCAGGTGGTGCTGGAGGCTAGGGCTACTCGGAGCCCAAAGCACGACTTCTTGGGAGACCCAGAAGATGATGCACTTGCAAATGTGCTCGGTGTCCAGGGGTCACGGTCTCAAGTCACCCACGATAGCCACAGGCCTCAGCTTTGCTGGGGACTCAGGGTAGCCTCGAGGAAGTCTGAGAATCCACCTCTGGTGATGCGATGACTTCAGCGTCCGACGGGAGCTTCAGAAATGCGAACCGGACAGATGCTTCTTTGGTGCCTGCCAAGCAGGGGAGTCACTCCTTGACCCCAAGGGAGATTCTTCTGTCCTCTAATCGTGAGTAGAGCGTCGAAGGTCCAGGATTCAGTTTCAGAGTTTCGTCCAGGGATAAACTAAAGTCCTAAGGACTGGGTTCCTATCTTTATACTAAAGATAGGGGTTGGACTACTCTGTGGCCCCACCTATGGGTGGGTCAGGGCAGAGGGGTGGCTACACCCTTTCCCTTTGTCCAGTTCGCGCCAAAGCAGGGGCTGCAAGCCCCTGATCCGGTTTGAACTGGGGTATGCACAGGGACACCAAATGTGCCCCCAGTGCAGGACTTCAAAGCACACAGATGGTGCTCCCGCCCAGCCCCAATACACATTATCCTGTCTGGGGAGGTGGTCACACCTCCCTGCAACAGGAAACCTATTGTCCAGGCCTCCCCTGCCGGAGTTTCGTCCAGCAGCAGGAGGCCAGACTCGTGTCTGTGGCAGCAGCATCCATTTTGTGATGCCAGGGCTCTGGAGAGAAGTTACCGGGTTAGTCAGAGTTAACATGTCTTTCCCTCTAGAAGGGTGGAATGCTACCCCCGCCGCCAGAATTGGCGGGGGTAGTATTCCAAGATGTTTGACACCAAACACGACATGTTTAGGTGCAGCCATTCCAAAGTTAGCATTTTACCGCGAGGATATAATGCGCTTAAGAGTATATGGTCAGGCTGCACTACAAACAGCATCAGAGATGGTCTCCGAACGCTGCAGAGGGGCCCTGCTCATGCAGGGGCACCCTCTCACATAGGAACCATGCACTCTGCCTTTAGGATTGATAAGCCCTGCCTTAGGAGTGACTTATAGGTTTATATGTGTGTATGTATTTAGTGATATAGGTAACCTATATCACAGTAAGGGGTGCATGCACCACCTTACCCAGGCTGCAGTAGCAGACCTGTGGTGTCAGTTTGGATGGCCTCCCAGGGGTGGCATAATACATGCTGCAGCCCCTGGCAGGCCTCTGAGGTACCTATGCCCTTGGTACATAGTATACCATATACTAGGGACTTATAAGGGCACTCCAGATCCCAATCAGTGATGTGCCTAAGGCACATGGAAACCTTTTACAGAGAAAGCAGATAGACTGGGGCCCTGAATAGCAGGATCCCAGTCCAACTAAGTCATAAACCAGCAAAACACCATAAAAAAAGTGGGGGCAACCATATAGTCAGATTCCACCTTCCTACATAACCCCCCCAAACGAAAGGAGATAAGGCTAACCTTGGCCAGTTGAGCCTTCATTGACTAAGTGGTCATACAAGGAAGCACCTGCACTAGCATGGTTGCCCCCTGTCTTATGGTCCACTAAGCAATCCCTCACCCTAAGGGTATAAGAGGGTCTCCACCATGGAGAATCACTACCTGTGGTGTGCTTAGGTAAAGTACAAGGCTGGTGAGGTGTCTGAGTAGGGAAGTAAGGCCCTAGGAATGTTGGCCTCAGTTTCCTCAGATCACTGGTCACCATGTATGCCTGTCTTTCCATGACTGAGTTGCACTTTGCTCTAAGGGTCAACCTTTGGCTGCCTACAGCTGGGGTTTGGGTCCCTTTGGATGGACTACTGGAGGGACAGGGCAGGTTTGGAACCTTCAGGTCCCAGGTTTGCCCTTGCCTACCAGAGTCCTTCTGGGGAGGTCCCTACATAAAGGCATGGGGGATCCCTCAGTGTGTAGAGGAGTTTTCACCTGGCTAGGGCTACTAGACTGGGTGCCCCTAATCTGCTGATGGGGGTTCCTCTGGACAGGGGGCCCTGGGGGTCCACTGACCTCCCTGACCTCTGCAGCCCTGGGCTGGCTGAGGCAGGGTAGAGAGGGGCAGGTTACCTGCTCCAGACTGGGTACCACCTTGGAAGGGTCCTCTGCCATCAGGGGTGTGGCCAGGCCAGGCCTGACTACCTCTGGGGCAGTTCCTTCACTAGGGGTAGGGTCAGTTCCCTGAGGAGGCTGACCCTTACCTACTGTCTGGAGGGAAGAAGACTTTTCTTCAACCCTTGTGCTCTCTTTTGGGGGCGAGTGGGCCATTCTTTCAGGCTCCATCTCTCCAAATTCTTGGGCTGGGGCTGTGGCCATCACAGCCCCACTAACCTTTACAGGGACGCCCAACATCCTAAGATGGGTTTGGTGTTCAACTTCAGCCCAGGCTGAAATTTCCAAATCATTGCCCATCAGGCAATCTACAGGTAAGGTGGGGGACACTGCCACTCTCTTTGGGCCTGTGACCCCCTCCCAGCTGAGATTGACTATGGCCATGGGGTGATCTGTTCTGACACCATCAATGTTGGTCACCTGGTATTTAAACTCAGGTAAAAGCTGGTGAGGGGGGACTAGTTTCCCTGCCACCATGGTGACACTAGCCCCTGTGTCCCTAAATGCCACAGCTTTCTGACCATTAATTATTGGCTCCAATCTGTACCTGCCCAATGCTATGGGACCCATGGTAAAGGTGGCAAATCCTATACCACCATCAGAGTCAGAGGAGTCTGTTGAGGAGTCCCTGTCTAAACTAGGGCCCACCTCTGTTCCTCTTGCAAAAGCACCTAACTTTTTGGGTGCACTACTCCCAACTGGAGGACTACTACTGGTAGTACCAGGAGGGGTGGTAGTAGTTGTGGGAGGAACATTTTCTTTATTGCCAATCCTGGGGCAACTGGGATCAGTTTTCCAGTGCCCAGGCTTCTTACAGACATGGCAATATGGTTTCTTTTCAGGAGAGGAAGGAGTTTGGGACCCACCCCCAGAAGAGGAATTTTGGGGCCCTGTAGGGGACTTATCCTTAGATTTATCCCCACCTTTCTCTTGGGACTTAGTAGAATCTTTCTTCTGGTCACCACCCTGATTTCTAGTTTTTACTCTGGTTCTGACCCATTTGTCTGCCTTCTTTCCCAAGTCTTGGGGAGAGGTCAGATCAGAGTCCACCAGATACTGGTGCAAAAGCTGTTTTTGACAATTATTAAGGATCTGCTCCCTCATAATCAAATTGTACAATCCTAAAAAGTCATGCACTTTGTTGCCATGTATCCAACCTTCCAGAGCCTTTGTAGCACAATCTACAAAATCAACCCAGTCTTGAGTCTGAGCTTTTGGGTGTCTCTGAACTTCAACCTATACTGTTCAGTGGTTAGGCCAAACCCATCTATCAGAGCACTCTTCAAGACTGTGTAATTGTCAGCATCCTCTTCTCTTACAGTGAGGAGCTTGTCTCTACCTTTGTCTGCAAAGGAGAGCCACAAGATTGCTGCCCACTGCCTCTGGGGGACCTTCTGAACTTTACAGGCCCTCTCCAGTGCAGTTATCCATTTGTGGATGTCATCCCCACTCTGGTAGGGAGGGACAATCTTGTTTAGGTTTCTATGGTCATAAGACCTGTCCCTATCTCTAGGGATATTGTTGCCACCATGGGACTCTAGTCCCAACTTTCTTCTCTCTCTAAGGAGATCTAGGGATTCCCTATCTAAAGCCAATTGCTTTTTTCTGATTTCCAGCTGAGTTTCCTCATACTGACCAGTCTGGCTCTCCTCTCATGAGAGGATTCCCTCCTGTGAGAGGAGACAGAGCTCCCTATAGAGGTGCCAGAGTGGTTAGACTCCTGAGAAGGAGATCTAGACTTCCTGGGCACACTCTTAATCCTTCCTGGGGGACAAAGAGGGCATCATCCTGATCATCCTCATCATCTTCCACAGGAGGGATTGGGTTATCCAGGTCAGGGTCATTGTCACCCTCCTGGCCAGTCTCAGAGGGGGCTGGGGGTATTGGTACCCCTGGCCTCCTCCTCTTCTCCTGCCCCACCCTCAGCTCCTACCCCTTCAGTCCCCACGGGCTTACTAAGGTCATAAGCCACCAACAACTCCTTGAGGTGTTGGGTGGTGGGGCTTTGGCCTGTCCTTATTTTTCTCAAGTTACATAAAGCTCTCAATTCCAAGAATGGGAGTGTATCATACTTGGAGGGTGGAAGCTCAATGGCTTCCTGCAAGGATTCTTTGGATCCTGCCCTTAAAGACATTACTAGTGTGGTGTGGTGTATGCACTACCTACTCTAGTGTGGCCTACTAAACTCTCTTGAGTTGTAGAAAGGGTTGTGCTATCCCTTAACACACAACTCTAAGTTCAGTAGAACTTACTGTATTCTAAGCTTAAATTATATGTACCTTAGGTACCTTTAGTGGTTTTCAGTTGATCAATTCAATTGAGATTATCTGGTAAAACAATAGCAAGCTGGAATCCCACACGCTGCACACCAATGTGAGAAGTTGGCCTGGCATATGCTGTCCACTAATTATAGTGGGCACCTTGCACCAGTCCAAACAACCCCTTATTGGAGATAGGTTAAAGACAACCTTATTGAAAGCTATCCTAGTGGTAGCTATGGAGAGCAGCCTTCAGGCTAAGTCTTGAAGGAATGTAAAGCAGCTTGTTTTACCAGTCTATAATCTCTTGAGTGACCAAATGAAAGAGCACCACACCAGGTATATATTCAAAATATATGTATTTATTGCTAAACACACCCCTCTAGTCTCTTTATGAGGCTAGAGTTCAAGTACATAAGTTAGAAGTTATTTAAATCACAGTAATAGCACAAATACACGTTTGGGCCCTAGGGGCGTACTCAAACCATATACCAATAAAGTGGTATGCGAACCACGACTGAACTAGACACTAGGCCTAGAGCCTCTAGAAGTGCTTGGACCACAAGGAACCACCCAAGGTAGTGACACAGGGGACCCACGGGAGACGCGTGCAGTGTAAATACACAGCCGCGATACGCCGTTGACTTCTATGGAGAAAGTCGGGATCGGGAAATTAGAGAAAAGGGACACTTAAAAGAGGACTTGGAGCAAAACCCTTTGAGATCTAGGACTTTGAAGAGTCTCTACCCACGGGAGCACCGGAGTACTCGTGTTACCTCACCCAGGGAAGCCGGGTGCATAGGTGCCTTTCGGGGTCGGGTTTCGTCTGCCGATTCGAATGGCGATCTGCTGCAAAGTGCTGCTGGCGACCAAGAGAAAAGTGTCCGGGTGGATCCAAGAGTGGATCGGAGTTCTGAAGAACCTGAAAGCAGAGGGGACAGAGTCTGGGTCACTAGCCAGTGACCAGGAAGGCGATGGACAGATGCCCACCGATGTCGAGTGCTTCAGGTGCGTTGACGGTCGTCTTGACTCTTCAGCCACGAGGTCCAGGAGGCGTTGTCGGCGACCAGGAGCAGGATTCGGGCTGGTACACGATGTCTGTCGAGTGCTGAGGTGTCGGCGACCGGATTGGACCCAACAAGCCTTGGCAACGGCAAGTCTCAATGAAGATGAAGATCGTCGATGGTGCAGACCAGCAAGGTCTGGGGAACTCACCCAGCAAGGGTAAGTGAGGGCAGGCCTGGAGCAACCAGAATGCTAAGTTAGAAAAGGATTGGCCTTCGTTAAGGGCTACTAGCCAATGGGCTAGCGACCGCAAAGGAGCCTCGTGACGCTGCACGTGGAGCTGGCTTACAGGACACTCGTGGAGTGGGGGCCAGTGATCTTCGGTGCAGGTGGTGCTGGAGGCTAGGGCTACTCGGAGCCCAAAGCACGACTTCTTGGGAGACCCAGAAGATGATGCACTTGCAAATGTGCTCGGTGTCCAGGGGTCACGGTCTCAAGTCACCCACGATAGCCACAGGCCTCAGCTTTGCTGGGGACTCAGGGTAGCCTCGGGGAAGTCTGAGAATCCACCTCTGGTGATGCGATGACTTCAGCGTCCGACGGGAGCTTCAGAAATGCGAACCGGACAGATGCTTCTTTGGTGCCTGCC
The DNA here is from genome assembly GCA_963921515.1 of Calotriton arnoldi. Taxonomy (NCBI): domain Eukaryota; kingdom Metazoa; phylum Chordata; class Amphibia; order Caudata; family Salamandridae; genus Calotriton; species Calotriton arnoldi. The sequence continues at coordinate 2,043,099 of CAWUFW010000916.1, forward strand.
AAGCAGGGGAGTCACTCCTTGACCCCAAGGGAGATTCTTCTGTCCTCTAATCGTGAGTAGAGCGTCGAAGGTCCAGGATTCAGTTTCAGAGTTTCGTCCAGGGATAATCTAAAGTCCTAAGGACTGGGTTCCTATCTTTATACTAAAGATAGGGGTTGGACTACTCTGTGGCCCCACCTATGGGTGGGTCAGGGCAGAGGGGTGGCTACACCCCTTTCCCTTTGTCCAGTTCGCGCCAAAGCAGGGGCTGCAAGCCCCTGATCCGGTTTGAACTGGGGTATGCACAGGGACACCAAATGTGCCCCCAGTGCAGGACTTCAAAGCACACAGATGGTGCTCCCGCCCAGCCCCAATACACATTATCCTGTCTGGGGAGGTGGTCACACCTCCCTGCAACAGGAAACCTATTGTCCAGGCCTCCCCTGCCGGAGTTTCGTCCAGCAGCAGGAGGCCAGACTCGTGTCTGTGGCAGCAGCATCCATTTTGTGATGCCAGGGCTCTGGAGAGAAGTTACCGGGTTAGTCAGAGTTAACATGTCTTTCCTCTAGAAGGGTGGAATGCTACCCCCGCCGCCAGGATTGGCGGGGGGTAGTATTCCAAGATGTTTGACACCAAACACGACATGTTTAGGTGCAGCCATTCCAAAGTTAGCATTTTACCGCGAGGATATAATGCGCTTAAGAGTATATGGTCAGGCTGCACTACAAACAGCATCAGAGATGGTCTCCGAACGCTGCAGAGGGGCCCTGCTCATGCAGGGGCACCCTCTCACATAGGAACCATGCACTCTGCCTTTAGGATTGATAAGGCCTGCCTTAGGAGTGACTTATAGGTTTATATGTGTGTATGTATTTAGTGATATAGGTAACCTATATCACAGTAAGGGGTGCATGCACCACCTTACCCAGGCTGCAGTAGCAGACCTGTGGTGTCAGTTTGGATGGCCTTCCAGGGGTGGCATAATACATGCTGCAGCCCCTGGCAGGCCTCTGAGGTACCTATGCCCTTGGTACATAGTATACCATATACTAGGGACTTATAAGGGCACTCCAGATCCCAATCAGTGATGTGCCTAAGGCACATGGAAACCTTTTACAGAGAAAGCAGATAGACTGGGGCCCTGAATAGCAGGATCCCAGTCCAACTAAGTCATAAACCAGCAAAACACCATAAAAAAAGTGGGGGCAACCATATAGTCAGATTCCACCTTCCTACAGCGCAGAGACACTGATTGAGAGCAGCAGGGCCTGGCGCTGAGACACTGATTGAGAGACGCAGGGCCTAGCGCAGAGACACTGATTAAGAGCCACAAAGCCTACTGCTGAGACACTGATTGAGAGCCGCAGTGCCTAGCACCGAGACACTGATTGAGAGACTTAGAGCCTAGAGCTGAGACACTGATTGAGAGCCGCAGAGCCTAGCGCTTAGACACTGATTGAGAGCCGCAGAGCCTAGCGCCGAGACACTGATTGAGAGTCACAGGGCCTTGTGCCAAAATACTGATTGAGAGCCGCAGGGCCTAGCGCCGAGACACTGATTGAGAGCCGCAGAGCCTAGCGCCGAGACACTGATTAAGAGCCGCAAAGCCTAGCGCTGAGACACTGATTGAGAGCCGCAGTTCCTAGCGCCGAGACACTGATTGAGAGACTTAGAGCCTAGAGCTGAGACACTGATTGAGAGCCGCAGAGCCTAGCGCTGAGACACTGATTGAGAGCCGCAAAGCCTAGCGCTGAGACACTAATAGAGAGTCACAGGGCCTTGTGCCAAAATACTGATTGAGAGCTGCAGTTCCTGGCGCCGAGACACTGATTGAGAGACGCAGAGCCTGGCGCTGAGACACTGATTGAGAGCCGCAGAGCCTAGCGCCGAGACACTGGTTGAGATTCACAGGGCCTAGTTCCGAAACACTGATTAAGAGCTGCAGGGCCTAGTGCAGAGACACTGTTTGAGAGCTGCAGAGCCTAGCACTGAGACACTGATTGAGAGTCACAGGGCATAGCGCGGAGACACTGATTGAGAGCCACGTGGCCTAACGCAGAGACACTGACTGAGAGCCGCAGAGCTTAGCGCTGAGACACTGATTGAGAAACGTAGACCCTAGCACTGAGACACTGATTGAGACCCGCAGAGCCTAGCACTGAGACACTGATTGAGACCCGCAGAGCCTAGTGCTGAGACACTGATTGAGAAACGTAGACCCTAGCACTGAGACACTGATTAAGACCCGCAGAGCCTAGCGCTGAGACACTGATTGAGAAACGTAGAGCCTAGCACTGAGACACTGATTGAGAGCCGCAGGGCCTAGTGCAGAGACACTGATTGAGAGCTGCATGCCCTAGGGCAGAGTCACTGATTGAGAGACGTAGAGTCTAGCACTGAGACACTGATTGACAGCCGAAGGCTAGCACTGAGACACTGATTGAGAGCCGCAGGGCCTAGTGCAGAGACACTGATTGAGACCCGCAGAGCCTAGCGCTGAGACACTGATAGAGAAACGTAGACCCTAGCACTGAGACACTGATTGAGACCCGCAGAGCCTAGCGCTGAGACACTGATTGAGAAACGTAGAGCCTAGCACTGAGACACTGATTGAGAGCTGCAGGACCTAGTGCAGAGACACTGATTGAGAGCTGCATGCCCTAGGGCAGAGTCACTGATTGAGAGACGTAGAGCCTAGCACTGAGACACTGATTGAGAGCCACAGGGCCTAGTGCAGAGACACTGATTGAGACCCGCAGAGCCTAGCGCTGAGACACTGATTGAGAAACGTAGACCCTAGCACTGAGACACTGATTGAGACCCGCAGAGCCTAGCGCTGAGACACTGATTGAGAAACGTAGAGCCTAGCACTGAGACACTGTTTGAGACCCGCAGAGCCTAGCGCTGAGACACTGATTGAGAAACGTAGAGCCTAGCACTGAGACACTGATTGAGAGCTGCATGCCCTAGGGCAGAGTCACTGATTGAGAGACGTAGAGCCTAGCACTGAGACACTGATTGACAGCCGCATGGCTAGCACTGAGACACTGATTGACAGCCGCATGGCTAGCGCCGAGACACTGATTGGAGCTGCAGGGTCTAGCGCCGAGACACTGATTGAGAGCCGAAGGGCGTAATGCTAGGGGTCTGAGTGAGAGCAAAGCCTAGAGCCAAGACACTGAGAAAGAAGTACCATCCCAAAGCACAAGGAGTGAGTTCCACGGCGCTGATCATCGAGGCGTGAGTAAGACATGCGGGCTTAGGACTGAGAGGCTCTTCGAGAGATGCAGGGTGTTGGCGACCCTCAGGGGGCAGCACGAGCTGCACCTGTCCAAGGCAGGGCGCCCCACAGTGGAGCTCCAAGCGGTCCATTTAAATCCCCCCAACCTTTCGGCAGAGGGCGGGCTCCGGAAGGGGTCTCAGAACATTGTTCCTTTTCTCTGGTCTCTTGAGATACCTCCAGGGGGCGCTGCTCTCATCGCTCTGGTAAATAATGTCTGCTTTATACCTCACATGGGGCCGCTTAGGAGCTATGCTTCAAACTTTTGAAAAGCCCTGTAATCCAATTCTAAATCTGCTCGTTTCACACGTAAAACCAAAAGTAAACTCTGCTTACTCAGTTTGAGAGGATTCGCTCTTTCATTCACATCATGCATTAAAACAAGCATTGGCAACGTGACTCATTTTATCTTTTGTGTGATGGAAAGTTGTATACCTTACAAGTCAACTAAAGTATAACAAAGGAAGCAGCGGTGCAACTTTCCATCACGAATAAGTGAACGACAGGTGCAGCAGCTGGAGAAACATCCCACAGTTCTCTCAAACACACAGGTGCAACACGGTAGCTAACACACTAATGCAGGTGTGGGGGATTCAAAGGACTGTTGTACACAATCCATGAACAGAAATAAACATACAGGAAGTACAATAGTCCTGGAAGAAACAGCCTCACCTTCCATGGACGTCCCACACATTCATGTCTTCACAGAGGACAGTGACCCCTCACCTCCCCGGCGTGGGGTGGGGTGCTGCGTCGGTGGACTCCACTTCTAGCGCAGAGAAGCATTCGAGAGGACGGCTGTTCACTGCTTGTAAAACCTCCTTCTTATGCGTTCCTAGTCTTGGTAGGGTCTTCCTCTTATGCTGACTTTTATGTTCTCACTCTGTTTAATGTCAGATGAATTAAAAAGGCATGTGGGAGAGCTATAATACTTGTACGTCGGTCTCCCTACTACAAGATCAAAAACAGTAGGGCCGAGCAACACAGCCTGCTTCTCTTTCCGCTGACCGCATCCGTGCTCGAATATTACCTCCATGGGTCAGTCTCCTTTCTCCAGAATACTGGTCTTGGTATCTCACATCAAATATTATGAAACAGTCCCTGATTCAGAGAGTGTGTCTTGGAAGTGCATTCAGTATCCTCTGTTTTATCAGACGATGGGGCAATAACAGAGGAAGCACCCTTTCTTCATAGAACAGGTACACCCTGGGTGAAACAGTGCAAGCGTCCCCCCTTCCGAGGACAAATATAGGTAGGGCAGCAGTGCACATTCACCCCCTCTCTGGACGGGTACAAATCCGGCAGCAGCAGTGCACATTCACCCCCTCTCTGGACGGGTACAAATCCGGCAGCAGCAGTGCACATTCACCCCCTCTCTGGACGGGTACAAATCCGGCAGCAGCAGTGCACATTCACCCCCTCTCTGGACGGGTACAAATCCGGCAGCAGCAGTGCACATTCACCCTCTCTCTGGATGGGTACAAATCCGGCATCAGCAGTGCACATTCACCCTCTCTCTGGATGGGTACAAATCCGGCATCAGCAGTGCACATTCACCCCCTCTCTGGACGGGTACAAATCCGGCAGCAGCAGTGCACATTCACCCCTCTCTGGACGGGTACAAATACGGCAGCAGCAGTCCACATCACCCCTCTCTGGACGGGTACAAATCCGGCATCAGAAGTGCACATTCACCCCCTCTCTGGATGGGTACAAATCTGGCAGCAACAGTGCACATTTAACATTTACCCCCTCTCTGGATGGGTACAAATGCGGCAGCAGCAGTCCAAATTCACCCCCTCTCTGGGCAGGTACAAATCCCGCAGCAGCAGTAAACATTCACCCCCTTTCTGGACGGGTACAAATCCGGCAGCAGCAGTGCACATTCACCCTCTCTCTGGATGGGTACAAATCCGGCATCAGCAGTGCACATTCACCCTCTCTCTGGATGGGTACAAATCCGGCATCAGCAGTGCACATTCACCCCCTCTCTGGACGGGTACAAATCCGGCAGCAGCAGTGCACATTCACCCCCTCTCTGGACGGGTACAAATACGGCAGCAGCAGTCCACATCACCCCCTCTCTGGACGGGTACAAATCCGGCATCAGAAGTGCACATTCACCCCCTCTCTGGATGGGTACAAATCTGGCAGCAACAGTGCACATTTAACATTTACCCCCTCTCTGGATGGGTACAAATGCGGCAGCAGCAGTCCAAATTCACCCCCTCTCTGGGCAGGTACAAATCCCGCAGCAGCAGTAAACATTCACCCCCTTTCTGGATGGGTACAAATCCGGCAGCAGTAGTGCACATTCACCCCCTCTCTGGACGGGTACAAATCCGGCAGCAGCAGTGCACATTCACCCTCTCTCTGGACGGGTACAAATCCAGCAGCAGCAGTGTACATTGAACCCCTCTCTGGACGGGTACAAATCCAGCAACAGCAATGCACATTCACCCCCTCTCTGGACGGGTACAAATCCAGCAGCAGCAGTGCACATTCACCCCCTCTCTGGATGGGTACAAAACCGGCAGCAACAGTGCAAATTCACCCCCTGTCTGGACAGGTACAAATCCGGCAGCAGCATAGCACATTCACCCCCTCTCTGGACGGGTAGAAACCCAGCAGCAGCAGTCCACATTCACCCCCTTTCTGGACGTGTACAAATCCGGCAGCAGTAGTGCACATTCACCCCCTCTCCGGACAGGTCCCAATCCGGCAGCAGCAGTGCACATTCACCCTCTCAGGACGGGTACCAATCTGGCAGCAGCAGTGCACATTCGCCCTCTCAGGACGGGTACAAATCTGGCAGCAGCAGTCCACATTCACCCCCTTTCTATACGGGTACAAATCCGGCAGCAGCAGTGCACATTCACCCCCTCTCTGGACGGGTACAAATACGGCAGCAGCAGTCCACATCACCCCCTCTCTGGATGGGTACCAATCCGGCAGCAGCAGTGCTCATTCACCCCCTCTCTGGACGGGTACCAATCCGGCAGCAGCAGTGCACATTCACCCTCTCTCTGGACGGGTACAAATCCAGCAGCAGCAGTGCACATTCACCCCCTCTCTGGACGGGTACAAATCCAGCAGCAGCAGTGCACATTCACCCCCTATCTGGATGGTACAAATCCGGCAGCAGCAGTGCACATTCACCCGCTCTTTGGACGGGTACAAATCCAGCAACAGCAGTGCGCATTCACCCCCTCTATGGACGGGTACAAATCCGGCAGCAGCAGTCCACATTCACCCCCTCTCTGGACGGGTACCAATCCGGCAGCAGCAGTGCACATTCATCCCCTCTCTGGACGGGTACAAATCCAGCAGCAGCAGTGCATATTCACCCCCTGTCTGGACAGGTACAAATCCGGCAGCAGAAGTGCACATTCACCCTCTCAGGACGGGTACAAACCGGCAGCAGCAGTCCACATTCACCCCCTTTCTATACGGGTACAAATCCGGCAGCAGCAGTGCACATTCACCCCCTCTTTGGATGGGTAGAAATCCGGCAGCAGCAGAGCACATTCACCCCTCTGAGAACGGATACAAATCCGGCAGCAGCAGTGCACATTCACCCTCTCAGGACGGGTACCAATTCGGCAGCAGTAGTGCACATTCACCCTCTCAGGATGGGTACAAATCTGGCAGCAGCAGTCCACATTCACCCCCTTTCTATACGGGTACAAATCCGGCAGCAGCAGTGCACATTCACCCCCTCTCTGGACGGGTACAAATCCGGCAGCAACAGTGCACATTCAACCCCTCTCTGGACGGGTACCAATCCGGCAGCAGCTGTGCACATTCACCCTCTCTCTGGACGGGTACAAATCTAGCAGCAGCAGTGCATATTCACCCCCTCTCTGGACGGGTACAAATCCAGCAGCAGCAGTGCACATTCACCCCCTATCTGGATGGTACAAATCCGGCAGCAGCAGTGCACATTCACCCCCTCTTTGGATGGGTACAAATCCAGCAGCAGCAGTGCACATTCACCCCCTGTGTGGAGGGGTACCAATCCGGCAGCAGAAGTCCACATTCACCCCCTCTTTGGACGGGTACAAATCCAGCAGCAGCAGTGCACATTTACCCCCTCTTTGGACTGGTACAAATACGACATTAGCAGTGCACATTCACCCCCTCTCCGGACGGGTACAAATCCGGCAGCAGCAGTGCTCATTCACCCCCTCTCTGGACAGGTACAAATCCGGCAGCAGCAGTCCACACTCACCCCCTCTTTGGACGGGTACAAATCCAGCAGCAGCAGTGCACATTCACCCCCTCTTTGAACTGGTACAAATGCAGCATCAGCAGTGCACATTCACCCCCTCTCTGGACGGGTATAAATCCAGCAGCAGCAGTGCACATTCACCCTCTCTCTGGACGGGTACAAATCCAGCAGCAGTGCACATTCACCCTCTCTCTGAAAGGGTACCAATCCAGCAGCAGCAGTGCACATTCACCCCCTCTCTGGACGGGTAGAAATCCAGCAGCAGCAGTGCACATTCACCCTCTCTGGACGGGTACAAATCCAGCAGCAGCAGTGCACATTCACCCTCTCTCTAGAAGGGTACCAATACGGAAGCAGCAGTGCACATTCACCCTCTCTCTGGAAGGGTACCAATACGGAAGCAGCAGTGCACATTCACCCCCTTTCTGGACAGGTACAAATCCAGCTGCAGCAGGGCTCATTCACCCCTTTCTGGACAGGTACAAATCCGGCAGCAGCAGTGTACATTCACCCCCTTTCTGGACGGGTACAAATCCAGCAACAGCAGTGCACATTCACCCCCTTTCTGGACAGGTACAAACCCGGCAGCAACAGTGGACATTCACCCCCTCTCTCTGGAAGGGTACAAATCTGGCAGCAGCAGTCCACATTCACCCCCTCTCTAGATGGGTAGAAATCCGGCAGCAGCAGTGCACATTCACCCCCTCTCTGGACAGGTACCAATCCAGCAGCAGCAGTGCACATTCACCCCCTCTCCGGACGGGTACCAATCTGCCAGCAGCAGTCCACATTCACCCCCTTTCTGGACGTGTACAAATCCTGCATCAGCAGTGCACATTCACCCCCTCTTTGGATGGGTAGAAATCCGGCAGCAGCAGTGCACATTCACCCCCTCTGAGGACGGATACAAATCCGGCAGCAGCAGTGCACATTCACCCCCTCTCTGGACGGGTAGAAACCCAGCAGCAGCAGTCCATATTCACCCCCTTTCTGGACGTGTACAAATCCGGCAGCAGTAGTGCACATTCACCCCCACTCTGGACAGGTCCCAATCCGGCAGCAGCAGTGCACATTCACCCTCTCAGGACGGGTAACAATCCGGCAGCAGCAGTGCACATTCACCCTCTCAGGACGGGTACAAATCCAGCAGCAGCAATCCACATTCACCCCCTTTCTATACGGGTACAAATCCGGCAGTGCACATTCACCCCCTCTTTGGACAGGTAGAAATCCCGGCAGCAGCAGCCTACATTCACCACCTTTATGGACGAGTACAAATCCAGTAGCAGCAGTACACATTCACCCCCTCTCTGGACGGGTGCAAATCCGGCAGCAACAGTGCACATTCAACCCCTCTCTGGATGGGTACCAATCCGGCAGCAGCTGTGCACATTCACCCTCTCTCTGGACGGGTACAAATCCAGCAGCAGCAGTGCACATTCACCCCCTCTCTGGACGGGTACAAATCCAGCAGCAGCAGTGCACATTCACCCCCTATCTGGATGGTACAAATCCGGCAGCAGCAGTGCACATTCACCCACTCTTTGGACGGGTACAAATCCAGCAGCAGCAGTGCGCATTCACCCCCTGTCTGGACAGGTACAAATCTGGCAGCAGCAGTGCACATTCACCCCCTCTTTGAATGGGTACAAATCCAGCTGCAGCAGTGCACATTCACCCCCTGTCTGAATGGGTACCAATCCGGCAGCAGAAGTCCACATTCACCCCCTCTTTGGACGGGTACAAATCCAGCAGCAGCAGTGCACATTCACCCTCTCTGTGAAAGGGTACCCATACAGAAGCAGCAGTGCACATTCACCCCCTCTTTAGACTGGTACAAATACGGCATTAGCAGTGCACATTCACCCCCTCTCCGGACGGGTAGAAATCCGGCAGCAGCAGTGCTCATTCACCCCCTCTCTGGACCGGTAGAAATCCAGTAGCAGCAGTGCACATTCACCCCCTCTCTGGACGGGTGCAAATCCGGCAGCAACAGTGCACATTCAACCCCTCTCTGGACGGGTACCAATCCGGCAGCAGCTGTGCACATTCACCCTCTCTCTGGATGGGTACAAATCCAGCAGCAGCAGTGCACATTCACCCCCTCTCTGGACGGGTACAAATCCAGCAGCAGCAGTGCACATTCACCCCCTATCTGGATGGTACAAATCCGGCAGCAGCAGTGCACATTCACCCGCTCTTTGGACGGGTACAAATCCAGCAGCAGCAGTAGTGCGCATTCACCCCCTCTATGTACGAGTACAAATCCGGCAGCAGCAGTCCACATTCACCCCCTCTCTGGACGGGTACCAATCCGGCAGCAGCAGTGCACATTCACCCCCTTTCTGGATAGGTACAAATATGGATGCAGCAGTGCACATTCACCCCCTCTCTGGACGGGTACAAATCCGACAGCAGCAGTGCACATTCACCCCCTTTCTGGATGGGTACAAATCTGGATGCAGCAGTCCACATTCACCCCCTGTTTGGATGGGTACAAATCCAGCAGCAGCAGTGCACATTCACCTTCGCGCTGGAAGGGTACCAATACGGAAGCTGCAGTGCACATTCACTCCCTATTTGGACTAGTACAAATCCAGCAGCAGCAGTGCACATTCACCCCCTCTCTGGACGGGTATAAATCCAGGAGCAGCAGTGCACATTCACCCCCTCTCTGGACGGGTACAAATCCAGCAGCAGTGCACATTCACCCTCTCTCTGAAAGGGTACCAATCCAGCAGCAGCAGTGCACATTCACCCCCTCTCTGGACGGGTAGAAATCCAGCAGCAGCAGTGCACATTCACCCTCTCTCTGGACGGGTACAAATCCAGCAGCAGCAGTGCACATTCACCCTCTCTCTAGAAGGGTACAAATACGGAAGCAGCAGTGCACATTCACCCCCTCTCTGGAAGGGTACCAATACGGAAGCAGCAGTGCACATTCACCTCCTTTCTGGACAGGTACAAATCCAGCTGCAGCAGGGCTCATTCACCCCTTTCTGGACAGGTACAAATCCGGCAGCAGCAGTGTACATTCACCCCCTTTCTGGACGGGTACAAATCCAGCAACAGCAGTGCACATTCACCCACTTTCTGGACGGGTACAAACCCGGCAGCAACAGTGGACATTCACCCCCTCTCTCTGGAAGGGTACAAATCTGGCAGCAGCAGTCCACATTCACCCCCTCTGTAGATGGGTAGAAATCCGGCAGCAGCAGTGCACATTCACCCCCTCTCTGGACAGGTACCAATCCAGCAGCAGCAGTGCACATTCACCCCCTCTCTGGACGGGTACCAATCTGCCAGCAGCAGTCCACATTAACCCCCCTTTCTGGACGTGTACAAATCCGGCAGCAGTAGTGCACATTCACCCCCTCTCTGGACAGGTCCCAATCCGGCAGCAGCAGTGCACATTCACCCTCTCAGGACGGGTAACAATCCGGCAGCAGCAGTGCACATTCACCCTCTCAGGACGGGTACAAATCCAGCAGCAGCAGTCCACATTCACCCCCTTTCTATACGGGTACAAATCCGGCAGCAGCAGTGCACATTCACCCCCTCTTTGGACAGGTAGAAATCCCAGCAGCAGCAGTCTACATTCACCACCATTATGGACGAGTACAAATCCAGTAGCAGCAGTACACATTCACCCCCTCTCTGGACGGGTGCAAATCTGGCAGCAACAGTGCACATTCAACCCCTCTCTGGACGGGTACCAATCCAGCAGCAGCTGTGCACATTCACCCTCTCTCTGGACGGGTACAAATCCAGCAGCAGCAGTGCACATTCACCCCCTCTCTGGACGGGTACAAATCCAGCAGCAGCAGTGCACATTCACCCCCTATCTGGATGGTACAAATCCAGCAGCAGCAGTGCACATTCAACCCCTCTCTGGACGGGTACCAATCCAGCAGCAGCTGTGCACATTCACCCGCTCTTTGGACGGGTACTAATCCAGCAGCAGCAGTGCGCATTCACCACCTCTAAGGACGGGTACCAATCCGGCAGCAGCAGTGCACATTCACCCCCTTTCTGGATGGGTACAAATCTGGATGCAGCAGTGCACATTCACCCCCCTCTCTGGACGGGTACAAATCCGGCAGCAGCAGTGCATATTGACCCCCTGTCTGCACAGGTACAAATCTGGCAGCAGCAGTGCACATTCACCCCCTCTTTGAATGGGTACAAATCCAGCTGCAGCAGTGCACATTCACCCACTGTCTGGACGGGTACCAATCCGGCAGCAGAAGTCCACATTCACCCCCTCTTTGGACGGGTACAAATCCAGCAGCAGTGCACATTCACCCTCTCTTTGGACTGGTACAAATACGACATTAGCAGTGCACATTCACCCCCTCTCCGGACGGGTACAAATCCGGCAGCAGCAGTGCTCATTCACGCCCTCTCTGGACAGGTACAAATCCGGCAGCAGCAGTGCTCATTCACCCCCTCTCTGGACAGGTACAAATCCAGCAGCAGCAGTGCACATTCACCCTCTCTGTGAAAGGGTACCCATACAGAAGCAGCAGTGCACATTCACCTCCTCTCCGGACGGGTACAAATCCGGCAGCAGCAGTGCACATTCACCCCCTCTCCGGACGGGTAGAAATCCGGCAGCAGCAGTGCTCATTCACCCCCTCTCTGGACCGGTAGAAATACAGCAGCAGCAGTGCACATTCACCCTCTCTCTGGATGGGTACAAACCCTGCATCATCAGTGCACATTCACCCCCTCTCTGGACAGGTACAAATCCAGCAGCAGCAGTCCACACTCACTCCCTCTTTGAACTGGTACAAATCCGGCATCAGCAGTGCACATTCACCCCCTCTCCGGACGGGTACAAATCCGGCAGCAGCAGTGCACATTCACGCTCTCTCTGGACGGGTACAAATCCAGCAGCAGCAGTGCACATTCACCCTCTCTCTGAAAGGGTACCAATACAGAAGCAGCAGTCCACATTCACCCCCTCTTTGGACAGGTACAAATCCAGCAGCAGCAGTGCACATTCACCCCCTCTCTGGACGGGTATAAATCCGGCAGCAGCAGTGCACATTCACCCTCTCTCTGGACGGGTACCAATCCAGCAGCAGCAGTGCGCATTCACACTCTCTCTGGACGGGTACAAATCCAGCAGCAGCAGTGCACATTCACCCTCTCTCTGGAAGGGTACCAATACCGAAGCTGCAGTGCATATTCACTCCCTATTTGGACTGGTACAAATCCAGCAGCAGCAGTGCATATTCACCCCCTCTCTGGACGGGTATAAATCCAGCAGCAGCAGTGCACATTCACCCTCTCTCTGGTCGGGTACCAATCCAGCAGCAGCAGTGCGCATTCACCCTCTCTCTGGACGGGTACAAATCCAGCAGCAGCAGTGCACATTCAACCTCTCTCTGGCGGGTATAAATCCAGCAGCAGCAGTGCACATTCACCCTCTCTCTGGAAGGGTACCAATACCGAAGCTGCAGTGCATATTCACTCCCTATTTGGACTGGTACAAATCCAGCAGCAGCAGTGCATATTCACCCCCTCTCTGGACGGGTATAAATCCAGCAGCAGCAGTGCACATTCACCCTCTCTGGTCGGGTACCAATCCAGCAGCAGCAGTGCGCATTCACCCTCTCTCTGGACGGGTACAAATCCAGCAGCAGCAGTGCACATTCACCCTCTCTCTGGTCGGGTACCAATCCAGCAGCAGCAGTGCCCATTCACCCTCTATGGACGGGTACAAATCCAGCAGCAGCAGTGCACAATCACCCTCTCTCTAGCAGGGTACCAATACGGAAACAGCAGTGCACATTCACCCCCTTTCTGGACAGGTACAAATCCAGCTGCAGCAGGGCTCATTCACCCTCTCTCTGGACGGGTACAAATCCAGCAGCAGCAGTGCACATTCAACCTCTCTCTGGCGGGTACAAATCCAGCAGCAGCAGTGCACATTCACCCTCTCTCTGGTCGGGTACCAATCCAGCAGCAGCAGTGCGCATTCACCCTCTCTCTGGACGGGTACAAATCCAGCAGCAGCAGTGCACATTCACCCTCTCTCTGGTCGGGTACCAATCCAGCAGCAGCAGTGCGCATTCACCCTCTCTCTGGACGGGTACAAATCCAGCAGCAGCAGTGCACATTCACCCTCTCTCTGGTCGGGTACCAATCCAGCAGCAGCAGTGCACATTCACCCTCTATGGACGGGTACAAATCCAGCAGCAGCAGTGCACAATCACCCTCTCTCTAGCAGGGTACCAATACGGAAGCAGCAGTGCACATTCACCCCTTTCTGGACGGGTATAAATCCAGCAGCAGCAGTGTACATTCAACCCCTTTCTGGACGGGTACAAATCCGGCAGCAGCAGTGCACATTCACCCCCTCTCAGGACGGATACAAATCCGGCAGCAGCAGTGCACATTCACCCCCTATCTGGATGGTACAAATCCGGCAGCAGCAGTGCACATTCACCCCCTCTCAGGACGGATACAAATCCGGCAGCAGCAGTGCACATTCACCCCCTCACAAGTGCAGCCTGCGACTGCTTGGCCTCGCTGCTGTACTCCTCCCCGAGAATCCTGTGACCGCTCGGCCTCGCTGCTGCACTCCTCTGATTCGGTGCTTCCTGCTTCATTAGGGAATCCCGTCAAGAACTTAGGGGTTTGGTTCGAGGAGAACCTCACATTCTCGACCGAGATCAGAAAGCTGTCAGGTACCTGCTTTGGGTTTTTAAAAATTCTCAGGAAATTCCTCCCCCTTCTTCCTCGGGCGGCCAAGGAGACAGTTACCCGAGCCCTCATTCTTTCTCGGCTGGATTATGCCAACGCCTTATACATTGGTGCCCGAGCTATTTACTAAATAAACTGCAAGTGGTGCAGTACGCGGCCGCCAGGCTTCTCTTGAACATCCCTGCCATATGCAGCGTTAGACAACATCTTCGTGCTCTACACTGGCTGCCCTTAGCAGAGCGGGTTAAATTCAAGTCCTTAGTTATCGCCCATCGCGCTCTTCATGAAATAGGGCCAAGCTATCTTCAGAAACGCTTCTCTTTTTACACTCCCGCAAGACACCTGCGTTCTACTTCCCAACTCCTGGCCCAAGTCCTGCGCTTTCGCTCGCAAAGGACGGGCGGTAGCTCTTTGGCTGTGAAAGCCGCTCTAGCTTGGAATGCGCTGCCTCTTTCACTCCGCTGCATTCAGGACCCCATTCATTTTAAAAAGAACTTAAAAACCTTCCTCTTTCCCTAAATCTGGCTCTGCTCTCTATCTCCCAAGGTACGTGCCGGGACACTCTCCTAGTATCTGCGCATGTTACAAATGAAAATAACATAACATAACTCCTCCTCGAGGAGCCTGTGACCGCTCGGTCTTGCTGCCACACTCCTCCCCATAGAGCCTGTGACCGCTCGGCTTTACTGACGCACTCCTTACAGAGGATCCTGTGCCTGCTCTGCCTCGCTGCCACACTCCTCCCCGAGGAGCCTGTGACTGTTCAGCCTCGCTGCCGCACTCCTCCCCGAGAAGCCTGTGACCGCTCGGCCTCACTGCCGCACTCCTCCCCCAGAAGCCTGTGACCGCTCGGCCTCACTGCCGCACACCTCCCCGAGGAGCCTGTGACTGCTCGGCCTTGCTGCCGCACTCCTCCCCGAGAAGCCTGTGACCGCTCGGCCTGGCTGCCGCACACCTCCCCGAGGAGCCTGTGACTGCTCGGCCTCGCTGCAGCACACCTCCCCGAGGAGCCTGTGACCGCTCGGCCTGGCTGCCGCACTCCTCCCCGAGGAGCCTGTGACCGCTCGGCCTTGCTGCCGCACACCTCCCCAAGGAGCCTGTGACCATTCGGCCTCGCTGCCGCACTCCTCCCCGAGGAGCCTGTGACCGCTCGGCCTCGCACCTCCCTGAGGAGCCTGTGACCGCTCGGCCTCGCTGCCGCACTCCTCCCCGAGGAGCCTGTGACCGCTCGGCCTCGATGCCGCACACCTCCCTTAGGAGCCTGTGACCGCTCTGCCTCGCTGCTGCACAGCTCCCCAAGGAGCCTGTGACTACTCGGCCACGCTGCCGCTCACCTCCCCGAAGAGCCTGTGACCGCTCGGCCTCGCTGCCGCACACCTTGCCGAGGAGCCTGTGACTGCTCGGCCTCGCTGGCGCACACCTCCCCGAGGAGCCTGTGACCGCTCGGCCTCGCTGCCGCACTCCTCCCCGAGGAGCCTGTGACCGCTTGGCCTAGTTGCTGCACACCTCCCCGAGGAGCCTGTGACCGCTCGGCCTCGCTGCCGCACTCCTCCCCGAGGAGCCTGTGACCTCTCGGCCTCACTGCCGCACACCTCCCCGAGGAGCCTGTGACTGCTTGGCCTTGCTGCCGCACTCCTCCCCGAGGAGCCTGTGACCGCTCGGCCTCGCTGCCGCACACCTCCCTGAGGAGCCTGTGACTGCTCAGCCTCGCTGCTGCACAGCTCCCCGAGGAGCCTGTGACCGCTCGGCCTCGCTGCTGCACAGCTGCCCGAGGAGCCTGTGACTACTCGGCCTCGCTGCCGCACACCTCCCCAAGGAGCCTGTGACCGCTCTGCCTCGCTGCCGCACTCCTCCCCGAGGAGCCTGTGACCTCTCGGCTTCGCTGCCGCACACCTCCCCGAGGAGCCCGTGACCGCTTGGCCTCGCTGCCGCACTCCTCCCCAAGGAGCCTGTGACCGCTCGGCCTCGCTGCCGCACACCTCCCTGAGGAGCCTGTGACTGCTCAGCCTCACTGCCGCACAGCTCCCCGAGGAGCCTGTGACCGCTTGGCCTCGCTGCCGCACAGCTCCCCGAGGAGCCTGTGAGCGCTCGGGATCGCTGCCGCACAGCTCCTCGAGGAGCCTGTGAGCGCTCGGCCTCGTTGCCGCACTCCTCCCCGAGGAGCCTGTGAGCGCTCGGCCTCGCTGCCGCACACCTCCCCGAGGAGCCTGTGAGCACTCAGGCTCGCTGCCACACAGCTCCCCGAGGAGCCGGTGACCGCTCGGCCTCGCTGCCGCACACCTCCCCGAGGAGCCTGTGAGCGTTCGGGCTCGCTGCTGCACTCCTCCCCGAGGAGCCTGTGACCGCCCGGCCTCGCTGCTGCACTCCTCCCTGGGGAGCCTGTGACTGCTCGGCCTCGCTGCCGCACTCCTCCCCGAGGAGCCTGTGACCGCTCGGCCTCGCTGCCGCACACCTCCCCGAGGAGCCAGTGAGCGCTCGGCCTTGCTGCCGCACACCTCCCCGAGGAGCCTGTGAGCGCTCAGGCTCGCTGCCGCACAGCTCCCCGAGGAGCCTGTGACCGCTCGGCCTCGCTGCCGCACACCTCCCCGAGGAGCCTGTGACTGCTCGGCCTTGCTGCCGCACTCCTCCCCAAGGAGCCTGTGACCGCTCGGCCTCGCTGCCGCACACCTCCCCGAGGAGCCTGTGACCGCTCGGCCTCGCTGCCGCACACCTCCCCGAGGAGCCTGTGAGCGCTCGGGCTCGCTGCCGCACTCCTCCCCGAGGAGCCTGTGAGCGCTCGGCCTCGCTGCCGCACACCTCCCCGAGGAGCCTGTGAGCGCTCGGGCTCGCTGCCGCACTCCTCCCCGAGGAGCCTGTGAGCGCTCGGCCTCGCTGCCGCACACCTCCCGAGGAGCCTGTGAGCGCTCGGGCTCGCTGCCGCACTCCTCCCCGAGGAGCCTGTGACCGCCCGGCCTCGCTGCTGCACTCCTCCCCGGGAAGCCTGTGACCGCCCGGCCTCGCAATCCTGAGAGTCAAGTACCAAGAGGTCTGTACTTGGCCCATTCTGCAGAACCATAGTAGGGCAGACCCAGGACATCAGTGCAACAACCTCAAGCACCACGGTTAGGACCGAGTACCCCATGTCACCCACTGTCTGCTCCCTGCTTCTTCCCGAACAGGGTCTGGGGTTCCCACTGTACAGAATTGTGTGTGAGGCATTTCTCAGAGGTGCTGGTCCTGGTCAGATAGATCCGTTGGTTAAAGTGCCTTCTTGCCCTGTATGCCACAGGTTCTCTATTTAATGTGAGAGCTGCCCCCTCCTGGCAGGGTCCTGGCAGAGTGAGCTCCTGACCACCTCTAGCTACGCCTCTAGTCCACACCCTCCCCACTCTGGTCCGTCTTAAATCTACCTCTGTTGCCTCGTATCCTCTGTACGGGCCCATGGGGCAGGACCGGCCCGGAGACCAGAAGGGTGGGCTGTGAGCTGCGGGGCCCATCTGTCCTCTCTAAGGGCCCATGGGGCAGGGCCGGGCCGGAGACCAGAAGGCTGGGCTGTGAGCTGCGAGGCCCCTCTGTCCTCTCTAAGGGCCCATGCCCAGGGGCCGGAGACCATAGGGTGGGCTGTGAGCTGCGGGGCCCCTCTGTCCCCTGTAAGGGCCCATGCCTTGGGGCCTGAAGACCGTAGGGTGGGCTGTGAGCTTCGGGGCCCCTCTGTCCTCTCTAAGGGCCCATGCCCCGGGGCCTGAAGACCGTTGGGTGGGCTGTGAGCTGCGGGGCCCCTCTGTCCCCTGTAAGGGCCGATGCCCCGGGCCCGGAGACCATAGGGTGGGCTGTGAGCTGCGGGGCCCCTCTGTCCCCTGTATGGGCCCATGGACCGGGGCCTGGAGACCGTAGGGTGGGCTGTGAGCCGCGGGGCCCCTCTGTCCCCTGCAAGGGCCCCATGCAACGGGGCCTGAAGACCGTAGGGTGGGCTGTGAGCTGCGGGGTCCCTCTGTCCCCTGTAGGGGCCCCATGGAATTGGGCCTGAAGACCGTAGGGTGGGCTGTGGGCTGTGAGCTGCGGGCCCCTCTGTCCCCTGCATGGGCCCATGCCCCGGGGCCTGAAGACCGTAGGTGGACTGTGAACTGCGGGGCCCCTCTGTCCCCTGTATGGGCCCATGGACCGGGGCCTGGAGACCGTAGGGTGGGCTGTGAGCTGCGGGGCCCCTCTGTCCCCTGTAAGGGCCCCATGGAATGGGGCCTGAAGACCGTAGGGTGGGCTGTGGGCTGTGAGCTTCGGGGCCCCTCTGTCCTCTCTAAGGGCCCATACCCCGGGGCCCGGAGACCATAGGGTGGCTGTGAACTGCGGGGCCCCTCTGTCCCCTGTAAGGGCCCATGCCCCGGGGCCTGAAGACCGTAGGTGGACTGTGAGCTGCGGGGCCCCTCTGTCCCCTGTATGGGCCCATGGACCGGGGCCTGGAGACCGTAGGGTGGACTGTGAGCTGCGGGGCCCCTCTGTCCCCTGTAAGGGCCCCATGGAACGGGGCCTGAAGACCGTAGGTGGACTGTGAGCTGCGGGGCCCCTCTGTCCCTTGTAAGGGCCCCATGGAACGGGGCCTGAAGACCGTAGGGTGGGCTGTGAGCTGCGGAGCCCCTCTGTCCCCTGTAAGGGCCCCATGGAACGGGGCCTGAAGACCGTAGGGTGGGCTGTGGGCTGTGAGCTGCGGGGCCCCTCTGTCCCCTGTAAGGGCCCCATGGACCGGGGCCTGGAGACGGTAGGGTGGGCTTTGAGCTGCAGGGCCCCGCTGAGTTGATCACTCCCTCACCGGTGCTGTAAGGGCCCCCTCTCAGTACTCTTATCCCAGGTCTGTAAGAGCTATAACTCCCCCCCATCACCCACACCCTCACAGGATCCGGTGCGCACCGGAGCAGGATCTCACATTCCTCCGCTTGGAGTCTTGGCAACAACAAAGGAATCTGTGATCTTGGCCTGAGAGGCCTGAGTGGGCCGAGCCCTGCTATTAACGCCTCACACCCCCGCCCTCTGGGAGAGGCTCCCGCTACAGCCATTGTCCGCTTCTGTTGGGGGGCGCCCTGTCCTGGGGACTGCCCTGTCCTGGGGGGCGCCCTGTCCTGAGGTTGCTCTGTCATGGGGAGCGGCCTGCCCTGGGGAGCGCCCTGTCCTGGGGACTGCATAGTCCTGGGGAGCGCCCTGCCTTGGGGACTGTCCTGTCCTGGGGACTGCTGTGTCTTGGGGACTGCCCTCTCCTGGGGGGCGCCCTGTCCCGGAGGCGCCCTGTCCTGAGGTTGCTCTGTCCTGGGGAGCGGCCTGTCTTGGAGAGTGCCCTGCCCTGGGGGGTGCCCTGTTCTGGGGAGCGCCCTGTCCTGGAGACTGCCCTGTCCTGGGGAGCTCCCTGCTTTGAGGGCTGCTCTACCCTAGAGAGCGCCCTGCCTGTCCTGAGATCTGCTCTGTCCTGGGTAGCGCCCTGCTCTGGGGGGCGCCCTGTACTGGGGAGCGCCCTGTCCTGGGGACTGCCCTGGGGAGCGCCCTGCCTTGGGGAGTGCCCTGTCCTGGGGGGGTGCCCTGTCCTGGGGACTGCCCTGTCCTGGGTGGGGGGTGCCCTGTCCTGGGGACTGCCCTGTCCTGGGTGGGGGGCGCCCTGTCCTGGGGACTGCCCTGTCCTGGGGACTGCCCTGTCCTGGGGAGCGGCCTGCCTTGAGGTCTGCCCTATCCTGGGGATTGCCCTGTCCTGGGGTGTGCCCTGTCCTGAAATTGCTCTGTCCTGGGGAGCGCCCTGTCCTGGGGACTGCCCTGTCCTGAGATCTGCTCTGTCCTGGGGGCCCCCTGTCCTGGGGAGCGCCCTGCCTCGGGGACTGTCCTGAGGAGCGCCCTGCCCTAGGGAGCGCCCTATCCTGGGGACTTCCCTGTCCCAGCGACTGCTCTGTCCTGGGGACTGCCCTGTCCTGGGGGGCGCCCTGTCCCGAGGTTGCTCTGTCCTGGGGAGCTCCCTGTCCTGGGGGTGCGCCCTGTCCTGGGGACTGCTCTGTCCTGGGGACTGCCCTGCCCTGGGGAGCCCCCTGTCCTGGGAAGCGCCCTGTCCTGGGGAGCACCCTGCCTTGGGGACTGTCCTGTCTTGGGGACTGCCCTGCCCTGGGGAGCCCCCTGTCCTGGGAAGCGCCCTGTCCTGGGGAGCCCCCTGTCCTGGGGACTGCTCTGTCCTGGGGACTGCCCTGTCTTGGGGAGCCCCCTGTCCTGGGAAGCGCCCTGTCCTGGGGAGCACCCTGCCTTGGGGACTGTCCTGTCTTGGGGACTGCCCTGCCCTGGGGAGCCCCCTGTCCTGGGAAGCGCCCTGTCTTGAGGAGCGCCCTGTCTTGGGAAGCGCTTTGTCCTGCGTACTGCTTTGTCCTGGTGCTCGCCCTGCCCTGGGGAGCGCCCTGTCCTGGGGGGCACCCTGTCCTGGGGTTGCTCTTTCCTGGGGCGCGCCCTGTCCTAGAGAGCGCCCTGTCCTGGGGAGCGCCCTGTCCTGGGGAGCACCCTGTCCTGGGGAGCGCCCTGTCCTGGGGAGCACCCTGTCCTGGGGAGCGCTCTGTCCTGCGGACTGCTCTGTCCTGAGGTCTGTCCTGTACTGGGGACTGCCCTGTCCTGGGGAGCGCCCTGTCCTGTGGAGCGCCCTGTCCTGTCCATGCACAATGAACTCGTGCTTACCCTCCCTGCTCCTGCCAGGCCGGGGCTGCTCCTCACTGAGCTGAGACAACCTTTCTTAACGAAGGAATCCTGCCTGCGGGAGCGCGGCTATCAATAGTGCGGCAGGTGCAGTGGCACCGAGGCACAGCGGTGTGAGGCATCCACTGCACGCCAATTAGTGGCTGTTTTTTTTTACCACCAAACCAAGGGATGGGGCAGTTTCCTTTCTTGCTTTGGGGCCCACAGCCTCCTTTGTACGCCTCTGCATGTCTGCGCTCCTTTCACAGCAGGAAGCACAGGACAGAGTGGGCTTCTGGTCCGTGAGGGAGAGCTGACCCCCTCTAGACTCAGGTGAGGGGACAACACTGGAGACGAGCGCCCCCTGCCTGCACCCAGGATGAACCGTCTCAGGTGAGGGGACAACACTGGAGACGAGCGCCCCCTGCCTGCACCCAGGATGAACCGTCTCAGGTGAGGGGACAACACTGGAGACGAGCGCCCCCTGCCTGCACCCAGGATGAACCGTCTCAGGTGAGGGGACAACACAGCGTGAGTGCTTCCCCCCGAGACGAGTGTGAGAAGTTGGCCTGGCATATGCTGTCCACTAGTTATAGTGGGCACCTTGCACCAGTCCAAACGACCCTTATTGATGATAGGTTTAAAGACCACCTTTATTGAAAGCTATCTTAGTGGTAGCTATGGAGAGCAGCCTTCAGGCTAAGTCTTGAAGGAGTGTAAAGCAGCTTGGTTTACCAGATTATAACCTCTTGAATGACCAAATGAAAAGACACCACACAGGTATATATAAAATATATGTATTTATTTCTAAACACTCACTACTAATCTCTTTATGAGATTAGAGTCCAAGATACACAATATCACAGTATTAAAACGACAGTAAATAGCACAATATACAATGGGCCCCAGGGGGGACTAAACCATATATTAAGAAAGTGGTATAAGAACCACGACTTGACTAGACACAGTGCCTAGAGCACGTAGAATCGCTGGGACCCCAAGGAACCACCCAAGGTAGTGACACAGGAGACCCACGGGGACGTGTGCAGTGTGAGAACACAGCCGCGAGCGCCGTAGGATTCTATGAGGAAAGTCGCGGTTGGAATTTTAAAGATAAAGGACACTTAGGAGAGGACTTTGAGCAAACCCCTTTAGACTTAAGGGGTTCTAGGGCCAACACCCACGGGAGCACCAGAGTACTCGAGTTACCTCACCCAGGGAAGCCAGGTGCATAGGTGTCAAAGGTTGTCGGGAATCGTCGTTGTTTTTAATGGCGATCTGCTGCAAAGTGCTGCTGCCGTGAAGAAGAAAAGTGTCCGGGATGATCCAAGCCTGGATCGAAGATGTGAAGAACCTGAAAGCAGAGGGGACAGAGTCTGGGTCACTAGCCAGTGACCAGGAGCGGAGCAATCGAATGCCCACCGATGTTGGGTGCTTCAGGAGCGAAGAGGTGAAGCTTGACTCTGCAGCCACGGGGTCCCGGAGACGTCAAGGACAACCAGGAGCCGGATTCAAGCTGTCCCACGAAGGATGTCGAGTGCTGGGGTGTCGGTGCTCGGATTGAACACAACAAGCCTTGGCAACAGCAACCCACGCAGGAAGAGAAAAGATGCTTCTGTGCGGACCAGCAAGGTCCTGGGGACTCCCCAAGCAATGGAGAGTCAGGGCACGTCTGGAGCAACCAGGCAAGCCCAATTAAAGTTAGAGTTGCCATCTTGGGGACCCACAGGTCAACGGACCAGGGATCGCGAAGGCACCGCGAGAGGAATCACAAAATGGCGGCCCACGGAAAACTCGTTGAGTGTAGGCCAGCAATCTTCGGTGCAATTACTGCTCGGGGTCAGGGCTACAAGTAACCCAAAGCACAGCCTCAGGGGTTGCAGGAAAGCTGATGCTTCTGCAAATGGTCGCGGTGTCCAGGGGGTCAGGTTGCACAATCTCCACGAGGGATACGGGCCTCAGACTTTATGTGGGCACAGATCGACCTCAGAGACCTCGGGAACCCATCTCCTGTGTGGCAATATTCTTCGGAGTCCGCAGGAGCTTTGGAGATGCCAACTGGTCAGTTGCGTTAAAGGTGCCTGCCTTGCAGGGGAGTAACTCCTTTGCTCCAAGGGAGATTCTTCAGTCATCCAGCGTAGTGTAGATTGTCGAAGTACTTGGTTTCTGTGTCAGAGTTTAGTCCAGGTGTAATCTAAAGTCCTGTAGTCAGGGGTTCTTACTTTATACCCAAGGAAGGGGTGAGACAAACTCTGGGGACCCACCTATGGGAGGGTCAGGAAAGATGGGTGGCTACACCCATTTCCTTTGTCCAGTTTCGCGCCAGAGCAGGGGCTGTGTGCCCCTGCAACCAGTTTGAGCTGGACTATGCACAGGGACACCAAATGTGCCCCCAGTGCAGACTTCAAAGCACTCTTGGAGTGCACCCACCCAGCCCCAATACACTAAAGCCTGTCTGGGAGGTGGTCACACCTCCCTGTGACAGGAAACCTATTGTCCAGGCCTCCCCTGCCGGAGTTTCGTCCAGCAGCAGGAGGGCAGACTCGTGTCTGTGGCTGCAGCATCCATTTTGTGATGCCAGGGTTCTGTGAAGCTGGTACCGTGTGTACCGGTGGTGCCATGTTTCTCCCTCTAGTAGGGTGGAATCATACCTCCCACCCCAGTTACTGGGGTGGAGGTATGATTCCAAGGTGTTTGACACCAAACACGACATGTTTCCATGCAGCCATTCTCAAGTTAGCTTTTACCGCGAGGTTATAAGGCACTTAAGAGTATATGGTCTGGCTGCATCACAAACAACCCCGGAATGAAGATTCCGAAAGTTGCAGAGGGGCTCTGCTCATGCATGAGCACCCTCTCACATGAAACCCAGCACCCTGCCTTCAGGATTGTTAAGGCCTGCCATAGGGGTGACTGATAGGTTTACATGTGCAGTGATATGGAGAGATATAGGGAACCTATATCTCAGTAAGGGGTGCGTATACCACCTTACACAGGCTGCTGTAGCAGACCTGTTGTGTCATTTTGGATGGCCTCTCAGGGGTGGCATAATACATGCTGCAGCCCCTGGGAGGCCTCTGGGGTACCTATGCCCTGGGTACATAGTATACCATATACTAGGGACTTACAAGGGTACCCCAGAATCCAATCTGGAGTGTACCTAAAGTACATGCAGTCAATTTAAGGGGAAATCAGATAGGATGGGGTCCTGAATAGCAGGATCCCAGCCAAACTAAGTCGAAAACCAGCAAAACACCAGGAAAGAAGTGGGGGCAACCATGCAGTCAGATTCCACCTTCCTACATAACCCCCCCCCAAACGAAAGGAGAGAAGGCTAACCTTGTCCAGTTGAGCCTCTATTGACTAAGTGGCCATATAAGGAAGAACCTGCACTAGCATGGTTACCCCCTGTCTTATGGTCCACTAAGCAATTCCTAAACCCAAGGGTATTGGATGATCTCCACCATTTGGAATTACTACCTGTGTTGTGTTTTGGCAAAGTAAAAGGCTGGTGGGGTGTCTGAGTAGAGAAGTGAGACCCTAATAAAGTTGGCCTCAGCTTCCTCAGATCACTGGTCACCATGGAGGCCTTTCTTTCCATGACTGAGTTGTATCTGGCCCTAAGGGTCAACCTCTGGCTGCCTACAGCTGGGGGCTGGGTCCCTTTGGTTGGAACACTGGAGGGACATGGTAGGTTTGGAACCACTTGGTTCCAGGTTTGCCTTTGCCCAACAGAATCCATCTGGGGGAGGTCCCTATCCAATGGTAAGAGGGTTCCCTCAGTGTGCTGAGGAATTTTCACCTGGCTAGGGCTACTAGACTGGGTGCCCCTAATCTGTGGATGAGGGGGTGCCTCTGGACAGGGAGCCCTTAGG
Organism: Calotriton arnoldi; assembly: GCA_963921515.1. Lineage (NCBI taxonomy): Eukaryota > Metazoa > Chordata > Amphibia > Caudata > Salamandridae > Calotriton > Calotriton arnoldi. The sequence continues at coordinate 2,067,838 of CAWUFW010000916.1, forward strand.
GGTCCACTGACCTCCCTGACCTCTGCAGCCCTGGGCTGACAGAGTGAGGGTAGAGAGGGGCAGGTTACCTGCTCCAGACTGGGTACCACCTTGGAAGGGTCCCCTGCCATCAGGGGTGTTGCCAGGCCAGGCCAGGCCTGACCACCTCTGGGGCAGTTCCTTCACTAGGGGTAGGATCAGTTCCCTGAGGAAGCTGACCCGTACATATAGTCTGGGGGGAAGAAGACTTTTCTTCAACCCTTCTGCTCTCTTTGGGAGTAGAGTGGGCCATTCTTTCAGGCTCCACTTCTCCAAAATTTCCCTGGGATGGGGCTGAGGACCTAACAGCCCCACCAACCTTCTCAGAGAGGCCCAACATTCTCAGATGGGCCTGGTATTCAACCTCAGCCCAGGCTGAAACCTCCAGATCATTGCCCATCAGGCAATCTACAGGAAAGTTTGGGGACACTGCCACTCTCTTTGGGACAGTGACCCCTCCCCAGCTGAGATTGACTATGGCCATGGGGTGATCTGTTCTGATACCATCAATGTTTGTCACCTGGTATTTGAACTCAGGTAAAAGCTATTGAGGGGGGACTAGTTTCCCTGTCACCATGGTGACACTAGCCCCTGTGTCACTGAATGCCACAGCTTTCTGACCATTGATTAAGGGCTCCTGTCTGTACTTGCCCAAAGTATTGGGACTCATAGTAAAAGTGGCAAATCCCATGCCACCATCACAGACTAAGGAGGCCTGTGAGGAGGACCTTGATAAACTGGGGTCCACCTCAGTTCCCCATGAAAATGCACCTAACATTTTGGGTGCATTACTACCACCTGGGGGATTACTACTTGTAGTACCAGGAGGAGTGGTAGTATTGCTGGGAGGAACATTTTCCTTATTGCCAGCCTTGGAGCAACTGGGGTCATTTTTCCAGTGGCCAGGCTTCTTACAGTTATAGCAATAAGGTTTCTTTTCAGGGGAGGAAGGAGTTTGGGACCCACCCCCAGGAGAGGACTTTTGGGGCCCTGTTGGGGATTTGTCTTTTGATTTATCCCCACCTTTCTCTTGGTTTTTGAAAGAATATTTCTTCTGGTCACCACCCTGATTCTTTGGCTTTACTCTGGTTCTGACCCATTTGTCTGCCTTCTTTCCCAATTCTTGGGGAGAGGTCAGATCAGAGTCCACCAGGTACTGGTGTAAAAGCTGGTTTTGACAATTATTAAGGATCTGCTCCCTCATAATCAAATTGTACAATCCTAAAAAGTCATGCACCTTGCTGCCATGTATCCAACCTTCCAGAGCCTTAGTAGCACAATCTACAAAGTCAACCCAGTCCTGAGTCTGTGCCTTTTGGGTATCTCTGAACTTTAACCTGTATTGGTCGGTGGTTAGGCCAAACCCATCAATCAGAGCACTCTTCAGGACTTTATAATTATCAGCATCCTCTTCTCTTACAGTGAGGAGCTTGTCTCTACCTTTGTCTGCAAAGGAGAGCCACAAGATTGCTGCCCACTGCTCCTGGGGGACCCTCTGTACTTTACAGGCCTTTTCCAGTGCAGTTATCCATTTGTGGATGTCATCCCCACTCTGGTAGGGAGGGACAATCTTGTTCAGGTACCTAAGGGGATGAGTCTCTTCTCTACTCCTAGGGACACTGTTGCTGCCACCATGGGGCTCTAGCCCCAACTTCTGAGAAGCTCTCTGAAGCTCCAGGGATTCCTGTCTAAGGCCAATTGCTCTCTCTTGATTCTGAGCTTAGCTCTCTCAAACTCAAGCAGTTGGCATTTCTTCTCATAAGAGGATACCCTTTTATGAGAAGCAGAGGACCCTATAGACATACCAGAATGATTAGATTCCTGAGAAGGAGATCTGGATCTTCTGGGTAGACTATTAACCCTTCCAGGTGGGGTAAAGAGAGCCCCACTGGGGTCTCCTTCCTCACCTTCAGGAAGAATTGGATTTTCCAGGTTGGAATCATTTTGATCCCCCTGGCCAGCATCAGAGTCTGGGTCATAGTAGTGTTCACTACCTGGCCTTTCCTCTTCAGCTGCCCCACCCCCTTTGCCAACCTCATTAGACCCTGGGGTCTTTCTGAGGTCATCTTCAAGCAACATTTTTATGAGATGTTGTGTGGTTGGGCTTTTCCCTGTCTTCAATTTCCTAGAGGCACACATAGTCCTCAATTCCTGGTATGAGACCTGGTCATACTTAGTTGGGAGAGACCCACTGGTTTGTGCCCTTGAAGACATGACTAGTGTGTTGTGGTGTATGCACCTACCTACTCTAGTGGGGCCTACTAAACTCTCTTGAGTTGTAGAAAGGGTGTGCTAAGCCCTTGACACACAACTCTAAGTTCAGTAGAACTTACTGTATTCTAAACTTGATTTATATGTACCTATGTACCTATAGTGGTTTTCAGTTAGTCACTCAAAGAGATTATCTGGTAAAGCAATAGCAAGCTTGAATCCAACCGCTGCACACCAATGTGAGAAGTTGGCCTGGCATATGCTGTCCACTAGTTATAGTGGGCACCTTGCACCAGTCCAAACGACCCTTATTGATGATAGGTTTAAAGACAACCTTTATTGAAAGCTATCCTAGTGGTAGCTATGGAGAGCAGCCTTCAGGCTAAGTCTTGAAGGAATGTAAAGCAGCTTGGTTTACCAGATTATAACCTCTTGAATGACCAAATGAAAGGAGAACCACACAAGGTATATATATAAAATATATGTATTTATTTCTAAACACTAACTACTAATCTCTTTATGAGATTAGAGTCCAAGATACACAATATCACAGTATAAAAACGACAGTAAATAGCACAATATACAATGGGCCCCAGGGGGGGACCAAACCATATATTAAGAAAGTGGTATAAGAACCACGACTTGACTAGACACAGTGCCTAGAGCACGTAGAATCGCTGGGACCCCAAGGAACCACCCAAGGTAGTGACACAGGAGACCACGGGGGACGTGTGCAGTGTGGGAACACAGCCGCGAGCGCCGTAGGATTCTATGAGGAAAGTCGCGGTTGGAATTTTAAACCAAAGGACACTTAGGAGAGGACTTTCAGCAAACCCCTTTAGTCTTAAGGGGTTCTAGGGCCAACACCCACGGGAGCACCGTAGTACTCGAGTTACCTCACCCAGGGGAGCCGGGTGCATAGGTGTCAAAGGGTGTCGGGAATCGTCGTTGATTTCAATGGCGATCTGCTGCAAAGTGCTGCTGCCGTGAAGGAGAAAAGTGTCCAGTGTGATCCAAGCCTGGATCGAAGATGTGAAGAACCTGAAAGCAGAGGGGACAGAGTCTGGGTCACTAGCCAGTGACCAGGAGCGGAGCAATCGAATGCCCACCGATGTCGGGTGCTTCAGGTGCAAAGAGGTGAAGCTTGACTCTGCAGCCACGGGGTCCCGGAGATGTCAAGGACAACCAGAAGCCGGATTCGAGCTGTCCCACAAAGGATGTCGAGTGCTGGGGTGTCGGTGCTCGGATTGAACACAACAAGCCTTGGCAACAGCAACCCATGCAGGAAGAGAAAAGATGCTTCTGTGTGGACCAGGAGGGTCCTGGGGACTCCCCAAGCAATGGAGAGTCAGGGAACGTCTGGAGCAATCAGGGAAGCCCAATAAAAGTTAGTGTTGCCTTCTTGGGGACCTACAGGTCAACGGACCAGGGATCATGAAGGGACCTCAAGAGGAATCACAAATTGGCGGCCCACGGAACACTCGTTGAGTGTAGGCCTGCAATCTTCGGTGTGATCACTGCTCGGGGTCAGGGCTACAAGTAACCCAAAGCTCAGCCTCAGGGGTTGCCGGAAAGCTGATGCTTCTGCAAATGGATGCGGTGCCCAGGGGTTCGGGTTGCACGGTCACCACGAGGGATACGGGCCTCAGACTTGCTGTGGGCACAGATCGACCTCTAAGACCTTGGAAAACCCACCTCCTGTGTGGCAATATTCTTCGGAGTCCATCAGAGCTTCAGAGATGCCAACCGGTAAGTTGCATTAAAGGTGCCTGCCTTGCAGGGGAGTAACTCCTTTACTCCAAGGGAGATTCTTCAGTCATCCAGCGTTGTGCAGATCGTCGAAGTACTTGGTTTCCTTGTCAGAGTTTAGTCCAGGTGTAATCTAAAGTCCTGTAGTCAGGGGTTCCTACTTTATACCCAAGGAAGGGGTGGGACAAACTCTGGGGACCCACCTATGGGAGGGTCAGGAAAGAAGGGTGGCTACACCCATTTCCTTTGTCCAGTTTCACGCCAGAGCAGGGGCTGGTAGCTGGTAGCCGGTTTTGAGCTGGACTATGCACAGGAGCACCAACTGTGCCCCCAGTGCAGACTTCAAAGCACTCTTGAAGTGCACCCACCCAGCCCCAATACACTGAAGCCTGTCTGGGAGGTGGTCACACCTCCCTGTGACAGGAAACCTATTGTCCAGGCCTCCCCTGCCGGAGTTTCGTCCAGCAGCAGGAGGGCAGACTCGTATCTGTGGGTGCAGCATCCATTTTGTGATGCCAGGGTTCTGTGAAGCTGGTACCGGGTGTACCGGTGGTTCCATGTTTCTCCCTCTAGCAGGGTGGAATCATACCTCCCACCCCAGTTACTGGGGTGGAGGTATGATTCCAAGGTGTTTGACACCAAACACGACATGTTTCCATGCAGCCGTTTTAAAGTTAGCATTTACCGGAAGGTTATAATGCACTTAAGAGTATATGGTTGGCTGCATCACGGACAACCCCGGAATAGTGGTTCCAAAGGCTGCAGAGGGGCTCTGCTCATGCATGGGCAGCCTCTCAGGTAAAACCTAGCACCCTGCCTTCATGATTGATAAGGCCTGCCATAGGGGTGACTGATAGGTTTATATGTGCAGTGATTAGGATAGATATAGTGAACCTATATCTAAGTAAGGGGTGCATGAACCACCTTACACAGGCTACAGTAGCAGACCTGTGGTGTCATTTTGGATGGCCTCTCAGGGGTGGCTGCAGCCCCTGAGAGGCCTCTGGGGTACCTATGCCCTGGGTACATAGTATACCATATACTAGGGACTTATAAGGGTACCCCAGAATCCAATCTGGAGTGTACCTAAAGTACATACAATCAATTTAGAGTAGAAAGCAGATAGACTGGGGTCCTGATCAGCAGGGCCTCAGTCTGGCTAAGTCGAAAAACAGTGAAACATCAGCAAAAAGTGGGGGTAACTATAAGAAGCAGATCCTACTCTCCTACACAACCCCCCCCAAACGCAGGGACATTAAACTAACCTTGACCAGTTGAGTCTTCATGTTCTAAGTGGAAATATCTGGAGAGTCCATCTGCATTGACATGGTTACTCCCAGGCCTATGTTCCACTGTATAGTCCATCCCCTGTAGGGAAATGGACCACCTCAAAAGTTTGGGGTTTTCACCCTTCATCTGTTTCAGCCACAAGAGGGGCTTATGGTCTGTCTGAACAATTAAGTGAGTGCCAAACAAGTATGGCCTCAACTTCTTCAGAGCCCAAACCACAGCAAAGGCCTCCCTCTCAATGGCTGACCAACGTTTCTCTCTGGGGGTCAGCCTTCTGCTAATAAAAGCTACTGGCTGATCCTGACCTTCATCATTCAATTGTGATAACACAGCCCCTACCCCCAACTCGGATGCATCTGTTTGGACAATGAATTGTTTGGAGTAGTCAGGACTTTGCAGAATGGGAGCAGTGCACATGGCCTGCTTCAGGTCATCAAATACCTTTTGACAGCTAACTGTCCACTGAACTATCTTTGGCATTCTTTTAGAAGTCAAGTCATTCAAAGGGGTCACTATGGATCCATACCCTTTGACAAATCTTCTATAGTACCCAGTCAGGCCCAAGAAAGCTCTGACCTGAGTCTGGGTGGTTGGAGCAACCCAGTCCATGATGGTCTGGATTTTGCTCTGCAATGGTTGAACCTGACCTCCACCCACAAGGTGGCCCAGGTACACAACCTGACTCTGCCCTATCTGGCACTTGGTGGCCTTGATAGTTAGGCCTGCTTTCTGCAGGGCCTCCAAAACATTTCACAGGTGGACCAGGTGATCCTCCCAGGTGATCCTCCCAGGTGGGGCTAAAGACAGCAATATCATCTAGATATGCTGCACTATAGGCTTCCAGGCCTGTAAGGACTTTGTTCACCAACCTTTTAAAAGTGGCAGGTGCATTTTTCAAACCAAAGGGCATCACCACAAATTGGTAGTGCCCACTAGGGGTAGAAAATGCTGTCTTTGGCTTTGCATCATCAGCTAGTCTGATCTGCCAGTAGCCAGCTGTCAAGTCAAATGTGCTCAGAAACGTGGCTGAGGCCAAAGTGTCTATAAGCTCATCTGCCCTGGGTATTGGATGGGCATCAGTCCTAGTGACTGCATTGAGACCTCTGTAGTCTACACAAAACCTCATCTCTCTCTTACCACCCTGGGTGTGAGGTTTAGGCACTAAGACTAGTGGACTAGCCCAAGGGCTGTCTGAGGGTTCAATCACACCCAAATCCAACATCTTCTGGACTTCAGTCCTGATGCAGTCCCTGACATGGTCAGGTTGCCTGTAAATCTTTTTTTTTTTTTAAACAAATTTTATTCGTCAAGATACACATATATTGCAGGGCACTGTACCCCAGAGACATCTGCACAATCAAATCTCAAAAGAAAATTGACTTTGACATTTTCAAGTGAAAACATAAAAGAATGAATAACAATACAAAAAAAACAACTGCAACTCCCCCCACACCCCCGACCCTCCCCCCTCCCGATCGCACTATGCTCTCATAACCTGACCAAACCATTTGAATAGAGCAGGGGGCCCACCCGTCTGGACACCCCCCTGCACAGCACCCCCGCATTCCCAGTATGTAAATATGAGTCATCTCAGAGGATAATCCCCTGCTATCGATACCGGTTCCAACAACAGTCCACGGTAATCCGCCCATCGTTTCCAAATTTTGAAGTGTTTGTGCGGGCACCCCCTAGCAACAAAGATGGGTTTCTCCAGACCCATACAAAAGTCTAAGCCATTTTTCCATGCAGCCACGGAAGGGGCCCTCGGCGCCTTCCACGCCATTGCTATGTCCCTTTTCGCTAGGGTTAAGCCCAATTGCATCAGGTGTCACTTATAGATGTTGCCTCCTCTTCCCTCCATAACATGGAGCAGGGCCAGCTTCGGTGTGCGGGGGAGATCCCAACCCAGTACCTCAGAGAGACAGGTAAAAACCCCTCTCCAAAAACGATCTAGGGAGAGACAATGCCAGACAGTGTGGATAAGTGTGCCCTCTTCCCGATGACATCGAAGACACATTGGAGAGGCTATCAGCCCCGCCCTCCACAGGTGCACTCGCGTAAAATATACCCTATGTAGGTACTTAAATTGGATGAGGCGAAGTCGTATGGCTATGGCCGCCCCCGCGGAGCAGCCAGGGCCTCAGTCCAGTCCTCCTCCTCCAACGGACCTACATCACCCTCCCAATCCCCCCGGAGTTTCTGTAGCGTGGGGGAGCAATGAGTAACCAGGGACTGATAAATCTGGGAGATTTTGCGGTCCTTGAGGTCCCCCATAAAGACTTTCGCCTCCAGCGGGCTGAACTCTGGGAAGGACTCCAAGCCCTCCAGGCTAGGGGACAGGGCATGCCTGAATTGAAGGTATCGATAGAATTGGGACTGCGGCATGTGGAATTCCTTCTGGAGGTCCTGGAAGGATTTGAGTGCCAGCCCCCTCATAACATCACCCAAGATCGAGATGCCTATGTTATCCCACCCCCGGAAGCCCTGCAGTACCGCCAGTTGCGGCAAGCGCCCATTATTCCAAAGGGGAGTTTCCTGAGTCAGCGTGTTCCACCACCCCATGTCCCCAGTGTCCACTTCATGAGTGCACCAGGTAGTCTGACTTTGAGTCAGGGAGAACATATGTCTGAACTGATTGAGAACTTTTCTGCAATCATGTCAGGCCCAGCTCCGCAGGATCCAGTCGAAGCAAACAAAGGTCCACCTCCTGATAGCACCAACACCCTGAAAGCAATATGTACAAGGTATTCGAGTGATCAGGCGAGGGAAAGGAGAGGGAAGGGACAGCAGTGGAATAGAACCTGAAACAACAAACATAGAGATATAAACAAAAGTATGATATCTACTCTCATATATATCTCGCTAAAGGATAACACATTTGTACCTGAATATAAACACTGAAGTAGATACAGTCCTTGGGCAATCTCAAATAGTGCACAAACCAATCCTGGACCTGAAACGATAAACACTCACAATCATTAATGCCTGCAGATTCGCACGACTCACAATTTGAATGAACCCACTCATGACCTAATACATACCCACAGGTTGTATTGCACACTCGGAAAAAAGAGACCCCTTGAATTCCGTAGAATAATTACACCTTCCCCTTAGTGTAGGCAATATAACTGCAAAGCCAGACTGGAGAAGTATGCAAAGCCCCCCTTCTCAGGGAGTAGCGGTAACCCTATGGTTAATCGTCACCAATTAGAGATGCCTTCCTTAAGAGTACGAATCACAAACCAAGTCTTGTCACTTCCCAAATAATAATGGAAACAAAGAATACAAACGGCAATACGCGGTTAACTCACCGCTGTATTCCGCTGTTCTCCTAGGGCTGAATCTGAACTATTTCCAATCCCAACGGCAATACGCAGTAATTACACCGCTGTATTCCGCTGGGTGAACATTCACCGAAGCCTGAATCCCGATTTAACCAGAGACGGCAATACGCGGTAGCACCGCCGTATTCCGCTACAGGATCACTGTCTCTGCACTCGAAACTTGAATCAAAGCAGGAAGCCGAACTCCAGGCTTCCTCAGTTTTCCTTACTGAGTACTCACTTGACTGACGCTGACCATCCGAGCAGCGGATCTCAGCACAAGGGAACTCTGAAGCAGGAACCCTCGTTGGCGCTTCCTTCCTCCGATCTCTCTCGGCCGAGAGAGATCAATCCAAAACAAAGCAGTATTACGCGCAGCGTCCTGCGCGACGTGCTCGCCTAAATACCCATCCTCCCACGGGCATCATGGGAGTTGTAGTTCGTTGGTCCCAGTAGTCCTTTTACGTGCTCGGTAGGCGCTGCAACGCATGATACCTGACAGTAGGTCCCCCTCCCCTAGCGCCTCCTAGGCCCAGGTTTCGACGGACACCGCCTGTGAAATGAACGAATAGCCGAAGGCGCATGCACATTCTGCCACGGCTCCCATGAGTCGTCCTCTGCAGAATACCCCTTCCACGAGATCAGATACCAGAGCACCCCTCTCCGCATCTTCGAATCCCGAATACACTTAACCTCATATTCCGCACCCCCCTCGCAGATCATCGGTGGCGGAGCACGTCTGCGTGCCCCCAAGGCAGGTTTCAGGAGGTTACAGTGGAACACCGGGTGAATCCGAAGGGTACCGGGCAGCTTCAGTTTGTACGTGACAGGGTTAAGGCGTTTAACAATGATGTAAGGACCGATAAATTTAGGGTGGAAAATGCTTCGTAGCTTGAAACGAATGTTCTTGGTGGACAGCCATACCTTGTCCCCCACCTTATACTGAGGCCCCTCTATCCGATGGCGGTCTTCCCATGTCTTATAGATCTTTTTGGCCTGGATCAGATGGCTTCTGACTTTCCGCTGTAGTGTGTGGAGCTTCCGCACGTGAGACAGGACCATGGGTTTATTCGCCACCTCCTCAGGGATATTGATAGGCAATATCCTGGCATCGTATCCATAATTAGCACGAAAAGGAGATAGACCGACAGAGCTATGCCAAGCATTGTTATATGCCAGTTCTGCCATCCACAACATGTCCACCCCAGATTCCTGAGCCTCCTTCGCATAGCATCGGAGGTACTTTTTTAGGGTTTGGTTCAGGCGTTCTGTCTGCCCATCCGTCTGTGGGTGAAAACTTGTCGACAAAGACGAGTCTATATGCAGGGCCTTGCACCATAATTTCCAGAACCTGGCTATGAATTGCGGCCCCCTATCGGACACAATGACTTCAGGCAGTCCATGTACCCTGACAATATTAGTTAACAGGAGCTGGGCTGTTTGACTGGCCGTAGGGAGATTAACACAAGGAATGAAATGTCCCATCTTGGTGAGTCCATCCACCACTACCAAGATAGCCGAATAACCCTTCTCGAGGGGTAAACCAGTAATGAAATCCAGACTGAGGTGTCGCCACGGGTGGTGAGGAGTGGGCATGGGGATGAGCATTCCCTTGGTCTTAACGTTTTCATTCTTGGCTCTCGCACATTCCTCGCATTGTGCCACCCAGGTAGCTACATCTGCCTTTAAGGAGCCCCACCAGAAATGACGTTGTAGTAGATGCGATGTTTTCCGCACTCCCGGATGACCCGCTAACGGAGAGACATGGCACCACTTGAATGCCTTCTTTTGTAGGTCGGTAGTGGGTAGATACAATCTGTCTCTATAGAAGGGCAATCCCTGCTTCACGATGTGATCCACCGCCTCCGTAGCCCAGGCCTCCCAGACGGAGAGGGACTTATGTTTTCTCACTTCTGCTAAGAAGTTTTCCACTCGGACAACACACAGCACTTTAGACGGTTCAATGATAGCCTCCGCTTGGACATCATGACGTGAAAAGTCAGTCGTATCCTGTCTAGTTAAAGAGTCGGCTTTGCGGTTCTCCACCCCTGGTCGGAACGTAACAATGAAGTCGTATTCCGCAAAAAACAACATCCATCTCATTTGTCTTTGTGAAAGGTGTCGTGCCGACTTCATATACTGCAGATTCCTATGATCCGTATATACCGTGATAGGGTGGCTAGCCCCCCACAGATATTGCCTCCATTCCTGGAACGCCCTCTTTATGGCCAACAACTCCTTCTCGGCAATAGAGTAATTCCTTTCTGCAGAGTTCAGTTTTTTGGACAAGTAGGCCACCGGATGAAGCTGTCCGGTGCTCTGATCTCTTTGAGAGAGTATGGCGCCCACAGCCTCATCGGAGGCATCAGCCTCCACCACAAAGTGATGCTCGGGACGTGGATGTGCAAGAACGGGAGCCGTGGTAAATGAAGTCTTTAAAAAACGAAAAGCGTCTTCCGCCTCACTGGTCCATTGGAAGGGACTCCCCTTCCTGAGCAGCCGGGTTATGGGAGCAGCAACCTGGGAGAGACGGAGGATGAATCTCCGATAATAGTTCGCGAAGCCCAGGAAACACTGTACGTCACGTACATTTTGCGGGGTTGGCCATTCCTGCACCGCCAGCACCTTTCTCTCTGCCATGTGTAAACCCTCTGGGCTAAGTACAACCCCCAGAAATTCCACTCGTCTCACCCCAAACTCACATTTGCTCAATTTACAGAACAACCTGTGGGCACGCAATTTGGACAACACTCGGACGACATGACCGGCATGCCCCTCCACTGAGTCAGAATAGATGAGGATGTCGTCTATATACACCACAACAAACAGGTCCACGTATTCCTTTAGCACATCGTTGAGGAAATACTGAAATGCCGCTGGGGCGTTACAAAGGCCGAACGGCATAACAGTATACTCAAACAGACCATATCGGGTCTTGAACGCTGTTTTCCATTCATCCCCATCCCTGACACGCACCAAGTGGTACGCCCCCCTCAAGTCCAACCGTGTGTAAATGCTGGCCTTCTTCACTTGGTCAAGTAACACAGAAATGAGGGGCAAGGGGTATCTGTTTCGTACCGTGTTTTTGTTTAATACTCGATAGTCCACACAAGCCCTCAGATCACCATTAGCTTTCGATATAAAAAAAGCGGTGACGCTGCCGGTGACCGTGAGGGTCGAATGAACCCTATATCTAAATAGTGATCCAAGTATTCACGCAGGTGTTTGGTTTCTGGGACAGACAAGGCATACACTCTACAGGCAGGGACCGTGGCCCCATCCACCAAGTCTATCCTACAGTCATACTCCCTGTGAGGGGGTAACTGTTCCGCCTGTATCTCGCTAAAAACATCCCTGAACTGTGAGTATTCCTCAGGTAACTTAACCTCCTTTTCCGCTGCGGTGGCCACCACATACGGATGTCTTAGAGCCGCTGCCTGTGAGGGGCACTTCCGGACCAAATGTTCCTGACATTCTTCTGAGCGGAACTGGATGGACTTAGCTTTCCAATCTATAGCGGGATTGTGACGACACAACCAAGGCATACCTAGTATGACCTCATACTGCGGGGCTTCAATTATGTTCAGTGCTAACAGCTCCGTATGTCTTTCCTCTGCCATGTCTAAGGTCAACATGATGGACTCCGTTTGCTCAACGACCAAACCGGATTCCAACGGTTGGCCATCCACGGCGAATACTTCTTCAGCCTTTTCTTGGGTACCCTTTGCAACCCAAGAAGCGTGACTAGTCCACTGTCTATAAAATTACCAGTGGCACCAGAGTCCAACATGGCCTCCACCTGATGAGACTGGTTATTACTATCAAGGTTCATGGAGATCACTATGTGGGTTTCTGTACCTAACAAGTCTGACGTAGCCAAAGCGGGGAGCTGCCAACCCTTGTTTGTCTCTACACTACCCAGAGAAACCCCTGAAGTAGTAGTAGGGCCTGATGTGGATACAGCCACCCTTTTACTACGGGACCATGCTTCGGAGGACTTGGGTTTAATGGGGCATTCTCTCACGTAATGTCCCTTTTTACCACAGTACATACATAACCCCTGCACTCGTCTGTTCTCTCTTTCTTCTTTGGACAAAGGTATACGCACAGCCCCTATTTCCATTGGTTCTGACGGCGTATCGGAGCTAGGTAAAGACCGACGTGGAGGTCTCTCTGATCTATAGTAAGCTCTCTCCCACCTCCTTTTCTCGCCCCCTCTCTCGGACATCCTCCCATCCAGACGCAGGGTTAAATTAATCATGTCCGTGCACGTAGTGGGTTGAGGATCAATCTGTGCCAAGACATCCTTTAGCTCCTCTCTCAGTCCCTGATAAAATAAAGACATACGCTTTTCCTCGGGCCAAGCAGTTTCGGCCACTAATCTGTTGAAGGTAGTTAAATATGTAACCAAATCATTTCTCCCTTGTTTAAGATCCAACAGTTCTTTATCGGCACTAAATGTGGTCGCCCGTCGATCAAAAACCCTCTCAAACTCTGCTCTAAAAGCAGCCCAGTCCGATAGCACGGCATCGTTGTTCCTCACTAAAGGAACAGCCCAGGTGGCAGCATCCCCAACCAAGTAAGAAATCGCAAACGCTACTCTAGAGTGGTTGTTGGGAAAAGAGGCCGGTTTGCAGGAGAAGTGCAGCATTATCTGCGTCAGAAACACCTGTATTTTCAATGGATCCCCCCCATATCTTTCAGGACTAGCCAATGGAATGGGGGGGGGTACCGTAACCTGTATTTGTGAAGACGCCGAAGAGTCGTCAAACGGGTTCCTAGATAATTTGTCTACCTTATCTCTTAAGGCGGCTGTTTCTGCCTTTGAGGATGCCAACTCCTGTTGTACCAGGACTAGCGCCTGAAGGACGTCATCCATGGTAGCCATTCTCTACCCCGTCTGGACCGGGCGGAGCTAAATACGTGGGCGCGTAATTCTGTCAGGCCCAGCTCCGCAGGATCCAGTCGAAGCAAACAAAGGTCCACCTCCTGATAGCACCAACACCCTGAAAGCAATATGTACAAGGTATTCGAGTGATCAGGCGAGGAAAGGAGAGGGAAGGGACAGCAGTGGAATAGAACCTGAAACAACAAACATAGAGATATAAACAAAAGTATGATATCTACTCTCATATATATCTCGCTAAAGGATAACACATTAGTACCTGAATATAAACACTGAAGTAGATACAGTCCTTGGGCAATCTCAAATAGTGCACAAACCAATCCTGGACCTGAAACGATAAACACTCACAATCATTAATGCCTGCAGATTCGCACGACTCACAATTTGAATGAACCCACTCATGACCTAATACATACCCACAGGTTGTATTGCACACTCGGAAAAAAAGAGACCCTTGAATTCCGTAGAATAATTACACCTTCCCTTAGTGTAGGCAATATAACTTCAAAGCCAGACTGGAGAAGTATGCAAAGCCCCCCTTCTCAGGGAGTAGCGGTAACCCTATGGTTAATCGTCACCAATTAGAGATGCCTTCCTTAAGAGTACGAATCACAAACCAAGTCTTGTCACTTCCCAAATAATAATGGAAACAAAGAATACAAACGGCAATACGCGGTTAACTCACCGCTGTATTCCGCTGTTCTCCTAGGGCTGAATCTGAACTATTTCCAATCCCAACGGCAATACGCGGTAATTACACCGCTGTATTCTCCTGGGTGAACATTCACCGAAGCCTGAATCCCGATTTAACCAGAGACGGCAATACGCGGTAGCACCGCCGTATTCCGCTACAGGATCACTGTCTCTGCACTCGAAACTTGAATCAAAGCAGGAAGCCGAACTCCAGGCTTCCTCAGTTTTCCTTACTGAGTACTCACTTGACTGACGCTGACCATCCGAGCAGCGGATCTCAGCACAAGGAAACTCTGAAGCAGGAACCCTCGTTGGCGCTTCCTTCCTCCGATCTCTCTCGGCCGAGAGAGATCAATCCAAAACAAAGCAGTATTACGCGCAGCGTCCAGCGCGACGTGCTCGCCTAAATACCCATCCTCCCACGGGCATCATGGGAGTTGTAGTTCGTTGGTCCCAGTAGTCCTTTTACGTGCTCGGTAGGCGCTGCAACGCATGATACCTGACAAATCAGTTTGCTGCTGGTCAGTGAGGCTGCCTGCCAAGGCTACACCATCAACTGAACCATCATCAGGGTTCTGTGAGAGCAGGTCAGGGAGTGGATCACTCTCTTCCTCCTGTCCCTCATCAGTAGCCATGAGCAAGCCCATGTCTGCCCTGTCAACATATGGTTTCAGTCTGTTGACATGGAGCACCCTGTGGGGGCTTGGGAGTTCCAAGGTCCACCAGGTAGGTAACCTCTCCCTTCTGTTCAACAATTGTATGGGGGCCACTCCACTTGTCTTGGAGGGCTGCTGGGGCCACAGGTTCCAACACCCATACTTTCTGTCCTGGCTGATAAACAGTCAACACAGCCTTTTGGTCATGCCACTCCTTTTGCAATTCCTGGCTAGCCTCAAGGTTTTTAGTTGCCTTCTTCATATACTCAGCCATCCGGGAGCGGAGACCAAGTACATAGTCCACAATATCCTGTTTAGGGGGTTTGAGAGGTAACTCCCATCCCTCCTTCGCTAGACACAATGGACCCCTAACTGGATGTCCAAACAGAAGTTCAAATGGGCTGTAACCAACCCCCTTCTGTGGACCCTCTCTGTAGGCAAAGAGAAGGCAGGGCAAAAGTATGTCCCATCTGTGCCTAAGCTTTTCTGGGAGACCTTTAATCATGCCCTTCAAGGTTTTGTTGAACCTTTCAACTAAACCATTGCATTGTGGGTGATAGGGGGTGGTAAATTTATAATTTACTCCACACTCCTTCCACATAGCAGTCAAGTAACTAGACATGATGTTTGCACCTCTGTCTGATACTACCTCCTTAGGAAAACCCACCCTGGAAAAGATTCCCAGGAGGGCCCTTGCCACCACAGGAGCTGTGGTGGTCCTGAGGGGAATTGCTTCTGGATACCTAGTGGCA
The DNA here is from genome assembly GCA_963921515.1 of Calotriton arnoldi. NCBI lineage: Eukaryota > Metazoa > Chordata > Amphibia > Caudata > Salamandridae > Calotriton > Calotriton arnoldi. The sequence goes on from CAWUFW010000916.1 coordinate 2,083,436, forward strand.
TGGTCCACCACCACTAGTATAAATCTGTGTCCAGATGCTGTTTGAGGATCTAGGGGACCAACAATGTCAATCCCTACCCTCTCAAAGGGAACCCCCACCACAGGTAGTGGTATCAGGGGGGCCTTTGTAGTGCCACCTGCCTCACCACTGGCTTGACAGGTGACACAGGAGCGACAAAACTCCTTGGTGTCTTCAGACATGTGAGGCCAATGAAAGTGAGGAACAATTCTGTCCCAAGTCTTGTTTTGGCCTAGGTGACCTGCCAATGGGATATCGTGGGCTAGTGTCAATAGGAAGCTCCTAAACTTCAGAGGTATAACCAACCTCCTGGTGGCTCCAGGTTTGGGGTCTCTACACTCTGAGTAAAGGAGTCCATCATCCCAATAGATCTTATGGGACCCACTAGCACTCCCAGCAGCCTCAGCAGCAGCTTGCTGTCTGAGGGGTTCAAGAGAGGGGCAGTTCAGCTGCTCCTGGCTCAGATCTGCACTGGAAGGGCCCCCTGTCCCCAAGAACTCAACCTGATCAGGTTCAAGCTCATCTGGGACAGTTCCTTCTTCAGGACTGAGATCATCTCCCTCAAGAGACTGATCTTCATTCTGAGGCAGGGGGGAAGGTACTGCCTTAACCCTACTGCTCCTCCCATTGGAAGGCACCTGGTCCATTCTTCCAGGATCCAGGGCCTGTTCAGTTTTAGACATTTTTGCCTGTGACCTGGTTATAGCAAACACATCTGCAGGGATGCCCAACATTTCTGCATGGTTCCTGAGCTCAAATTCAGCCCAAGCTGAAGTTTCCAAATCATTTCCAAGCAAGCATTCAACAGGGAGGTCTGCACTTACCACAACCTTCTTAGGGCCAGTTACCCCTCCCCAGGTGAAATTAACAACTGCCGGGGAATGGTCTGTCCTCACATTGCTAGCATTGGTCACTTGGTACATCTCACCAAGTATGATCTGCTCAGGAGCTACAAGATCTTTTGTCACCATTGTGACACTTGCTCCTGTGTCCCTGTATGCCAGAGCCTCTCTTCCATTAATTAAGGGCTGCTGTCTGTATTTGCCCAGATTACTGGGACTCACAAAGGAGGACATATCCATGCCTCCATCACAGATCAGTACAGCCTGAGTTGGAACTCCGACTAGGCCAGAGTCCACCTCCGAACCCAGGGTTAACCCTACTACACCCTTATTCTGAGTACCACCACTGGGAGCTGAACTAGGGGGAACAGTTGCCTTAGGGGCAATGGTGGCCGGAGTTAAGTCTTTGGTCTTAGTACAATCACTAGTCCAATGGGTTTTCTGTTTACAGATTTTACACCATGGCTTCTTTTGGCCTTTTCCTTTGTTAGATTGGGACTCCCCACCAGATGAAGATTTTTGGGGCCCTTGAGAAGACTTCTGGTCTTTACCCTTCTCCCCACCCTTATCAGAGTTTTTAGAATCTTGCTTCTTGGAGTCACCACCTTGGTTCTAAACCTTCTGCCTCACCCTGGTTCTGACCCATTTGTCTGCCTTCTGACCCAATTCTTGGGGAGAGGTCAGATCAGAGTCCACCAGGTACTGATGCAACAGTTGATTTTGACAGTTATTAAGGATCTGCTCTCTCATGATTAAATTGTGTAATCCTTTGAAATCACACACCTTACTGCCAAGTAACCAGCCTTCCAGAGCCTTAGTAGCACAATCAACAAAGTCAACCCAGTCCTGAGTCTGTGCCTTTTGGGTATCTCTGAACTTTAACCTGTATTGTTCAGTGGTTAGGCCAAACCCTTCAATCAGAGCACTCTTCAGGACTTTGTAATTATCAGCATCCTCATCTCTTACAGTGAGGAGCTTGTCTCTACCTTTGTCTGCAAAGGAGAGCCACAAGATTGCTGCCCACTGCTCCTGAGGGACCCTCTGTACTTTACAGGCCCTTTCCAGTGCAGTTATCCATTTGTGGATGTCATCCCCACTCTGGTAGGGAGGGACAATCTTGCTCAGGTTCCTATGGTCATGAGTATGTTCTCTACCTTTAGGGACACTGCTGCTGCCACCATGGGGCTCTAGACCCAACTTCTGAGAAGCTCTCTGAAGCTCCAGGGATTCCCTGTCTAAGGTCAATTGCTCTCTCTTGATCCTGAGCTTAGCTCTCTCAAACTCAAGCAGTTGGCACTTCTTCTCATAAGAGGACTCCCTTTTATGAGAAGAAGTCCCATGAGAAACAGAGCTCCCTACAGATGTACCAGAACGATTAGATTCCACAGAAGGAGATCTAGATCTTCTTGATAAACTGTTAACCCTTCCAGGTGGGGTAAAGAGAGCCCCACTGGGGTCTCCTTCCTCACCTTCAGGAAGGATTGGCTGTTCCAGGTTAGAATCATTTTGATCCTCCTGGCCAGCATCAGAGTCTGGGTCATAGTAGTGTTCACTACCTGGCCTTTCCTCTTCTGCTGTCCCACCCCCTTTGCCAACCTCATCAGACCCTGGGGTCTTTCTGAGGTCATCTGCAAGCAACAACTTTATGAGATGTTGTGTGGATGGGCTTTTCCCTGTCTTCAATTTCCTAGAGGCACACATAGTCCTCAATTCTTGGTATGAGACATGGTCATACTTAGTTGGGAGAGACCCACTGGTTTCTGCCCTTGAAGACATGACTAGTGTGGTGTGGTGTATTCACCTACCTACTCTAGTGGGGCCTACTAAACTCTCTTGAGTTGTAGAAAGGGTGTGCTAAGCCCCTGACACACAACTCTAAGTTCAGTAGAACTTACTGTATTCTATGCTTGATTTATATGTACCTATGTACCTATAGTGGTTTTCAGTTAGTCACTCAAAGAGATTATCTGGTAAAGCAATAGCAAGCTTGAATCCAACCGCTGCACACCAATGTGAGAAGTTGGCCTGGTATATGCTGTCCACTAGTTATAGTGGGCACCTTGCACCAGTCCAACCGACCCTTATTGATAGGTTTAAAGACAACCTTTATTGAAAGTTATCCTAGTGGTAGCTATGGAGAGCAGCCTTCAGGCTAAGTCTTGAAGGAGTGTAAAGCAGCTTGGTTTACCAGATTATAACTTCTTGAATGACCAAATGAAAGGAGAACCACACCATGTATATATAAAATATATGTATTTATTTCTAAACACTCATTACTAATCTCTTTATGAGATTAGAGTCCAAGATACACAATATCACAGTATTAAAACGACAGTAAATAGCACAATACACAGTGGGCTCCAGGGGGAGACCAAACCATATACTAAGAAAGTGGTATAAGAACCACGACTTGACTAGACACAGTGCCTAGAGCACGTAGAATCACTGGGACCCCAAGGAACCACCCAAGGTAGTGACACAGGAGGCCCACGGGGGACGTGTGCAGTGTGAGAACACAGCCGCGAGCGCCGTAGGATTCTATGAGGAAAGTCGCGGTTGGAATTTTAAAGATAAAGGACACTTAGGAGAGGACTTTGAGCAAACCCCTTTAGACTTAAGAGGTTCTAGGGCCAACACCCACGGGAGCACCGGAGTACTCGAGTTACCTCACCCAGGGAAGCCGGGTGCATAGGTGTCAAATGGTGTCGGGAATCTTCGTTGATTTCAATGGCGATCTGCTGCAAAGTGCTGCTGCCGTGAAGAAGAAAAGTGTCTGGGATGATCCAAGCCTGGATTGAAGATGTGAAGAACCTGAAAGCAGAGGGGACAGAGTCTGGGTCACTAGCCAGTGACCAGGGGCACGATAGACGAATGCCCACCGATGTCGGGTGCTTCAGGTGCGAAGAGGTGAAGCTTGACTTCTGCAGCCACGGGGTCCAGGAGATGTCGAGGATGACCAGGAGCCAGAGTCGAGCTGTCCCATGAAGGATGTCGAGTGCTGGGGTGTCGGTGCTCGGATTGAACCCAACAAGCCTTGGCAACCGCAACCCACGCAGGAAGAGTAAAGATGCTTTGGTGTGGACCAGCAAGGTCCGTGGAACTCCCCACGCAATGGAGAGTCAGGGCATGTCTGGAGCAACCAGGGTAGCCCAATTAATGTTAGTGTTGCCTTCACAGGGACCCACCAGTTGACGGACCAGGGATCGCGAAGGGACCTTGAGAGAAAACACAAAGGGCCAGCTCACGGAACACTCGTGGAGTGTAGGCTGGCAATCTTCAGTGGACTTACTGCTCGGGGTCAGGGCTACAAGTAACCCAAAGCTCAGCCTCAGAGGTCGCCTCAAAGCTGATGCTTCTGCAAATGGTCGCGGTGTCCAGGGGTTCGGGTTGCACGGTCTCCACGAGGAATACAGGCCTCAGACTTGCTGAGCACACAGATCGACCTCAGAGACCATGGGAACCCACCTCCTGTGTTGCAAAATTCTTCGGAGTCCTCAGGAGCTTCGGAGATGCAAACCGGACAGATGCGTCTTTGGTGCCTGCCAAGCAGGGGAGTAACTCCTTTACTCCAAGGGAGATTCTTCAGTCATCCAACGTCGTGTAGATAGTTGAAGTTCTGGGATTCTGTAGCAGAGTTTCGTCCAGGTAAATCTAAAGTCCTGTAGTCAGGGGTTCCTACTTTATACCCAAGGAAGGGGTGGGACAAACTCTGGGGACCCACCTATGGGAGGGTCAGGAAAGAGGGGTGGCTACACCCATTTCCTTTGTCCAGTTTCACGCCAGAGCAGGGGCTGGTAGCCCCTGCAACCGGTTTGAGCTGGACTATGCACAGGGACACCAAATGTGCCCCCAGTGCAGACTTCAAAGCACTCTTGGAGTGCACCCACCCAGCCCCAATACACTAAAGCCTGTCTGGGAGGTGGTCACACCTCCCTGTGACAGGAAACCTATTGTCCAGGCCTCCCCTGCCGGAGTTTCATCCAGCAGCAGGAGGGCAGACTCGTGTCTGTGGCTGCAGCATCCATTTTGTGATGCCAGGGTTCTGTTAAGCTGGTACCGGGTGTACCGGTAGTGCCATGTTTCCCCCTCTAGTAGGGTGGAATCATACCTCTCACCCCAGTTACCGGGGTGGAGGTATGATTCCAAGGTGTTTGACACCAAACACGACATGTTTCCATGCAGCCGTTTTAAAGTTAGCATTTACCGCAAGGTTATAATGCACTTAAGAGTATATGGTTGGCTGCATCACAGACAACCCCGGAATAGTTGTTCCGAAGGCTGCAGAGGGGCTCTGCTCATGCATGGGCACCCTCTCACATAAAACCCAGCACCCTGCCTTCAGGATTGATAAGGCCTGCCATAGGGGTGACTGATAGGCTTATATGTGCAGTGATTAGGATAGATATAGTGAACCTATATCTAAGTAAGGGGTGCATGCACCACCTTACACAGGCTGCAGTAGCAGACCTGTGGTGTCATTTTGGATGGCCTCTCAGTGGTGGCATAATACATGCTGCAGCCCCTGGGAGGCCTCTGGGGTACCTATGCCCTGGGTACATAGTATACCGTATACTAGGGACTTATAAGGGTACCCCAGAATCCAATCTGGAGTGTACCTAAAGTACATACAATCAATTTAGAGTAGAAAGCAGATAGACTGGGGTCCTGATCAGCAGGGCCTCAGTCTGGCTAAGTCGAAAAACAGTGAAACATCAGCAAAAAGTGGGGGTAACTATAAGAAGCAGATCCTACTCTCCTACAGGGGGTACTGCTACAAGAACCCAGTTTCTCACATGTTTCTGTCTCTGTGGTTACTGGAGTTTCTCGCTGGTTCTTCTGTTTGTGTCTCTGTGGCCACTGAGGTTTGACACTATTTCTTCTGTTTGTGTTTCTGCTGTCACTAAGGCTTGTCACTGATTCTTCTGTTTGTGTGTCTGTGGTCACCAAGGCTTCTAGCTGGTTCTTCTGTTAGTGTATCTGTGGTCTGTTTGTCCCTCTGTGGCCACTAAGTCTTCTTGCTGGTTCTTCTGCTTGTCTCTCTGGATCTCTGAGGCTTGTAGATTGTTCTTCTGTTTGTCTCTCTGTGGTCACTGAGGCTTGCCGCTTGTTCTTCTGTTTGTCTCTCTGTGCTCACTGAGGCATGTCGCTTATTCTGTTTGTGTCTCTGTGGTCTTTAAGGTTTGTCGCTGGTCATTCTGTTTGTCTCTCTGTGGTCACTGAGACTTGTTTCTTGTTCTTCTGTTTGTCTCTCTGTGGTCACTGAGGCTTGTCACTTGTTCTTCTGTTTGTGTCTTTCTTGTCACCTAGGCTTCTCGCTGCTTCTTCTGTTTGTCTCTCTGTGGTCACTAAGTCTTGTAGCTGGTTCTTGTGTTTGTCTCTCTGTGGTCACTAAGTCTTGTCGCTGGTTCCTGTGCTTGTCTCTCTGTGGTCACTGAGATTTCTCGCTGGTTCTTCTGTTCGTGTCTTTGTGGTCACTAAAGCTTCTCGCTTGTTCTTGTGTTTGTCTCTCTGTGGTCACTAAGTCTTGTTTCTGGATCTTCTGTTTGTCTCTCTGTGGTCACTGAGGCTTGTTGCTTGTTCTTGTGTTTGACTCTATGTGGTCACTAAGTCTTGTCGCTAGTTCTTGTGTTTGTCTCTCTTTGGTCACTAAGTCTAGTCGCTGGTTTTTGTCTCTTCTTGGCCACCGATGCTCTTCACTGATTTGGTGTCCTTTGTTTTACCTCAGATGGGGAGAGTATTTCCGAAGCCGCAGAGATCGAAGTGGATGAAAAGAGAACGCCGTCCAGTCCTGTGACCCAGGGGCCCGGGGCCCCACAGCCAGTGGGGTCCAGAGATCCACAAGGCCAGGTACAGACCCACAACTATCAGATTCTTCTAACTAGAGGTACCCGTCGCTTGTCTAGAGGGACTAGAAAACACAAGACCACAGCAGGCATTCTCATGGTTAGTGGGTGGTGTACGATGGGTAGTAGGTAGTGTTCGATAGGTAGTAGGTGGCATTCGATGGTTAGTGGGTGTTGTTCGATGGTTAATGGGTGGTGTTCAATGGTTAGTAGGTGGCGTTCGATGGTTAGTGGGTGGTGTTTGATGGTTAGTAGGTGCGTTCGATGGGTAGCACGTGACGTTCAATGGTTTGTAGGTGATGTTCGATGGTTAGTGGGTGGCGTTCGATGGTTAGTAGGTGATGTTCAATGGTTAGTGGGTGGCATTTGATGGGTTGCAGGTAGTGTTTGATGGGTAGTAGGTGGCATTCAATGGTTAGCGAGTGGCGTTCGATGGTTAGTAGGTGGCATTCAATGGTTAGGTGGCATTCGATGGATAGCGGGTGGCGATGGATGATTAGTAGGTGGCGTTCGATGGTTAGCGGGTGGAGTTTGATGGTTAGTGGGTGGCATCGATGGTAAGTAGTTGGAGTTTGATGGTTCGCGGGTGGAGTTTGATGGGCAGTAGGTGGCGTTCGATGGGTAGCAAGTGGCGTTTGATGGGTAGTAGGTGCTGTTAATACTGGTGTTTGGCAGCTTCAACAGGGCCTGTCGGTGGTGAAAACTGCGGTGGCCTCCTGAGGAATATCTTGGGCTGTATGCTGTTTTACAAATGAAGCACTGGCAGTCTCCGAGTGGGCACTCTTGTTTACCCCGGGTGTCCCAGTGCCACAATACTGGTGCTCTCCAACTGCACGGGCACTTGACTTCTTTTGGGTTCTTCACTCTCTCAGGGTGGCGAGGACGAGCAGCCAAGACTCCCTCGGGGAGGTGGTGGGCGCTAGAAACTTAGGGCCAGATGTACGATCCATTTTTCCATGCGCAAACGGGTTTGCGAACCCGTTTGCGCATGCAAAAACCTATTGGGCCATGTACATAGCCTATTTAGCGAGTCACAATTTTTTTGCGACTCGCTAAATAGGTTTTTGCGACTCGCTATTTGGAAGGGGCGTTCCCTTCCAAATAGCGAGTCTCAAAACCATGTACAAATGTTTTGCGGTCGCAAAACACTTGCAATTACCACCTACTTCAAGTAGGTGGTAATGTATTCGCAAATGGGAAGGGGTCCCCAGGGGACCCCTTCTCCTTTGCAAATGCATGCAAAATTATTTTTTAAGGGCAGGCAGTGGTCCCAGGGACCACTGCCTGCCCTTAAAAATGAAACGAAAACGTTTAATTTTCTTTTTTTTTAAATGCATTCCCTTTTCCTTTAAGGAAAACGGGCTGCATTTAAAAAAAAAAAAAAACTGCTTTATTTAAAAGCAGTCCCAGACATGGAGGTCTGCTGAGCCCAGCAGGCCACCATCCCTGGGAGGGCCAGCCATTCTCAATGGGGTCACAAATTGCAAGAGGCTCATTAATATTCATGAGCCTCGCAATTTGCGACCCCATTGGGAATCGCAAACAGTGTTAAAAACACTGTTGCACATTTCATTTAGCGCCTCACAATTTGCGCCTCACAATGTGTCGCAAATTGCGAGGCGCTAAATGAAATGGTCGTACATCTGGCCCTTAGATACTGTTGGACACAGCTGATGACACCCAGTACGGTCAATGGTCGCCAGAGCTGTGGCTTTAAAAGAATGGGCTTCGAGTCACCTGATGGAGATATGCGGCAGATATGCGGCAGCTAAAATGATAAACCGCATAAGGGCATGAGGTCCTCGCACCGCCTGGGGCCGAGATAGGAGCCCAGCAGGGCTGGTCTGGCCCTGGCGGGCATTGGGCAAGGAAGACTGGAAGGGTGGAGCCGGTTTTGGTACTGGGGGGCTGGTTCTGTTACTGGGGGGCCGGTTTTGTTGCTGGGGGCTGGTTTTGTTGCTGGAGGCCAGTTTTGTTACTGGGGGCCGGTTTTGCAGCAGTGGGGGCCGGTTTTGTTACTGGGGGCCGGTTTTGCAGCAGTGGGGGCAGGTTTTGCAGCAGCGGGGGCCGGTTTTGCAGCAGTGCTGCAATATCAGCCCCCAGTAACAAAAGCAGCAAAGAAGCCTTTCCAGCCTCCGGGGGCAGGCAGTGCTTCACCAGGGGCTGGTCCGATGAAATTGCCAGGGCTTCTTTGGGTTCCCAGTCCGGCCCTGGAGCCCAGGTACTCTTCTAGTGCCTAGATAGTAAAGTGCTAGAATAACCCTGGGGTCTCTGCTCTAAGGACATATAGGCACCACGCCTCAGGCACTTTTATAGCTATCAGAGCCAGGTGTAGCCAGAACAGTGCCAGGTGTTCCAAAGGACAGAGCCAAGGGTAGCAAGGACAGAGCCAGGCAGCCAGCTGTAGCCAGAGCATTGCCAGGAGTGGCCAGGGCAGTGCCAGGTGTACCGAAGGACAGTGCAAGGCTAGCAAGGGCAGTGCCAGGCAGCCAGCTGTAGCCAGAGCATGGCCAGGAGTGGCCAGGGCAGTGCCAGGTGTACCGAAGGACAGTGCAAGGCTAGCAAGGGCAGTGCCAGGCAGCCAGCTGTAGCCAGAGCATGGCCAGGAGTGGCCAGGGCAGTGCCAGGTGTACCGAAGGACAGTGCAAGGCTAGCAAGGGCAGTGCCAGGCAGCTCGCTGTAGCCAGAGCATGGCCAGGAGTGGCCAGGGCAGTGCCAGGTGTACCGAAGGACAGTGCAAGGCTAGCAAGGGCAGTGCCAGGCAGCCCACTGTACCCGGAGCATGGCCAGGAGTGGCCAGGGCAGTGCCAGGTGTTCCGAAGGGCAGTCCCAAGGCTAGCAAGGGCAGAACCAGGCAGCCAGCTGTAGCCAGAGAATTGCCAGGAGTGGCCAGGGCAGTGCAAGGGGTTCCAAAGGACAGTGCCAAGGCTAGCAAGGGCAGTGCCAGGCAGCCAGCTGTAGCCAGAGCATTACCAGGAGTGCCCAGGGCAGTACCAGATGTACCGAAGGACAGTGCCAAGGCTAGCAAGGGCAGTGCCAGGGAGCCAGATGTAGCCAGAGCATGGCCAGGAGTGGCGAGGGCAGTGCAAGGTGTTCCAAAGGACAGTGCCAAGGCTAGCAAGGGCAGTGCCAGGCAGCCAGCTGTAGCCAGAGCATTGCCAGGAGTGGCCAGGGTAGTGCCAGATGTACCGAAGGACAGTGCAAGGGTAGCAAGGGCAGTGCCAGGCAGCCAGCTGTAGCCAGAGCATGGCCAGGAGTGGCGAGGGCAGTGCAAGGTGTACCGAAAGACAGTGCAAGGCTAGCAAGGGCAGTGCCAGGCAGTCCGCTGTAGCCAGAGCATGGCCAGGAGTGGCGAGGGCAGTGCCAGGTGTTCCGAAGGACAGTGCCAAGGCTAGCAAGGGCAGAGCCAGGCAGCCAGCTGTTGCCAGAGAATTGCCAGGAATGGCCAGGGCAGTGCAAGGGGTTCCAAAGGACAGTGCCAAGGCTAGCAAGGGCAGTGCCAGGCAGCCAGCTGTAGCCAGAGCATGGCCAGGTGTGGCGAGGGCAGTGCCAGATGTACTGAAGGACAGTGCCAAGGCTAGTAAGTGCAGTGCCAGGCAGCCATCTGTAGCCAGAGCTTTGCAAGGAGTGGCCAGGGCAGTGCCAGATGTACCAAAGGACAGTGCCAAGGCTAGCAAGGGCAGTGCCAGGCAGCCAGCTGTAGCCAGAGCATGGCCAGGAGTGGCGAGGGCAGTGCCATGTGTTCCAAAGGACTGTGCCAAGGCTAGCAAGGGCAGTGCCAGGCAGCCAGCTGTAGCCAGAGCATGGCCAGGAGTGGCCAGGGCAGTGCCAGATGTACCGAAGGACAGTGCAAGGGTAGCAAGGGCAGTGCCAGGCAGCCAGCTGTAGCCAGAGCATTGCCAGGAGTGGCGAGGGCAGTGCAAGGTGTACCGAAGGACAGTGCAAGGCTAGCAAGGGCAGTGCCAGGCAGCCCCGCTGTAGCCAGAGCATGGCCAGGAGTGGCCAGGGCTGTGCCAAGTGTTGTAAAGGACAGTGCCAAGGCTAGCAAGGGCAGTGCCAGGCAGCCCCGCTGTAGCCAGAGCATGGCCAGGAGTGTATCAAAAACAAGGGGGACCAGGAGCTATATTTAAGCAGGTCCTGCACACGAGCTCCAGGGCGAAATGTGTATCAAAGGGGTGTGCAGTTCCTAGTGAAAGGGGAGGGGAAAGGGAGGTCTTTCTTCGTGATGTCCTCACACACCCAGAGGGATGTCATGCTTCATCATTGGGCCATGCTCCTCGTCGGGCCGGCGCTGCAATGCCCGACGGGCACCCGTAAACGGGGCTCTTTGGCGGAGATCTTTTGAAGAAGCCGTAGGGTGCGTGCGGGTGTGAGGGCTGGGTAGTGCACAGGGTTAGTGAGATAAAATAAGTCTAGAGCTGTACTACTGTCATATGTTTTATTCCTGTGGTAGCTCAGGCTTAATTAAAATATGAGGGAGCCCTACAAGGATGTAATGTTCCTATAGGGCTGAGGTGGTGTAGCAAGGGCAGTGCCAGGAGTGGCGAGGGCAGTGCCAGGTGTACCAAAGGACAGTGCCAAGGCTAGCAAGGGCATAGCCAGGCAGCCAGCTGTAGCCAGAGCATGGCCAGGAGTGGCGAGGGCCGTGCCAGGTGTTCCAAAGGACAGTGCCAAGGCTAGCAAGGGCAGAGCCAGGCAGCCAGCTGTAGCCAGAGCATTGCCAGGAGTGGCGAGGGCAGTGCCAGGTGTTCCAAAGGACAGTGGCAAGGGTAGCAAGGGCAGAGCCAGGCAGCCAGCTGTAGCCAGATCATTGCCAGGAGTGGCGAGGGCAGTGCCAGGTGTTCCAAAGGACAGTGGCAAGGGTAGCAAGGGCAGAGCCAAGCAGCCAGCTGTAGCCAGATCATTGCCAGGAGTGGCGAGGGCAGTGCCAGGTGTTCCAAAGGACAGTGGCAAGGCTAGCAAGGGCAGAGCCAGGCAGCCAGCTGTAGCCAGAGACTTGCGGCGAGGGCAGTGCCAGATGTTCCAAAGGACAGTGCCAAGGCTAGCAAGGGCAGTGGCAGGCAGCCAGCTGTAGCCAGAGCATTGCCAGGAGTGGTGAGGGCAGTGCTAGGGGTTCCAAAGGACAGTGCCAAAGCTAGCAAGGGCAGTGCCAGGCAGCCAACTGTAGCCAGAGCATTGCCAGGAGTGGCGAGGGCAGTGCCAGGTGTTCCAAAGGAGAGTGCCAAGGCTAGCAAGGGCAGTGCCAGGCAGCCAGCTGTAGCCAGAGCATTGCCAGGAGTGGCCAGGGCAGTGCAAGGTGTACCGAAGGATAGTGCCAAGGCTAGCAAGGGCAGTGCCAGGCAGCCAGCTGTAGCCAGAGCATGGCCAGGAGTGGCTAGGGCAGTGCCAGGTGTATCGAAGGACAGTGCCAAGGCTAGCAAGGGCAGTGCCAGGCAGCCAGCTGTAGCCAGAGCATTGCCAGGAGTGGCCAGGGCAGTGCCAGATGTACCGAAGGACAGTGCAAGGGTAGCAAGGGCAGTGCCAGGCAGCCAGCTGTAGCCAGAGCATGGCCAGGAGTGGCTAGGGCATTGCCATGCACCCATAGGGCAGAGCTAGCTATAGCCAGAGGCGCGCCAGGTGTAGCAAGGGCAGTGCCAGACATAGCAGGGGCAGAGCCAGCTTTAGCCGGGGCAGTGCCAGACGGAATTGGACTGAGCCAGGTGCAGCCACATCCATGTCAGGTGTAGCTGGTATAGTGCCAGGCACAGCTAGGGCAGTGCCATAGGTACCAATGGGCAGTACCAGTTGCAGCCAGGGCAGTGCCATAAGTACCAATGGGCAGTACCAGTTGCAGCCAGGGCAGTGCCATAAGTACTAAAGGGCAGTACCAGTTGCAGCCAGGGCAGTACCACGGGTGCCGAGGGGCAGACCCCTCACTGACTCAAATGGCAGCTCGGATCTCAGGGGGGCCTGTCCAGAGCACTCTGCCCACCCACTGCCCTCTTGTGGTTGCAGGTAGAGCTGGCCCCGGAGGGCGGACAGTACCAGGTAGAGCTTCAGAGGGGCCCCACCGGCTTCGGCTTCAGCCTGCGGGGGGGCAGCGAGTACAAAATGAACATCTACGTGCGAGGCATGATGGAGGGAGGGCCGGCCGAGAAGAGCGGCAGGATTCAGGTAACGCAGCCTCTTGTGTGTGCAGCAGCCCCTGTGTGTGCAGCAGACTGTCTGTGTGTGTGCAGCAGCCTCTGTGTGTGTGCAGCAGCCTATCTCTGTGTGCAGCAGCCTGTCTCTGTCTGAGCACCCTGTCTCTGTCTCTCGGCAGCCTGTCTCTGTGTGCAGCAGCCTCTGTGTGTGTGCAGCAGTCTCTGTCTGTGCAGCAGCCTCTGTGTGTGCAGCAGCCTCTGTGTGTACAGCAGCCTCTGTGTGTGTGCAGCAGCCTCTGTGTGTGTGCAGCAGCCTATCTCTGTGTGCAGCAGCCTGTCTCTGAGCACCCTGTCTCTGTCTCTCTGCAGCCTGTCTCTGTGTGCAGCAGCCTCTGTGTGTGCAGCAGACTGTCTGTGTGTGTGCAGCAGCCTATCCCTGTGTGCAGCAGCCTGTCTCTGTCTGAGCACCCTGTCTCTGAGCAGCCTGTCTCTATGTGCAGCAGCCTCTGTGTGTGTGCAGCAGTCTCTGTCTGTGCAGCAGCCTCTGTGGGTGCAGCAGCCTCTGTGTGTGTGCAGCAGCCTCTGTGTGTGTGCAGTGTGCAGCAGTCTCTGTGTGTGCAGCAGCCTCTGTGTGTGCAGCAGCCTCTGTGTGTGCAGCACCCTCTGTGTGTGTGCAGCAGCCTCTGTGTGTGCAGCAGCCTCTATGTGTGCAGCAGCCTCTATGTGTGCAGCAGCCTGTGTGTGTGCAGCACCCTCTGTGTCTGCCGCACCTTCTGTGTGAGCAGCAGCCTCTCTGTGTGCAGCAGCCTCTGTGTGTGTGCAGCACCCTCTGTGTGTGTGCAGCACCCTCTGTGTGTGCAGCACCCTCTGTGTGTGTGTGCAGCAGCCTCTGTGTGTGTGCAGCCGCCTCTGTGTGTGTAGCAGCCTCTGTGTGTGTGCAGCACCCTCTGTGTGTGTGTGCAGCAGCCTCTGTGTGTGCAGCAGCCTCTCTGTGTGCAGCAGCCTCTGTGTGTGTTTGCAGCAGCCTCTGTGTGTGTACAGCAGCCTCTGTGTGTGCAGCAGCCTCTGTGTGTGTGTGTAGCAGCCTCTGTGTGTGTGCAGCAGCCTCTGTGTGTGTAGCAGCCTCTGTGCGCAGCAGCCTCTCTGTGTCTGCAGCAGCCTCTGTCTGTGCATGCTATGCTCTTCTTGGGGGGGGGAGGTTGCCTATATCTGCACTATGAGTGGTGCCACGGTACTATGGGGTTGAAGTTTAAGCAGCGGCTCTTATGGGAGTACTGCAGCACCACAAGGGAGGACTGCGGGCGATCTTGTGCGAGTACCGTGGTACTCCACGGAAGGGCCGTGCCGGCTCCTGTGCGAGTACCGTGGTACTCCACGGAAGGGCCGTGCCGGCTCCTGTGCAAGTACCGTGGTACCTCACGGAAGGGTCGTGCCGGCTCCTGTGCGAGTACCGTGGTACTCCACAGGAGGGCTGTGCCGGCTCCTGTGCGAGTACCATGGTACCCCACGGAAGGGCCGTGCCGGCTCCTGTGCGAGTACCGTGGTACTTCACAGGAGGGCTGTGCCGGCTCCTGTGCGAGTACCGTGGTACTTCACAGGAGGCCGTGCCGGCTCCTGTGCGAGTACCGTGGTACTCCACAGGAGGGCTGTGCCTGCTCCTGTGCGAGTACCGTGGTACTTCACAGGAGGGCTGTGCCGGCTCCTGTGCGAGTACCGTGGTACTCCACAGGAGGGCTGTGCCAGCTCCTGTGCGAGTACCGTGGTACCTCACGGAAGGGCCATGCCGGCTCCTGTGCGAGTACCGTGGTACTTCACAGGAGGGCTGTGCCGGCTCCTGTGCGAGTACCGTGGTACCTCACGGAAGGGCCGTGTCGGCTCCTGTGCGAGTACCGTGGTACTTCACAGGAGGGCTGTGCCGGCTCCTGTGCGAGTACCGTGGTACTCAACAGGAGGGCTGTGCCGGCTCCTGTGCGAGTACCGTGGTACCTCACGGAAGGGCCGTGCCGGCTCCTGTGCGAGTACCGTGGTACTTCACAGGAGGGCTGTGCCGGCTCCTGTGCGAGTACCGTGGTACCTCACGGAAGGGCCGTGTCGGCTCCTGTGCGAGTACTGTGGTACTTCACAGGAGGGCTGTGCCGGCTCCTGTGCGAGTACCGTGGTACTTCACTGGAGGGCCGTGCCGGCTCCTGTGCGAGTACCGTGGTACTTCACAGGAGGGCCTTGTGAGAAGTTGGCCTGGTATATGCTGTCCACTAATTATAGTGGGCACCTTGCACCAGTCCAAACAACCCCTTATTGGAGATAGGTTAAAGACAACCTTTATTGAAAGCTATCCTAGTGGTAGCTATGGAGAGCAGCCTTCAGGCTAAGTCTTGAAGGAATGTAAAGCAGCTTGTTTTACCAGTCTATAATCTCTTGAGTGACCAAATGAAAGAGGACCACACCAGGTATATATATAAAATATATGTATATAGTCTTAAACACACCCCTCTAGTCTCTTTATGAGGCTAGAGTTCGAAGTACATAAGTTACAAGTCGAATATCAACAGTAATAGCACAAATACACGTTTGAGCCCTAGGGGCGTACCAAACCATATACCAATAAAGTGGTATAAGAACCACGACTGAGCTAGACACAAGGCCTAGAGCCTGTAGAAGTGCTTGGACCACAAGGAACCACCCAAGGTAGTGACACAGGGGACCCACTGGGGACGCGTGCAGTGTGAGAACACAGCCGCGAGTCACCGTTGACTTCTATGGGGAATGTCGCGGTTGGAGTTTTAAAGAAAAAGGGCACTTGGAGGAGGACTTGGAGCAAACCCCTTTAGAACTAGGCCGTTCTAGAGTCAATACCCACGGGAGCACCGGAGTACTCGAGTTACCTCACCCAGGGGAGCCGGGTGCATAGGTGTCTTTCGGGGTCGGGTTTCGTCGTCGTTTTCAATGGCGATCTGCTGCAAAGTGCTGCTGGCGGCCAAGTCGAAAGTGTCCGGGTGGATCCAAGGATGGATCGAAGATCTGAAGAACCTGAAAGCAGAGGGGACAGAGTCTCGGTCACTAGCCAGTGACCAGGAAGGCGATGAGCAGATGCCCACCGATGTCGGGTGCTTCAGGTAGGTTGACGGTCGTCTTGACTCTTCAGCCACGAGGTCCAGGAGGCGTCGACGACAACCAGGAGCTGGATCCGAGCTGTCCTACAACGTTTGTCGATTGCTGCGGTGTCGGTGACCGGATTGGACCCAACGAGCCTTGGCAACGACAAGTCACGTGGAAACAAAGAAAGGACGTTGATGCAGACCAGCAAGGTCTGGGGGACTCACCCAGCAAGGGTAAGTCAGGGCACCTCTGGAGCAACCAGGAAAGCCCAAGCAGAAGAAGAATTACCTTCGGGAGGGCCCACTAGCCAACGGACTAGCGACCGCAAAGGAGCCTTGAGTGGACGCACTTGGAGCTGGCTTACAGGACACTCGTGGAGTGGAGGCCCGTGATCTTCGGTGCAGTCGGTGCTGGAGGCGCGGGCTACTTGGAGCCCAAAGCACAATTTCGTGGGAGACCAGGAAGAGGATGCACTTGCAAAAGTTCTCGGTGTCCAGGGGTCACGGTCCCACGTTACCCACGACAGCTACAGGCCTCAGCTTCGCTGGGGACTCAGGGCAACCTCGGGGAAGTCTGGAAATCCACCTCTGGTGATGCAAAGACTTCGGCATCCGGCGGGAGCTTCAGCGATGCAGACCGGACAATTGCTTCTTAGGTGCCTGCCAAGCAGGGGAGTCACTCCTTGACCCCAAGGGAGATTCTTCAGTCCTCTAATCTTGAAGTAGAGCGTCGAAGGTCCAGGATTCGGCTTCAGAGTTTCGTCCAGGGTAATCTAAAGTCCTAAGGACTGGGGTCCCATACTTATACGAAGTTAGGGGGTTGGACATACTCTGGGGACCCACGTATGGGAGGGTCAGGGAAGAGGGGTGGTTACACCCCTTCCCTTTGTCCAGTTTCGCACCAGAGCAGGGGCAGGTAGCCCCTGCAACCGGTTTGACTGGCATATGCACAGGGACACCAAATGTGCCCCCAGTGCAGGACTTCAAAGCACCAGAGAGTGCTCCCGCCCAGCCCCAATACACACTATCCTGTCTGGGGAGGTGGTTACACCTCCCTTGGACAGGAAACCTATTGTCCAGGCCTCCGCCTGCCGGAGTTTCAGTCAGCAGCAGGAGGCCAGACCCGTGTCTGTGGCAGCGGCATCCATTTTGTGATGCCAGGGCTCTGTAAAGAAGTTACCGGGTAGGTCGGTGGGTACATGTCTCTCCCTCTAGAAGGGTGGAATGCTACCCCTGCCGCCAGGACTGGCGGGGGGGGTAGTATTCCAAGATGTTTGACACCAAACACGACATGTTTTGGTGCAGCCAGTCCAAAGTTAGCATTGTAACGTGAGGATATAATGCACTAAAGAGTATATGGTCAGGCTGTACCACAAACAGCATCAGAGGAGGGACTCCGAACGCTGCAGAGGAGCTCTGCTCATGCAGGGGCACCCTCTCACATAAAAACCAAGCACTCTGCCTTCAGGATTGTTAAGGCCTGCCATAGGAGTGACTTATAGGTTTATATGTGTGTGCAATGGTAGTGATATAGGTAGCCTATATCACAGTAAGGGGTGCATGCACCACCTTACCCAGGCTGCAGTAGCAGACCTGTGGTGTCATTTTGGCTGGCCTTCCAGGGGTGGCATAATACATGCTTCAGCCCCTGGCAGGCCTCTGGGGTACCTATGCCCTGGGTACATAGTATACCATATACTAGGGACTTATAAGGGCACTCCAGATTCCAATCAAAGATGTCCCTAAGGTACATGGAAATCATTTTAAAGAGGAAGCAGCTAGGCTGGGGTTCTGATTAGCAGGGCCCCAGCCAGACTAAAGTCGAAAAACAGTGAAGCATCAGCAAAAAGTGGGGGTGCCCATGTGAAGCAGATCCTACTCTCCTACAGGCCGTGCCGGCTCCTGTGCGAGTACCGTGGTACTCCACAGGAGGGCCGTGCTGGCTCCTGTGCGAGTACCGTGGTATGGTACCTCACGGAAGGGCCGTGCCGGCTCCTGTGCGAGTACTGCGGAACCTGCTGCATAAACATTTTTAAAAATTTTGGCCCCATGAGGGGGGTATCTCTGGGACCCCTGCCCCCAGAAGTGCCTGTGGGTCACGTTTTCCCTTCTCTATTAGACTTTTTCTGGATATATGGCCCGAGTCCTGTAATGGCGGCTGGAACATTTTGTTCAGAGTTGTGGCCAGCCAATCAAATCGCTTGGTACCGCAGGGCTGGTCCAGCCCTGCGGTACAAAATGGCCGATGGGGAAAAAAACTCCCTCTGCCAATCAGAGGGCCCTATTTCTTTTTAATGATCAGTTATGCAAGACTCCTGCTGGATCAACCATCCAAATAGACCTAACTTTTTAACCCCTTCAAGCCCTACCCAAGCACCTCTTCAAACGCAAATTTCCATAAAGGGCTGACAGGATTTACCACAAATCACAAAAGGCAGACGGTGTAAGTCTGCTCTGCCGGTTTTCTCTATTAGAGAGCAAAGTTTGCTATAGGTATTAAGAAGGGGAAACAACGTTTGGCCCTTCCCTTGCCCTCCTTGAGGGATTGGAACAAAACTTTCCATGGTGGAGCTGAGGGGAATTAACTTTTTTTTGGAAAGTTTAAATTCATGAAATGACACCAAAGTTATTAGCAAACCTAAAAATGCTCTTTCTATGGAAACTCTGACGGAACTATAACTACAGAGTGGTGACCACCACTGGGTGTATGACCTGTGCAAGTGCCTCCAGCACTTTTATCTGTGGCCCAATGTGTGGTCACTCCTAGAGGCACCCCTGTGGCCAGGAGGCACTAGGAGACAGCTCTCACCTTCCCATGGTGGCATCATGTAGATTAGCAGGTGAGGGGTCTCCAAGAAGGCCACTGTCTGAGAAATACCTGACCAAGTTTGGAGCCCAACCCTCACCTTTAGTGAACATTCCCTCCTGTGAAGCTGAAAAAATCCCTCTAGTCCAGTGCATTGTGGGAAGCGCCTCTGAGCACCCTCATTCCCACTCCCTCCTTTCCCCCTCGGGCCCCCAACACCCCACCCAACTGCTTTATTGGGGACAATTATTGGTTCACATATATATTTAAAGCCGGTTCAGAGGGCATGTGGGTAGGGTTTCTTGTCGCCTCTGTCCACCCACCTCTCCTGGTTTCCCTTTGTATCTTCCTGCCACTCCCTCCTCCGCCCTCCTTCCCTCCCTCTCTAGCAACTCTCTTATGGTCTCTTTCACCCCTCCCTTCTCTGTCACCTTCAGCTTATCTCTCTCTCCTCTGCTCCTTATCCGCTCTGCCTCCCTCTCATAGCTCAGCTCAAACACACCCCAGTACACCCTCAACACACCCTCAACACAACACAACTCACTCTCAAAATAACCCCAATACACCCTCAACACAACACACTCTCAAAATAACCCCAATACACCCTCAACACAACCTCAACAGAAACCCTGATACAGCTCAACACAGCCCCAATACACCCTTAACACACAATTGCACACCCTCAACACAACCTCAACACAACCCAACTCACTCTCAAAATAACCCCAATACACCCTCAACACAACCCAACTCACTCTCAAAATAACCCCAATACACCCTCAACACAACACAACTCACTCTCAAACACACCCCAGTACACCCTCAACACACCCTCAACACAACACAACTCACTCTCAAAATAACCCCAATACACCCTCAACACAACACAACTCACTCTCAAACACACCCCAGTACACCCTCAACACACCCTCAACACAACACAACTCACTCTCAAAATAACCCCAATACACCCTCAACATAACCTCAACAGAAACCCTGATACAGCTCAACACAGCCCCAATACACCCTTAACACACAATTGCACACCCTCAACACAACCTCAACACAACCCAACTCACTCTCAAAATAACCCCAATACACCCTCAACACAACCAAACTCACTCTCAAAATAACCCCAATACACCCTAAACACAACCTCAACAGAAACATACAGCCTCAACACAGCCCCAATACACCCTCAAGACACAATAGCACACCCTCAACACAACTCAACTCACCCTCAACACAACCCAACTCACTCTCAAATTAACCCCAATACACCCTCAACACAACCTCAACAGAAACCCTGATACAGCTCAACACAGCCCCAATACACCCTTAACACACAATAGCACACCCTCAACACAACTCAACTCACCCTCAACACAACCCCAATACACCTATAACACACCCTCAACACAACCCAACTCACCCTCAACACAACCCAACTCACCCTCAACACAACTCTGATACACCCTCAACACAACCCAAATCTCTTTCAAAATAACCCCAATAAACCCTCAACAGAAACCCTGATACAGCTCAACACAGCCCCAATACACCCTCAACACACAATAGCACACCCTCAACACAACTGGCCCAACACAACACAACCCAACTCACCCTCACCCTCAACACAACTGGCACAACACAACACAACCCAACTCACCCTCAACACAACCCAACTCACCCTCAACACAACTCTGATACACCCTCAACACAACCCAAATCGCTTTCAAAATAACCCCAATAAACCCTCAACAGAAACCCTGATACAGCTCAACACAGCCCAAATACACCCTCAACACACAATAGCACACCCTCAACACAACTGGCATTTTCTACCATTGGCATTTTCTACCATTCAACCATGCGCCCGCCTAACCCCTCCCGTAACTCGAATCTCGTGCGTTACGGACCCAACTCCTGGTCCATTAACTACCCAGACAAATTGACCAGTAATGCAAAAAAGAACTTCAAGCACAGTACTCTAAAACAACACCCGGAAACACTCATTGTAGATAACTACCACACAGCGACCAACGGCAACACGAAAACTAACTTCATTTTTTACACTAATCGCCCGACTAAATGGAAAAACACCTTCTCTCTTCACCTTAAAGTCGCCAAGTCAGTAATCATTCCCTATGGTGAAAAAATCTCCACCACTATCTCTCCGACCTTCAAAGGGGAACTCACCATTTCCATCTACAGAACTGGAACCATTCTCATACAGGCCACCGACCCGCACCTCACCACTTTTGACCGCCACTTCCCCACACTTCTTTCCTCGTTAACTCAACTGAGCCACCAAACCCTACCTCCCCAATCCCCCAACACCCTCACTAATAACGTGGAACTGATCCAATCTCCCTGCCCTGAAGAACCTCTCTTCAACTCGTGGACATCCACCATCACTCACTACAATCACACTACCCCCATCATTACTCTCCGCCGCCAAACGCCCACCATTATTACATCAACTGATCACACCAGGAACAACAAAATCACAATTAACAAACACCACAAGGCCGATCTCGATCTCGTCAGCTCGGACTCCACCCTCAGCCCTCACACGACTGAAATCCCCACAGGCACTCCCCCTCGACCTCTAATAATCTGAACCCTCCCTCTCAAACTACCCCTTCCTCCAACACAGACCCTCTTCCCCCGACCCTTACTTCCCCCTTGTCCAACGTCATCTCCAATCCAGCGGTCACTCTCCCCCTACCACCACTGCACACTCCCCTTCCGATGTCCCACACCCACAGGCACAACCCGTCTTCACCACTTACCTCACTGACAACCCCCATGACTTCCCCATGTCCAACGTCTTCACCAATACAGCAGACACTTTCCCCCTATTATCACCACCCACTCCCCGTCCGCCGTCGCACACCCACATACACAACCTGCCTCCACCGCTAATCTCATTGACATTCCCCGGAACTCTGACTTCCTACCCAGAATTTCTCTCCCTCCTCACTTGGACAATAGACCCTCTACTCCTCCTCTGAACTCCTTGAATGGGAGCATTACTAATCCGGCTCCCCGCGTCCAACCTCTCCCTCTCCTAATCCCACTGATTCCGTCCAATCCCTGACCCCTGCTCACTCTCCCTCCATAGGCCCAAGTCATTCTCGACCCCTGCCAGAAACCTTAAACTTTTTCAGCTCAATAACACAGCAACTGAACAGAATGGAGCAGAAAATTAACTCCCTTGCTGCCGATCTCCTACACTTACAACAAGACCTTCTCAACAGGACCAAGCCACCGTACTCCCTCTCGTCTGGTAGATTTGCTCACACCCCCTCAATACCTCTCCCATGGCCCCACAGAGCACCTCCCGACCCTCCAGTCCGTCAACGAGTCAGGCACTTCGACCCAACCGGGATCGCCTCCCCTTTCGGTATTGAAACCTGATGTGACCAACGACCCTTACCTCGCTCTGAGCCAGAAATCAGCCCCTTTCCCCATCCCTGTTATTGTTGGTACTAACAGACTCCCTAAAACTGTCCACTCGCCTAGACCTCCTGCTCAATACTCCTCTATCCACCTAGCTCCCCCACCACCAAGGCTCCCCGCCCTCTCTCTTGCATGCTCCTAAACTGCAGATCAGCAGTACAACACGCCACAGACATTGCTGAAGCTCTACTCGCTGTAGAAATTGACATCGCTTTCCTCACAGAATCCTGGCTCAATGTCCACTCCACCCCCATTCTTGACATTCTCACCCCTCCAGGGTACAACATCATCAGACAAGACAGGCCAATCAAAACTGGGGGGGGACTAGCCATCATTCACAAAGCTGGAATACAGATCACCAATCAATCAATCAATCAATCACGGCATTTATAGAGCGCGCTACTCACCCGGGAGGGTCTCAAGGCGCTGGGGGAGGGGGTAAGTTACTGCTCGAACAGCCAGGTCTTGAGCTGCTTCCTGAAGGAGAGATGGTCCTGGGTTCGCCGAAGGTGAGTGGGGAGGGAGTTCCAGGTCTTGGCTGCCAGGTAGGAGAAGGATCTTCCTCCGGCGGTGGCTCTGCGGATGCGTGGTACGGTGGCGAGGGCGTGGCTGGTTGATCGTAGCTGGCGGGTGGGCGTGTAGAAGGTCATGCGGTCGTTGAGGTACTTGGGGCCCAGGTCGTGGAGGGCCTTGTGTGCGTGGGTGAGGAGTCTGAACGTGATTCTCTTGCTGACGGGGAGCCAGTGCAGGTCTTTCAGGTGTCCGGTGATGTGGCTGTGTCGGGGGATGTCCAGGATGAGTCGTGCGGAGGCGTTCTGGATGCGCTGGAGTCTTTTTTGAAGTTTGGCTGTGGTTCCGGCGTAGAGGGTGTTCCCATAGTCCAGTCGGCTGGTGACGAGTGCCTGGGTGACGGTCTTCCTGGTTTCAGTGGGGATCCATCTGAAGATCTTGCGGAGCATGCGCAGGGTGTTGAAGCACGAAGATGAGACGGCGTTGACTTGTCTGGTCATCGACAGGGAGGAGTCCAGGATGAAGCCCAGGTTGCGTGCGTGGTCCGTTGGCTTGGGCGCGGTGCCCAGGGCCGGGGGCCACCAAGAGTCGTCCCAGGCGGAGGGTGATGAGCCCAGGATGAGGACTTCCGTCTTGTCTGAGTTCAGTTTAAGGTGGCTGTTCCTCATCCAGTCGGCGACGTCTCTCATCCCGTCGTGTAGGTTGGCTCTGGCGGTGGTGGGGTCGTTGGTGAGGGAGAGGATCAGCTGGGTGTCGTCGGCGTAGGAGATGATGTTGAGGTTGTGTTGGCGTGCGATGGCTGCGAGGGGGCTCATGTAGACGTTGAAGAGGGTTGGACTGAGTGAAGATCCTTGTGGAACGCCGCAGATGACTTCGGTGGCCTCGGATCTGAACGGGGAGGCGGACTCTCTGGGTTCTTCCGGCGAGGAACGAGATGATCCATTCCAGTGCTTTCTCTCGGATTCCGATGTTGCTGAGGCGCTTCACTAGGGTGCGGTGGCAGACGGTGTCGAACGCCGCGGAGAGGTCCAAGAGGATGAGGGCTGCTGTTTCCCCGTTGTCGGTTAGGGTTCTGATGTCGTCGGTGGCTGCGATAAGGGCGGTCTCGGTGCTGTGGTTGGCCCGAAACCCGGACTGCGAGGGGTCGAGGGATCCATTCGTCTCGAGGAAGGCGGCAAGCTGTCTGTTGACGGTCTTCTCGATGACTTTGGCCGGAAACGGAAGGAGCGAGATGGGACGGTAGTTCTTGAGGTCGGTGGGGTCCGCCGTTGGTTTCTTCAGGAGGGCGGTAAGCTCGGCGTGCTTCCAGCTCTCCGGGAAGGTGGCGGTGTGGAAGGAGGAGTTGATGATGTCCCGGAGATGGGGTGCGATGGTGGCGTCGGCTTTGTTGAAGACGTGGTGTGGGCAGGGGTCGGTTGGTGATCCGGAGTGGATGGAGTTCATCGTGCGGGTGGTGTCTTCGGTGCTGATCGGGGTCCAGTTGCAGAGGGTGGTGGTGGCGGGCGTTGGTTCGGCGGTAGGGTGCGTGGTCTGTGCGTCGAAGCTGTTATGTATGTCGGTGATCTTGCGGTGGAAGAACGCAGCGAGTGAGTTGCAGAGGTCTTGCGAGGAGGTGATGTCGTTGTTTCCAGCGCTGGGGTTGGAGAACTCTTTGACGATGCTGAAAAGTTCCTTGCTGTCGTGGGCGTTGTTGTCCAGTCGTTCTTTGAGTGCCGACTTCTTGGTGGCACGGATCAGCTGGTGGTGTTTGCGGGTGGCGTGCTTGAGGGCGGTCCTGTTGTCTGTGGTCTGGTCGAGTCGCCAGGCTTTCTCGAGAGTGCGGCAGTTCTTCTTGGATTCCTTGAGTTCGTTGGTGAACCAAGGGGTTTTCTTGCTTCCGGGTCTGCTGGGAGGGTTTTTAGTGGTGCGAGGTCGTCGGCGCAGGCGGTCAGCCACTTGGCGAGGTTGCTGGCTGCTTCGTTTGGGTCCATTGTGTTGGTGGGTGTGTTCTGGCTGAGGGAGGCGGTGAGCTGCTCGGCGGTGATCTTGCTCCAGCTCCGGCGGGGAGCCTGTTGCGGGTGGTGGTGGGTCGCAGTCTTTCTGAAGCTGAAGTGGACGCAGCTGTGGTCGGTCCAGTGGAGTCCGGTGGCGTGGCTGAAGGAGATGTGCTTGCTGGAAGAGAAGACGGGGTCAAGCGTGTGGCCGGCGTAGTGGGTGGGCGTGTTCACCAGTTGCTTGAGTCCGAGGTTGGCGAGGTTGTCCAGCAGGGCGGTGGTGTTTCTGTCGTTGTTGTTCTCCAGGTGGAAGTTGAGGTCCCCTAGGAGGATGTAGTCGGCGGAGGGCATGGCGTGCGGGCTGATGAAGTCTGCGATGTCTTCGCTGAATAGTGTGCGTGGTCCCGGGGGTCTGTAGATGAGGGTGCCTCGGAGGGTGGTCTTGGGGTCAGTGTGTATCTGGAAGTGTAGGTGTTCGGCGGCGGTGAAGGTCTCGTCGGAGTTAGTCGAGATGCGGATGGTGTTCTTGTGTACGATGGCGATGCCTCCTCCCGTCTGGTTGACGCGGTCCTTCCGGGTGATCTTGTATCCGTCCGGGATGGCTATGGCGATGTCGGGCGCTGAGGAGGCGTTCATCCAGGTTTCGGTGAGGAAGGCGACGTCCGGTGCTGTTGCGTCGAGCAGGTCCCAGAGTTCCACGGCGTGCCTGTGGACGGAGCGGGTGTTCAACAGGATGCATTTCAGGTGGTTGCTGCTGGTGCTCGACTTGGCGGAGGTGGTGCACGTCCGGGGGCAGGTGAATCGGCAGGCTTGGCAGGTGAAGGGTCCGTGGGTGCGTCTCGGTGAGGCTCGGTAGCAGGCAGGGTTCCGGCCGGCATTGAGTGCGGTGAGGGTGGCGGCGTCGTAGGTCCGTCGAGTAGTGTTGCATCGGTGGGATCCAGGGGTCCTGGCGCTGGGCGCGGGCCAGGCGCGGACGGGCGCAGACGGGCTTACCTTGGCGCACCTTCGGCGCTCCGTCGGTGCTCCCACTGCGCGCGGCCGCTGCGCGGTCGCTCAGGGGGCGTCATAAGTAAGGAGCCTGGAGGGAGGAGCAGCTGGGTGGCGGGAGCGGGGCGGCGAATGGAATCACGGGGGGCGGGGCCGCAGGGAGGCAGTGGCGGGAAGTCCCAGGAGCAGCGGGCAGCGGGAAAGTCCCAGGAGCAGTGGGAAAGTCCCAGGAGCAGCGGGCAGCGGGAAAGTCCCAGGAGCAGCGGGAAAGTCCCAGGAGCAGCGGGCAGCGGGAAAGTCCCAGGAGCAGCGGGCAGCGAGCGAAGGAATCTCCAGGCAGGAGGCGGCAAGGCAGGCAGGAGCGGCAGCAGTGAGTGGGGCGACCAAACTTAAACCTGCAGAATACCTATCGTTTGAATACCTGGGTGTCGAACTCACTGCCAAGGGCACCTCTCCCATCAAATTCCACACCATCTACCATCCTCCTGGAGAGCGTACCCTTTTCCCCGAAGAACTAACAGACCTAATAACACGTTTCTCCATGACAGACACAAAAGACGTGTTCCTGGGTGACCTCAACATCCACTGGAATGACCCAGAAGACTCCACTGTCCAGAACCTATCCAACCTACTTGAAATATACAATCTCAAACAACTCTGCAATGAACCAACTCACATCAAAGGTGCAACACTGGATGCGATCATTACCAACAATGAACTGGTCTCTCTGAGAGCGATTTCTCCCATTGACTGGTCAGACCACCACCTCATTCTGTTCAAGATAGATGCACTTGTCAGACACCAACCTATTCGTGTTGACAAACCTAAGCACTGGACCAGAAACATCAAAAAGTCCCTTTACCCGAACTTGAATCCAGGATTCATGCCCATCTACAACCCCAACCCTCATCATGGACGGCCGATGACCTCACTACACACTTTAACTCTAAAATGACAGAGGTCTTAGACCAAGTAGCTCCACTCAAACTCAAACAAATGAGGCGAACCAAATCTAAACCCTGGTTTAATATGGATCTGAATAACGAAAGGCGTCAACTCAGACAAACGGAAAGGTGTTGGAGACTAAACCCTCGACCTTGCACCTAGCGCAACTTAGATCTGCTCGGCAGGCATACAAAAAACACATTTTCAGTGAAAAGGCGTCTTTCTTCCGCAACCAACTAGATCTGGTGAAAAACAGACCGAGAGAACTCTTCAACATTGTCAAAAGCCAAACAAACTGCACTCCCTCTAACGAAATCATAGCCACCAAAGAGCGATGTGAAGAAATTGCCACCTTCTTCTCTAATAAAGTCTCAAAAATTGATCAATCCTTCCTCCAAACCGCAAACCCTCCTTCCCTCTTAACCTGCCCCCTTTAACCACCCTTGACCAATCAGAAAGAGTTCTTACCAAGGACAATCAGGTCTGCCTCCAGCTAAAAAACAATGCGCATTGGTCCGACTTTGAGCTAATGTCGGAAAACGAGGTCTTCAGTATAATCTCTACCCTAAAACCTTCCTCCCACACGATGGACCCCCTCCCATCCACAATTATAAAAGAACTCAACCACACCATTTCCCCTTTCTGGACAAAAATCATCAATGCCTCTCTCATCTCAGGCTGTGTCCCAGACTCCCTTCAACTAGGACAAATCACACCCATTCTCAAGAAACCAGGGGCCGACCCTAATGATCTTAACAACCTCAGACCTATCTCCAACCTCCCGTTCCTTGCGAAAACATTGGAGAAATGCGTTCTCCACCAACTCAACAAACACATTGATGAGTTCAACCTCCTCGACGCCTTTCAATCAGGATTCAGGAAAGGCTGTAGCACTGAAACAGCTAGGCTCAACATCGCTGACGATATTCACAAGGCTTTAGATGAAGGTGATGCCTGCCTTCTCATCCTTATTGACCTATCTGCGGCATTCGACACTGTAAATCATCCAGCTCTTCTGGAGACCTTGTCGAAACGCTCCGGTATTAATGGCACAGTACTAAAATGGTTCACCTCCTTCCTTCAACACCGCTCGCAACAAATTAAAATCAACCTCTGTCTCTCGAAGCCAACAAAAATCACACTTGGGGTCCCGCAAGGCTCGATCCTCTCCCTGTCCCTCTTCAATCTCTTCATGGAGCCCCTCACAATCATCTTGAAAAAGCGGGAGTGAACTACCACCTCTACGCTGACGACACCCAAATCTATTTCAAAATCAAGTCTCCCAACGACATCCGACACCTCAATGTCACTCTAACCGAGATCCAAACTTGGTTCAACACTAACCACTTAAAGCTCAACCCAGATAAAACGGAACTAATCCTATTCTCTCCAAAAAGCAACCGTCGACCAATCCAAGGGTGGCTCAAGAATCTGGTTGCCCTAAACTGCCCCCTCGTCCTATCCGACTCAGTGAAGTCACTAGGCATCACCCTTGACAAGAACTTATCAATGGAGGCCCACATCAAAAACTCTGCAAAAGGTGCTCTTTTCTCACTAAAACACCTCAAGAAATTGAAACCTTTTCTTCCCCAGGATGACCTCAAGACAGTAGTTCAATCCCTAGTTCTCTCTAAAATCGACTACGGGAACGCCATCCTAACGGACTCCAAAAGCTCACCTAGCCCCACTAAGGGCAGTGCTGAACATGGCCGCTCGACTCATATCTGGAGTGAAAAGATTTGAACACATCACTCCAGCTCTCAACTCCCTCAACTGGCTTCCTATGGAAGGGAGGTGTATTTACAAGCTGGCCTGCATCACACACAAAACCCTTCACTCTCCGGCCCCCAACTACCTGAACAACAAACTGGTAAGAGCAGGTCAATCCAGAACACTGAGAAGTTCTAACTCACTCCTTCTTATCCCTCCGAAACTGAAAAAGAAAACCACCCAATACCGATCGTTTTCTGGCAACGCTCCCAGGATATGGAACGCTCTCCCTAGAGTCCTCAGATGCAACCCCTCCTTCTCCTGTTTCAAAAGGGACCTGAAACTCCATCTCCTTAACAAATACTTTCCTGACCAACATCAACTAACCTAGACTTCAATATCCGAGTTAACTCCTCTCTATCTTGACATTCAAGGATAGTGGTGACCGGTCTGTGTTAACCACCTTCGTTTGTTTTCTCTCCCTCCGCTGCACTGTTTATCTATTTTTTATGTTGTATTTTTTATCTCTGTCGTTGCTTCCCTACTGCCTTCCTAATAAGTAATGCAATTTCCTTTGGTTTTGTACAGTGTGTATGTAAAGCGCTCTGATACCCACGGGTCTAGCTAGCGCTATATAAAACTTTTAAAATAAAAAAATAAATAAAATAAACTCAACTCACCCTCAACACAACCCCAATACACCCACAACACAACCCCAAAACACCCTCAGCACAACCACAACCCAACTCACCCTCAACACAACCCAACTCCCCCTCAAAACAACCCCAATACACCCTCAACACAACTCAACTCACCTTCAACACAACCCCGATACACCCACAACACAACCCCAATACACCCTCAACACAACCCAACTCACCCTCAACACAACCCTGATACACCCTCAACACAACCCCAATACACCCTCAACACACCCTCAAAATAACTCAACTCACCCTCAACACAACCCTGATACACCCACAACACAACCCTAATACACCCTCAAGTCACCCTCAACACAACCCTGATACACCCTCAACACAACCCTGATACACCCTCAACACAACTCCAGTACACCCTCAACACAACTCAACTCACCCTCAACACAACCCAATAGACCCACAACACAACCCCAATACACCCTCAACAAACCCCAACACACCCACAACATACCCTCAACACATCCTCAGCCCACCGTCCCTCTACACAACCCCAACACACCCTCCACACACTGAAAACACAACCCTCAACACACCATAAACGCAACCCAACTCACTCTCAACACCCTCAACAGAGTCCCAACACACCCTCAACACAACCCTGATACACCCTAAACACAACCACAATACACCCTCAGTACACCCTCAACAAAACCCCAGCACACCTACAACACACCCACAGCACACCCTCAACACAACCCAACTCACCCTGAACACAACCCTGATACACCCTCAACACAACCTGGATACACCCTCAACACAACCCCATAACACCCTCAACACAACTCAATGCACCCTCAACACGACCCCAATACACCCACAACACAACCCCAATACACCCTCAACTCAACCTCAACACATCCCTGATACACCCTCAACACAACCCAGATATACCCTCAACACAACTCCAGTACACCTTCAACAGACCCCAACACACCCACAACACACCCTCAGCCCACCCTCCCTCAACACAACCCCAATACACCCTCCACACACTGAAAACACAACCCTCAACACACCATGAATACAACCCAACTCACTCTCAACACACCCTCAACAAAATCCCAACACACCCTCAACACAACCCTGATACACCATAAACACATCCACAATACACCCTCAGCACACCTGCAACAAAACCCCAACACACCCACAACACACCCTCAGCACACCCTCAACACAACCCAACTTACCCTCAACACAACCCTGATACACGCTCTACACAACCCTACACACTCAACACAACCTCAACAGAAACCCTGATACACCCTCAACACAACCCCAATACACCCTCAACATACAATAACACACCCTCAACACAACTCACCCTCAACAACACTGATAGACCTACAACACAACCCCAATAAACCCTCAACACACCCTTTACACAACCCAACTCACCCTCAACACAGCTGGGATACACCCTCAACACTCGATAACACACCCTCAACACAACTCAACTCACCCACAACACAAACCCAATACACCCTCAACACACCCCAACTCACCCTCAACACAACCCTGGTACACCCGCAACAAACAATAACACACCCTCAACCAAACTCACCCTAAGCACAGCCCCACTACATCCTGAACACTACTCCAATACACCTTCAACACACGCTCAACAAAACTCAAAACACCCACCACACACCCTCAACCCACACTCAGCACACCCTCAATACACCATCAACACACCCTTAACACAACCCCACACACCCACAACACACCCTCAACACAACCCCAACACACACCCAACACAACCCCAACACACCCTGAACACAATCCCAGCACCCTGAACACAATCCAAGCACCCTCTCACACGCACTATTCCCTTTTTTCTCTCTCTCATGTTCTCTTATGTCTCTTCCCTCCCCTCTAACTTCCTGGCCCTCCCTACCCCTGTCTCGATTCCCTCTCTCTCTGCTCCTCACACCATCCTCTCTCTCTCTCCTCTCGCCCACTTTCTGCTTCCTCCTCTTCCTTTCCTTCTCCTATTTCTTCCCGTCTCTTTCTGCCCACCTCCCTCCCCCCCTCCCCACCCACCCTCATGCTGTTGTAGACCTGTGCGTGTTTATCTGGCCCTGCCTGGCAGCTGGCCATGATTTTCATCAGTGCCACGAAGTGCCAGCTGGTGCCATTCCCTTCTGAACCCAGCATGCACACGTGCCAAGGGGCGGGGTGGGCTCTGTGCACCCGCATACACCCTGCTCAGGAGTGCTGGTTCAGTGCTCAAATGCACTGTGCTGGAGAAGGATGCAGTGTACCCAGCATGCACTGCACTCAGAACGGGATCCTTTATTTGCCCTGGACGAGCTTGCGCTCAGGAACAATTCCCCTGTCTACCCTGCAGGCACCGTGCTCATGACGGCTTCCTTTGTGTCGGGGCGCGTAACACAGGCCCCCGCAATCCCCGCGGTGCGAGGGGGCCCCCAAGCTGCAGGGGGCCCCCTCAGCAAGGTACTCAGGCCTGAGAGCTCTGGTTTAAATCCGGAGTGGGGCCCCTCCAGGTACCTTGCAGGGGGGCCCCCTCAACTTTCGTTACGCCAGGATGCACCGGTGCCCAAGAGGGGTGCTTTCTCGTTGTGCAACATCCATATGTGCTAAGGGAGTGGCATGTGTGTTTACCCAACATGCACATATGACATTCCCAGGAACAGTTCTTTCTATGTACCCAGCATGCACATGTGTTCAAGATGGGTTTCCTTTGTGTACCCAGCATGCACCTGTGCTCAGGAGCAGTTCACTCTGTGTACCCAGCATGCACTTGAGCTCAGGAACACTGCTCTCTTTATACCCAGCATGCACCTGTGCTCTGGAACACTGCTCTCTGTGTACCCAGCATGCACCTGTGCTCAGGAGCAGTTCATTCTGTGGACCCAGCATGTACCTGTGCTCAGGAGTAGTTCACTCTGTGTACCCAGCATGCACCTGTGCTCAGGAACACTGCTCTCTTTATACCCAGCATGCACCTGTGCTCTGGAGCACTGCTCTCTGTGTACCCAGCAAGCACCTGTGCTCGGGAGTAGTTCACTCTGTGTACCCAGCATGCACCTGTGCTCACGAACACTGCTCTCTTTATACCCAGCATGCACCTGTGCTCTGGAACACTGCTCTGTGTGTACCCAGCATGCACCTGTGCTCAGGAGTAGTTCACTCTGTGTACCCAGCATGCACCTGTGTTCAAGAGGGGTTTCCTTTGTGTACCCAGCATGCACCTGTGCTCAGGAGTAGTTCCTTCTGTGTACCCAGCATGCACCTGTGTTCAAGAGGGGTTCCTTTTTGTACCCAGCATGCACGTGTGCTCGGGAGCAGTTCACTCTGTGTACCCAGCATGCACCTGTGTTCCAGAGGGGTTTATTTGTGTACTAAGCATGCACATGTGCTCAGGAGCAGTTCACTCTGTGTACCCACCATGCACCTGTGCTCATGAGCAGTTCATTCTGTGTACCCAGCATTCACCTGTGTTCCAGAGGGGTTCCTTTTTGTACCCAGCAGGCACCTGTGCTCAGGAGCAGTTCACTGTGTGTACCCAGTATGCACCTGTGCTCAGGAGCAGTTCACTCTCTGTACCCAGCATGTACCTGTGCTCACGAACACTGCTCTCTTTATACCCAGCATGCACTTGTGCTCAGGAACACTGCTTTCTGTATACCCAGCATGCACCTGTGCTCAGGAACAGTTCACTCTCCTACACCCAGCATGCACCTGTGTTCAAGATGGGTTTCCTTTGTATCCCTAGCATGCACCTGTGTTCAAGAGGGGTTCCTTTGTGTACCCAGCATGCACTTATGCTCAGGGGCAGTTCACACTGAGTACCCAGCATGCACCTGTGGTCAGGAGCAGTTCACTGTGTGTACCCAGCATGCACCTGTGCTCAGGGGCAGTTCACTGTGTGTACCCAGCATGCACCTGTGCTCAGGGGCAGTTCACTCTGTGTACCCAGCATGCACCTGTGTTCAAGAGGGGTTCCTTTGTGTACCCAGCATGCACCTGTGCTCAGGAGCAGTTCCCTCTGTGTACCCAGCATGCACCTGTGTACAAGAGGGGTTCCTTTTTGTACCCAGCATGCACCTGTGCTCAGGAGCAGTTCACTCTGTGTACCCAGCATGCACCTGTGTTCAAGAGGGGTTCCTTTTTGTACCCAGCATGCACATGTGCTCAGGAGCAGTTCACTTTATATACCCAGCATGCACCTGTGCTCAGGAGCAGTCCACTCGGTGTACCCAGCATGCACTTGTGCTCAGGAACACTGCTCTCTGTATACCTTGCTTGCACCTGTGCTCAGGAACACTGCTCTCTGTGCACCCAGCATGCACCTGTGCTCAGGAGCAGTTCATTCTGTGGACCCAGCATGCACCAGTGCTCAGGAGCAGTTCACTTTGTGTACCCAACATGCGCCTGTGCTCAGGACCAGTTCACTCTGTGTACCCAGCATGCACCTGTGCTCAGGAGCGGTTCACTCTGTGTACCCAGCATGCACTTGTGCTCAAGAGGGATACTCTCTGCATACCCAGCATGCACCTGTGCTCAGGAGTAGTGCTCTCCGTGTACCCAGCATGCACCTGTGCTCAGGACCAGTTCACTCTGTGTACCCAGCATGCACCTGTGCTCAGGAGCAGTTCACTGTGTACCCAGAATGCGCTTGTGCTCAGGAACAGTTCACTCTGTGTACCCAGCATGGACTTGTGCTCAAGAGGGATACTCTCTGCATACCCAGCATGCACCTGTGCTCAGAAGCAGTTCTGTGTACCCAGCATGCACCTGTGCTCAGGAGCGGTTCACTCTGTGTACCCAGCATGCACTTGTGCTCAAGAGGGATACTCAGTGCTGGTTTACTGACAGAATATCGATGTAAAAAATATAGAAGTAAAAAATATTGATGAAAAAATATAGAATGCAAAAATATTGACTCCCTATACTTGAACAGGTAAGTACAAAAGCCCCGGAAAAAAATATCAGTGTTAAAAATATAGTTGTACAAAATATCGATTTTTATATATATAGACATATAAAATAAAATAATACATATTAAATATATTAAATAATAAAATTAATTTTAAAAAATGAAGTGGATTTAAT
The DNA here is from genome assembly GCA_963921515.1 of Calotriton arnoldi. NCBI lineage: Eukaryota > Metazoa > Chordata > Amphibia > Caudata > Salamandridae > Calotriton > Calotriton arnoldi. Next base: position 2,117,553 of record CAWUFW010000916.1, read on the forward strand.
ATACATTTTAATAAATATAACAAATACACTTAATTTAAAAAATGTAAAGACACATACATAATAATCAATATATATATATATATATATATATTTAAACATATTTACTTCAAAACAATTAATAAACTATTAATTTTAATTTATTTTATAATTTTAAAATCATATAAAAAATATTCACACACACATATATATATATATATATATATATATATATATATATATATATATATATATATATATATATATATATATATATATATATCACTGAAAAAACCATAGGTTTCAGGGTCGTTATAGTTAGAAATTAGCATTTAAAAAAACCTTAGAAATTCACTGGAAAAACCATAGGTTTCAGGGACAGATGCACTCTTGAAACCATGCACCCAGTGAATCACCCACTCACACATCTATGCACAGTCACACACACCCCACCCACACAAACACTCAGGCACCCATACAGATACTCAGACAACCAATTAATAACCCATATAGACACTCATGTAGCTATTCACAAACCCATGCAGCCGCTTACACACCAACAGACAGACGGATACAGACATTCACACAGTTTAGTCACTAACCCATGCATTCATTAAGATACGTTTAATCACTCACTTATAGACTCAGTCACGCACCTACTAAATCATCCATTCAGACACTTATACACCCACTCATTCTTCAATACGCCTTTCCCTAAATATATTAAACATATTTAAACTTTACAGAAACACACAGTCACTGGATGATGTAATCAGTGATGTCATCAGTGATGTCATTTGAGATGTCATCAGTGATGTCATCAGTGATGTCACTGACCATGTCATGAGTGATGTAATATGTGACGTCATCAGCAGAGCATTGTGGGCGCGAGTTATAGTTAGCTGAACTAACTATAACGGGGAATTTCTCTGGTTTTGTATGAGTGAAATGTCCAACTAACTATAACTTTCCCTAAAACCTATGGTTTTTTCAGGGAATTTCAAAGGTTTTTTAAATGCTAATTTCTAACTATAACGTGTCTGAAACCTATGGTTTTTTCAGTGAATATATACATATATACATATATATATATATATATATATATATATACCAATAACATAAAATCTATTAAAAAAACATTATATTATAAATTAAAACATTAAACTATTTAAAAATCTTTAAACTTAAATTTACCACACCAGTCAGTGCAACAGTAGGGAAAGTGTTGGATAGCGGAGGGGTAAAAATTACTATTCCCACTCCAGTGAGTGTAACAGTAGGGAAAGTGTTGGATAGCAGAGGGGTAAAAAATACTATTCCCACTCCAGTCAGTGCAACAGTAGGGAAAGTGTTGGATAGCAGAGGGAAAAAATTACTATTCCCACTCCACTGAGTGCAACAGATGGGAAATTGTTGGATAGCAGAGGGGTAAAAATGACTATTCCCACTCCATTGAGTGCAACAGTAGGGAAAGTGTTCAACAGCAGAGGGGTAAAACTTACTATTCCCACTCCAGTGAGTGCAGCAGTAGGGAAAGTGTTGGATGGCGGAGGGGTAAAAATTACTACCCCTACTCCAATGAGTGCAACAGTAGGGAAAGTGTTGGATAGCGAGGGGAAAAAATTACTATTCCCACTCCAATGAGTGCAACAGTAGGGAAAGTGTTGGATAGCGAGGGGAAAAAATTACTATTCCCACTCCAATGAGTGCAACAGTAGGGAAAGTGCTGGATAGCGAGGGGAAAAAATTACTATTCCCACTCCAATGAGTGCAACAGTAGGGAAAGTGTTGGATAGCGAGGGGAAAAAATTACTATTCCCACTCCAAAGAATGCAACAGAAGGGAAAATGTTGGATCGCGTTGGGGTAAAAATTATTATTCCCACTCCAATGAGTGCAACAGTAGGGAAAGTGTTGGATTGCAGAGGGGTAACAATTAATATTCTCACTCCAGTCAGTTCAAAAGTAAAAACAAACAAAATATTAATAACAAAAATATTTAAAAAACAAAATGAATAAAAACATATGTAAATATATTGAAAATTAAAATACAAGTATATTCAATATTTCAAAGTAAAAAAATGTTTTTATAATGTTAAACGGATATGACAAATACCTACAAATATTATATTAAATAAGATAAAAAATAATTTTCAAACAAATACATATTTTTAATTACAAATTATTTAGATCAAAAACATTAATTTTTACATAAATTTACTTTTTATTTTTTTTCCTCATTCGCCTCCAACCCCAGACAACTAGAAGGTTAGGGAAGTCGCCACTGTTACTCAATTTTGAGACGTAGGCCCTCGAGGTGTCACCCGCCTACCAATAGCAAATAATCCCCTTCATGTTGCTGACCTCCCATTATCGAGGAGAGGGTGGTCTCACTCTCTGCCGATTACTCACAACCGGTGACTGTTGCTTAAGGCCCACCCGAAATCGACAGTGGGAAGAACCAGAGGACGAGGCCCAGCATAGTCTGAGAGCTTCCCATGAGGCTTAATCATAGGTTAAAGGAGTATTTATCAACATTCATTAACCGAGAGACCAATTTATGAGACAATCCCATACGGCTTTCTTTCTACTATTTTTCAGTCTGGCCAGATCAGTCTTGGAGGTTTTATACAAGGAGGACAACCAGTCTGAGTATGTGGGGGGTGTGACCTCAACCCGTCTCTTACATATTTCTCGTCTTGCCAACAAGATAGAATAAAACAGGAAACTCCTGCTCAGGCCTCTAATTGCACTTGATATACCAAAAATAATAAGACCAAGAGAAACGTGTACTGGGAGCCCCAAGATATCTGTTAAGGTGTTCCTTACTCTCTCCCAGAAAACTTGGATGGCTGGGCAATCCCAAAACATGTGTGTATCCGAGGCATTCACCATACCGCATTTTTTGCAACTAACAGGGGGACCCTTGGCAATTTTAGAAAGTCTGGCTGGGGATAAATATGCTCTGTGTGTGGTGAAATAGTGGTTTCTCCTGAACCAGGCTGGCTTTACGACTGCAAATAAGATATTAAAAGAGGTTTGCCACAGATCTACCCAATCTGTATCTGGTATTAATGCTCCCCACAGTTCTGATGCTAGCCTAAAATCCCCGTCTATGGCCTCTTCAATAGACCAATAAAAGAAAGATACTTCCCTCTTTCCTGTCGGCCTCTGTACCAGTTGCTCTTCCAGCTCATTCCCTTCACCTATAGGTTTTTTAAGACTCTGGGACCAGCTTTTTAATTGTAGATATTTAAATCTCGACATGCCCTCCTCCAATTTGTCATTTAATAATGCCCAAGGTAAAAGTGAGCCCTCCGCAGCTAAGTCTCCCCACACTAAAAAACCAGCTGTTTTAAGAGAGGCTGCCAATTTATCTTTCAAACAGCTTGGGACCCCGGGAATCCCACAGTGGAGCCAGACTTGAAAAATAGCCCAAGCCCGTGCATTGTTTCATTTTGGCCCATGTACGGGCCGCACTCAATAAGACTTTCAATTTTATTTTCTTGAAAAATTTCTGGTCTCCATATTTAAAAAGAAAACTCTCTTTAGATAATCCCACTTGATCTAACATGATCAAAAACATTACCCCTCCCCGATAAATCTGGGGATTTCAACAACATTCTTGAATGCATCAGCTGGAAAGCCCAGGCGTAGTACTGTAAATCTGGTAATGTGAGGCCCCCTTTTCCCTCCTACGCCTTAGCTTTTTCCAGGATATCCTCACTGCTTTAAAGGCCCACACAAATGAATTGATAGATTGCTGGAGTTTATCAATTGCCTGTTTCTCAAAATATAAAGGGATGGTATTAAAAAGAAAAGTAACTTTTGGAAGGATTACCATCTTGATTAAATTAATTCTACCCAAAATGGTCAGAGGAAGATGGGCCCAAGATTTCAAAAGTTTCTGACACTCTCTCGAAACATTCAAGAGGTTAGTCTCCGCAATCTTTTCTATATTCTGGACTATCTTCACACCCAAATATCTCATCTCGCTCCTAATAGGATGTCGACACCCCGGCAAATTCCATGACATAATCTCAGTTTTTCCTGCATTAACTTCGTATCCCGAGACTTGACCAAAATCCTGTGCTAAGCGAATAACATTGGAAAAGGACTCCTCCAGATCTGATGAAAGAATTAATACGTCATCCGCATACAGGGCTACCTTTCTCTCCCAGGCTCCACATTTAAATGGTGTAATACCCGTCTCCTCTCTGAGACGTTGAGCAAAAGGCTCTATGTACATGTCAAATAGGAGAGGGGAGAGGGGGCAGCCCTGTCTGGTTCCTCTTTCAATCTTAAAGGGTTTGGTCAAATTTCCATTGACCAAAAGTCTCACCGAAGGGCTACTATATATAAGATTAATAACTCGACTAAACTTTGGCCCAAAATTAAACTTCTCCAGTACCGCGGCTAGGTAGTTCCAGTTGACCCTATCGAAAGCCTTGGTGGCGTCCAATGTCATTGCTGCTAGAGGAAGTGAAAAAGTGGAGGCAAAATCAATGGCTCCTATGAAATCATGGGTGAGATCAAAAAGATTCCTACCTCTCAAAAACCCTTCTGATCTGGATGCAGCAAACCACCTGCCCCCACCCCTAACCTATCAGCCAAAATTCTGGTAAAAACCTTATAGTCGGTATTTAAAAGTGAAATAGGTCTATATGACCCACAATGAGCTGGAGGCTTCCCAGGTTTTAAAATCAATGTTATGGTGGCTTCTCCCCATGAGATAGGGGGTCTAACTCCTTCTAGTAGTATTTTATTGAAGAGGGTTGTCATTGTCGGAATCACTACCTCCCCAGGACTCTGTATAACTCTACAGGAAGGCCATCCGGCCCCGCCGCTTTACCCGCCTTACAAGCAGAAATGGCCTTCCTTACCTCCTGTTGAGATATCTCTAACTCTAAGTTTTCTCGTTGGGAGGAGTTTAAGGAGGCAAGGTTGATCTGATTCAGCCATTCCCGTGCACGGTTGCTAACTACCTCATTCTCTTCTTTGTACAGATCTTGAAAGAAAGTGAAAAAGGCTTCTCTGATCTCTTCATCATTGACTACCGATGAATTGGTGTATTCATTGTCAATTTGCTTTATACAATTTCGTACTCTGTCGGTTTTGGCCTTCCAAGCCAAGAGTTTACTAGCCCCTCACCATATTCAAAATGGGCAAGCTTGCTAGCTTCCCATCGTGTCGCGATCCTGGTCTGCATAATATTTTCTAAGTGATCCCTTAAAGTTCTCAGTTTCACAGCTTTTGGGAAACTTAAGTAAAAATCCCTAACAAGTTCTTGAACTGGAAAATTACATTATAGACCTATTAGGGTAGGTGAATAGTGGAGGTGAAAAGTATAGTATGGTAAATATCTATAAACCTACACTTACACTCAGTGTTAAGATATACATGAGAGAAATAGGGTTGGGAACTGGGTCAATTTAGAATACACAGGGTTCAGGGGGGTCACAAGGGTCACAGTATAATATATAAACCACAACATAACACTACTATAAGATTAGAAACAATATTATTAATACATTTACTTTTTGTATTTCCTACCCTATAACACCACACAATTCACAACCCACATCTAAATTTTATTAAAAAAGTGTACTTACTTAATTCACATAATTAATTACCAATTAAAGAAATATTATTAATTAAAAAACAAATTAAAACTCATAAAAACTAATAAACTTCCCACACGTTACCCCTATAATCCCCACGAACCACTGGTAAAATTAAACTGTAAAAAAATTAATTACACAATTAAAACTTATTTTCAATTAAAAAACTAATAGTATATAAAAACTAATTATAAAGTAAGTAAAATGTATTTACTCCCCACACTTTACCCCTAAAAAGTAAAACACACATACAAAAAATATAAACAACTACCCTATTTAAATATCAATTAATTAACATTAATGATCAACCAATTATTAATTAATTAAACATAAATTACTTCCCACACTTTACCCCTATAAACCCCATAACCCACACCTATAATTAATTACACAAATTCCATATTTATTTTTCAATCAATTAATCAATATTAATTAAGAACTAATTATTAATGAATTAAAAATAAATTACTTCCCACCCTTTACCCCATAAACCCCATAACCAAAAGCACACAATTATCATAATTAATTATCAATTAATTAGTTAATTTAAATGAACAACTAATTATTAATCAACTAAACATAAATTACTTCCCATCCTTTACCCCTATAAACCCCACAACCCACACCTAAAATTAATTACACAATTTCCATAATTAATTTTCAATCAATTAATTAATATTAATTAAGAACTAATTTTTTATTAATTAAAAATAAACTACTTCCCACCCTTTACCCCTTAAACCCCACAACCCACACCTAAAGAAAATCACACAATTGCCATAATTAATTATCAATTAATTAGTTAATATAAATTAACAGCTAATTATTCATTAATTAAACATAAATTACTTCCCACCCTTTACCCCTATGAACCCCACAACCCGCAACTAAAATTAATTACACAATTCCCATAATTAGTTTTCAGTCAATTAATTAATATAAATTAACAACGAATTATTAATTAATCAAAAATAAATTACTTCCCACCCTTTACCCCTATGAACCCCACAACCCACACCTAAACAAAGTACACAATTACCATAATTAATGATCAATTAATTAATTAATATTAATTGATAACCAATTAATAATTAATTACAAATAAATTACTTCCCACAATTAACACTATAAAATCTAAATTAAATAAATAAAAAATAATCATTCATTTATTATAATTAAATTACTTCCCACCCCATTCCTCTATAAACCCACAAGCCGCTAAGGAACTAAAAATGCAAAATAATTTAATTAAAATAAAATTGATAACTACTAAAAATTTAACACATATATTAAAAAACATAAACAATACTTATAAGAAAAAAATACATCACATACATTTAAAGTATAAACTAAAATACATAACACTAATTAAAAAAATCGATATTTTAAACAACTATATTTTTGCAAACAATATTAATGACTTCTATATTTTTAAAACTATATTTCTTACCTTAAAGTCGATATTCTTGACCACGATATTCTTGCTGTCGATATTTCTGAATCACGATATTTACAACTCGATATTTGTGTAGGTCGACATCTCTAACTCGATATTGTCTCAACACCGCAATGCTCTCTGTGTACCCAGTATGCACCTGTGCTCAGGGGCAGTTCACTCTGTGTACCCAGCATGCACCTGTGTTCCAGAGGGGTTTCCCTTGTGTACCCAGCATGCACCTGTGTTCCAGAGGGGTTTCCCTTGTGTACCCAGCATGCAACTGTGCTCAGGAGCAGTTCACTCTGTGTACCCAGCATGCAGCTGTGCTCAGGAGCAGTTCACTCTGTGTACCCAGCATGCACCTGTGCTCAGGAGCAGTCCACTCTGTGTACCCAGTATGCACCTGTGCTCAGGGGCAGTTCACTCTGTGTACCCAGCATGCACCTGTGTTCCAGAGGGGTTTCCCTTGTGTACCCAGCATGCACCTGTGTTCCAGAGGGGTTTCCCTTGTGTACCCAGCATGCAACTGTGCTCAGGAGCAGTTCACTCTGTGTACCCAGCATGCACCTGTGCTCAGGAGCAGTTCACTCTGTGTACCCAGCATGCACCTGTGCTCAGGAGCAGTCCACTCTGTGTACCCAGTATGCACCTGTGCTCAGGGGCAGTTCACTCTGTGTACCCAGCATGTACCTGTGTTCCAGAGGGGTTTCCTTTGTGTACCCAGCATGCAACTGTGCTCAGGAGCAGTTCGCTCTGTGTACCCAGCATGCAGCTGTGCTCAGGAGCAGTCCACTCTGTGTACCCAGCATGCACCTGTGCTCAGGAGCAGTCCACTCTGTGTACCCAGTATGCACCTGTGCTCAGGGGCAGTTCACTCTGTGTACCCAGCATGCACCTGTGTTCCAGGGGGGTTTCCCTTGTGTACCCAGCATGCAACTGTGCTCAGGAGCAGTTCGCTCTGTGTACCCGGCATGCACCTGTGCTCAGGAGCAGTCCACTCTGTGTACCCAGCATACACTTGTGCTCAAGAAGGATACTCTCTGCATACCCAGCATGCACCTGTGCTCAGAAGCAGTTCTGTGTACCCAGCATGCACCAGTGCTCTAGAGGGGAACCTCTTCTGTGTATCCAGTATGCACCTATGCTTAGGAGCAGTTCCCTCTATGTACCCCCCATTGGGGGGAGGCTCTCTGTTCTGGGTGAAATCAGGTTAGCTGACTCTGTGCGTCTATCCGGAGTAAGCATCCAGCCCTCTATCTATTTCCGGTTCCTGCCTCCTCTCTGAAGCCCCAGCCCACCATAGAGCTGTGGCCCGTCCTGTGTCTGTGGTCTCTGTGGAGTTACAAGGCTCAGTACTGTCGTGTATGGATCCTTCTCCAGTACATGGGTCAGGCTCCTCACCCCTTAAAAGCGATCCAGAGCCCAACATGGAGGCAGAATCCTCATGATAGTCCGGGGAGTATGGGGTCCACAGAGGCCACGGGTAGGGCAGTCTGCATATGGGCCCTAAAATCCCCATAAGGGACCAGTCTACCCAGTGGGAGAACGTGAGTGAATGTGTGCGCTGCCCACACATCCGGTGCCAGTGCCTCAGACTGCAAGATGCCCCCGTGCCCTCACCCAGGGCTTGCTCGAAGGGGTCAGGCTGGTCAAAGCGGATCACTGTCTGCGCTGCCACGAATGCCTAAAACCCACCTCATGGCAGTCTCCACCCATCAAAGGTGCCACCTCATTCAGGGCACCCAAGTAGCCAGGCCCGGTGCCAGCTCCCAAGACATCAGGGTCTCTGGTATCCTGCCCGAGTGCTGGTGCTTTGCCTCGCTCCATGCTGGGAAGTCGGTTCTCCTGCCTTTGCTCCACTAGCTCCTCTGAAGACCCTTCGCTTGGATCAGTGGCCCAAGCTGTGGTCAGGAGGGCCAGCTGTTGGCCATTGTGCTGAACCTATGAAACTCTCTGGCCTGAGTTGTCTCATGCCATGTTTTGTGTCCCGTGTGGGCTCCTGTAGAAGGGGTGCACCAGAAGTCTTGACTGGACGTACCCAGGATGGGTCTCTCCAGCTCAAGTTCTGTATCCTTCCCTGGGACAGTAGGAGAGGACATTCTATCTTGGTTGTTTCTTCACCTGTCCTAGAGGCAGAAAACTGCCACACCAGTGACTTGTCCTGAATCTGTCTTGTTGCCTCCACCGGCAGTACTGACAGGGCTTCCATGGCACCCATTTACTGTCTCCCAAGTCCTAGTGTCACATACGGAGTAGGTGCCACAGTACCCATTGGTGGCCGGGGTGACCCATTGGCATTTCCTCCTGACTGACTGTCCCACCCTTGCTCACTCCTGCTTGGCATGATCCATTCATCCCAACACCGCTTGCACATCTTCTGCTTGCAGTGGCACACTCACCCGGGAAGTTCACTTGGGACCTACTTGCACCAGATTTGTGAAACAAAATGGCCGCCGCATGATGACAGCCTGGGCCCTCCCTTTAGATATGGGAGCGGCTCCTCGGTATCGACTATGCATTCTGAAAGGTGAGCATCACAACATGTGCTCCTTATTTACTGTTGAGAGAATGGATCCCAAACTATGATTTTATAGAACCAAAAGCAGCTTGCAGCTTAGCAATGGTGCCAGCTGCTGAATAAATTATGGGAAATCCATCCCTAAGTGTAGAGGTAAGACCCCTTGTAGGTCTAAACTCTAGCGCTGACAGTTCAATACGGGGTAAGACCCCTCGTAGGACTAAACTCTAGCGCTGATGGTTCAGTATGGGGTAAGACCCTTTGAAGGGCTAAACTCTAGTGTGATGGTTCAGTATGGGATAAGACCCTTGGTAGCCCTAAACTCTAGCACTGACAGTTCAGTACGGAATAAGACCCTTCTTAGTCCTATACTCTAGCACTGATAGTTCAGTACAGCATAAGGCCCTTCATAGGCGTAAACTCTAGTGTGATGGTTCAGTACGGGATAAGGCCCTTCGATGATATACCTTCCCTCTACTCACATTCTGCTGTGACTCGTCCTTCCAGGGCATCCTAGTAGGATTGCAGAACACATGCACGCCCCAATTGACAGGGACACCCCACTTATCCATACCCAGTAAGAGGGGGCAAGTTATGAGGATGATGGACAGATAACCGAAAGTAGAGCATTGTAAACCCCACAGATATCTTTAACATATCCTTTCCTCTCTCCCCTCGTGCAGGGGTCCCCATGGTGTCCCTGTGTCTCTCTCCATGTGCACGGGCATCTATGGTGTCCCTGTGTCTCTCCCCTTAAACCAGGGTCTCCAACTTGTACCTCTCACATTGTGCAGAGGTCTCTATTGTGTGGCTGTCTCTCTCCATGTTCAGGCGGTCTCTATGGTGTCCATGTGTCTCATTACTTTTGCAAGTGTCTTTATTGTGTCCCTATGTTGCTCACCTTTTTTAAGAGTCTGTACCATGTCCCCATGTCTCTCCACTTGTGCAGAAGCCTCTAATATGTCCTCTGTGTATCTCCCCATCTGCAGGGATGTGTCCCTGTGTCTCTAGCTTGTGTCTGTGTCTCTCTTCATGCCCTGAGGTCTCTAAGATGTTCCTGTGTCTCTTCCATGTGCTCGCAGGTCAGCGACCAGCTCATGGAGATCAACGGCACAAGCACAGTGGGCATGAGCCACGCCGAGGCCGTGGAGCAGATCCGCAGCGGGGGCAACAAGATCAAACTAGTCTTGAGGAGAGGAAACGGCTATATACCTGACTATGGTGAGTGCTGCGCATGAGCGCTAGGTGGAGCCTGGAGTGAGGTCTACTTTGGGGGTGAGCACTGGGGAGTGATCACTAGAGAAGCCTGAGGTGTGGTCTGAAGGGGAGCGCTGTAGGGGGTCACCAGAGGAGCCTTGGGTGAGTTCTGGGGAATGAACACTAGGGGGCCGTGGGGTAAGGTCTGGAGGAGAGCAAAGCGGAGGAAGCACTAGAGGAGGCTGGGGTGACCTCTGTGTGGCTTCTGTTCCCTAGAGTCCACGTGACGCCTTACGTCCTCTTGCAGTCTGTTTCCAGACGATACCTCCTCTATCAAAATTATTATTCTAAATGCTTACTCCAATCAAGTAAAGTTGCCCAGAGTCTATAAACCTACTCACCCATCTATATGACACCCACAGTGCAGCCAGTACCTGCTTCTTCACTGCCCAGGAACCCCACATCCCATAACCACCCAGTAATGCCGACTTGTAAAACCCAACGACCAGAATCTGATCACTCAGATTTGTAAAACACAATATCAAACCAAAGTGTAATCCTCAGAGCTGAGATACCAGGTATCAAAAAATACTCTTCATTTCACCCCAATTCACAACAGTAATAAATCCTATCCAAGGCTCCCCATATCTGCTTCTGGGTGACCTGTAGAATAAGGATGACCAAACACTACAGACCTCTCTATGGACTATCAATTAACCCAGGTTGACCAATCACCTCAATGTATCGACCATAGTTGACCAACACCTCCTTATGTGCTATGTGTTGTCCATCGTTGACCAAACGCTTCCTTCTGTGCTATGTACTAGCCATTGTTGACCAAACGCCTCCTGGTGTGCTATGTTTTGCCCATCATTGACCAAACGCCTCCTTCTGTCCCATGTGTTGGCCATCGTTGACCAAACGTCTCCTTGTGTCCCATGTGTTGGCCATCATTGATCAAAAGTCTCCATGTGTGCTATGTGTTGGCCATCATTGACCAAACGCCTCCTTGTGTCCCATGTGTTGGCCATCGTTGACCAAACGCCTCCTTGTGTGCTATGTGTTGGCCATCATTGACCAATTGTCTCTTTGTGTGCTATGTGTTGGCCATCGTTGACCAAACGCCTCCTTGTGTCCCATGTGTTGGCCATCATTGACCAAACACCTCCTTGTGTCCCATGTGTTGGCCATTGTTGACCAAACGCCTCCTTGTGTCCCGTGTGTTGGCCATCGTTGACCAAACGCCTCCTTGTGTGCTATGTGTTGGCCATCATTGACCAAATGCCTCTTTGTGTGCTATGTTTTGGCCATCGTTGACCAAACGCCTCCTTGTGTCCCATGTGTTGGCCATCATTGACCAAACGCCTTCTGGTGTGCTATGTTTAGGCCATCGTTGACCAAACGCCCTCCTTATGTGCTATATGTTGGCCATCGTTGATCAAAAGTCTCCTTGTGTGCTATGTGTTGGCCATCATTGACCAAACCTCTCCTTGTGTCCCATGTTTTGGCCATCATTGACCAAACGCCTCCTTGTGTCCCATGTGTTGGCCATCATTGATCAAAAGTCTCCTTGTGTGCTATGTGTTGGCCATCATTGACCAAACACATCCTGGTATGCTATGTTTTGGCCATCATTGACCAAATGCCTCCTTGTGTCCCATGTGTTGGCCATCGTTGACCAAACGCCTCCTTGTGTCCCATGTGTTGGCCATCATTGATCAAAAGTCTCCTTGTGTCCCATGTGTTGGCCAATGTTGACCAAACGCCTCCTTGTGTCCCATGTGTTGGCCATGATTGACCAAACGCCTCCTTGTCTCCCATGTGTTGGCCATCATTGACCAAACGCCTCCTTGTGTGCTATGTGTTGGCCATCGTTGACCAAACGCTTCCTTGTGTGCTATATGTTGGCCATCATTGACCAAATGCCTCCTTGTGTGCTATGTGTTGGCCATCGTTGACCAAACGCCTCCTTGTGTCCCATGTGTTGGCCATCATTGACCAAACGCCTCCTTGTGTCCCATGTGTTGGCCATCGTTCACCAAACGCCTCCTGGTGTGCTATGTGTTGGTCATCGTTGACCAAACGCCTCCTTGTGTGCTATGTGTTGGCCATCATTGACTAAACACCTCCTTGTGAGCTATGTGTTGGCCATCGTTGACCAAACACCTCCTTGTGTCCCATGTGTTGGCCATCGTTGAGCAAATGCCTCCTTGTGTGCTGTGTGTAGGCCATCATTGACCAAACGCCTCCCTATGAGCTATGTGTTGGCCATCATTGACCAAACACCTCCTGGTGTGCTATGTTTTGGCCATCATTGACCAAATGCCTCCTTGTGTGCCATGTGTTGGCCATCGTTGACCAAACGCCTCCTTGTGTCCCATGTGTTGGCCATCATTGATCAAAAGTCTCCTTGTGTGCTATGTGCTGGCCATCATTGACCAAAAACTTCCTGGTATGCTATGTTTTGGCCATCATTGACCAAACGCCTCCTTGTGTCCCATGTGTTGGCCATCATTGATCAAAGTCTCCTTATGTCCCATGTGTTGGCCAATGTTGACCAAACCTCTCCTTGTGTCCCATGTGTTGGCCATCATTGACCAAACGCCTCCTTGTGTTCCATGTGTTGACCATCATTGACCAAATGCCTCTTTGTGTGCTATGTGTTGGTCATCATTGACCAAACGACTCCTTGTGTCCCATGTGTTGGCCATCGTTCACCAAACGCCTCCTGGTGTGCTATGTGTTGGCCATCGTTGACCAAACGCCTCCTTGTGTGCTGTGTGTTGGCCATCATTGACCAAACGCCTCCCTGTGAGCTATGTGTTGGCCATCGTTGACCAAACACCTCCTTGTGTCCCATGTGTTGGCCATCGTTGTGCAAACGCCTCCTTGTGTGCTGTGTGTTGGCCATCATTGAGTAAACGCCTCCCTGTGAGCTATGTGTTGGCCATCATTGACCAAACACCTCCTGGTGTGCTATGTGTTGGCCATCATTAACCAAACGCCTCCTTGTGTCCCATGTGCTGGCCATCGTTGACCAAACTCCTCCTTGTGTCCCATGTGTTGGCCATCATTGATCAAAAGTCTCCTTGTGTGCTATGTGTTGGCCATCATTAACCAAATGCCTCCTTGTGTCCCATGTGTTGGCCAATGTTGACCAAACGCCTCCTTGTGTCCCATGTGTTGGCCATCATTGACCAAAAGCCTCCTTGTGTCCCATGTGTTGGCCATCATTGACCAAACGCCTCCTTGTGTTCCATGTGTTGGCCATCATTGACCAAACACCTCCTGGTGTGCTATGTTTAGGCCATCATTGACCAAACGCCTCCTTGTGTCCCATGTGTTGGCCATCATTGACCAAACGCTTCCTTGTGTCCCATGTGTTGGCCCTCACTGACCAAACGCCTCCCTGTGAGCTTTGGGTTGGCCATCGTTGACCAAACGTCTCCTTGTGTGCTATGTGTTGGCCATCGTTCACCAAACGCCTCCTTGTGTGCTATGTGTTGGCCATCGTTGACCAAACGCCTCCATGTATGCTGTGTGTTGGCCATCGTTGACCAAACGCCTCCCTGTCAGCTATGTGTTGGCCATCATTGACCAAACACCTCCCTGTGAGCTATGTGTTGGCCATCGTTTACCAAACGCCTCCTTGTGTCCCATGTGTTGGCCCTCATTGACCAAACGCCTCCCTGTGAGCTATGGGTTGGCCATCGTTGACCAAACGCCTCCGTGTGTCCCATGTGTTGGCCATTGTTTTCCAAACGCCTTCTTGTGTCCCATGTGTTGGCCATCATTGACCAAACGCCTCCTTGTGTCCCATGTGTTGACCATCGTTGACCAAACTCCCTCCTTATGTGCTATATGTTGGCCATCATTGATCAAAAGTCTCCTTGTGTCCCATGTGTTGGCCATCATTGACCAAACCTCTCCTTGTGTCCCATGTTTTGGCCATCATTGACCAAACGGCTCCTGGTGTGCTATGTGTTGGCCGTCATTGACAGAACCCCTCCTTGTGTCCCATGTGTTGGCGACCCTTAACCAAACGCCTCCTTGTGTCCCATGTGTTGGCCATTTTTGACCAAACGCCTCCTTGTGTCCCATGTGTTGGCCATCATTGACCACACGTCTCCTTGTGTCCCATGTGTTGGCCATTGTTGACCAAAGGCCTCCTTCTGTGCTATGTGTTGGCCATCGTTGACCAAATGCCTCCTTGTGTGCCATGTGTTGGCCATCATTGACCAAACGCCTCCCTGTGAGCTATGTGTTGGCCATCGTTGACCAAACGCCTCCTTGTGTCCCATGTGTTGGCCATCATTGACCAAACGCCTCCCTGTGAGCTATGTGTTGGCCATCGTTGACCAAACGTCTCCTTGTGTGCTATGTACTAGCCATTGTTGACCAAACGCCTCCTGGTGTGCTATGTTTTGGCTGTCATTGACAGAACCCCTCCTTGTGTCCCATGTGTTGGCGACCCTTGACCAAACGCCTCCTTGTGTCCCATGTGTTGGCCATCGTTGACCAAACGCCTCCTTGTGTGCTATATGTTGGCCATCGTTGACCAAACACCTTCTGGTGTCCCATGTGTTTGCCATCATTGACCAAACGCCTCCTTGTTTCCCATGTGTTGGCCATCATTGACCAAACGTCTCCTTGTGTCCCATGTGTTGGCCATCATTGACCAAACGCCTCCTTGTGTCCCATGTGTTTGCCATTGTTGACCAAACCCCTGCTCGTGAGCTGTGTGTTGGCCATCATTGTCCAAACGTCTCCTTGTGTCCCATGTGTTGGCCCTCATTGACCAAACGCCTCCTTGTGTCCCATGTGTTGGCCATCATTGACCAAAGGCTTCCTTGTGTGCTATGTGTTGGCCATTGTTGACCAAACGACTCCTTGTGCCCCATGTTTTGGCCATCGTTGACCATACGCCTCCTTGTGTCCCATGTGTTGGCCATTAATGCCCAAACGCCTCCTTGTGTCCCATGTGTTGGCCATCATTGACCAAACACCTCCTTGTGTCTCATGTGTTGGCCATCAATGCCCAAACGTCTCCTTGTGTCCCATGTGTTGGCCATCGATGACCAAACGCCTCCTTTCATGCTTGCTATTGACACAGGATGCCCTATGCCTCTGTGCCTCATACTGCTGAGTTTTGCTCACTAGGTGTCAGGTGTTCCTTAATGTTGCCCTCTGAGGTATTCAGTGTCAAGTAGGTAGCTGTGACCTTTCGTACCTATTCTGTACAGAAACAGCACATTGTTCTCTTGGTTTTTCAGCACTACTAAAGAGTCATAAGCTGTCCTTCACACACGAGATGTACGTTATTTTTGTTGTTTCCTGAAGAACAAAGAATAACAAAGGACAAAGGGCTAGATATACGAAAGTTAGGAATAGCGATTTACCAATTCCCTGCGTATCGCAATTAGGAAATTGCTCTTCCTAATGTATGAACCTCTTTTGAGTTTCATTTGCGATTCGTAGTGGGTCGCAAATCGATCTACCTCATGAATATTAATAAGGTAGGTCGTAATTAGCGACACATTAGGAATCGCAGCCATCACAGGGACTGTGGCCTGCTGAGGTCAGCAGACCGCCATGTCTGTGATTGGTTTTAAATAAAGCAATCTTGTTTTTTAACGCAGCCCGTTTTCCTTAAACTTGGAAGTTTCATTTTTTTAAGTGGGGCCACTGCCTGCTCTGAAAATTTTTTTTTCAACCATTCTCAAAGGGGAAGGGGTCCCAACTTTCAATTGGCTGTAAATTGCGAATGTTTTGCGACCGCAAAAAACAAAATATTTGTTCATACAATTCCACTTGGTATTAGGACGGGACCTTCTCAAAACGCCCCTTCCTAATACTGAATCGCAAAACCCAGATTGCGATGCGGTTACAAGTTACTGAATCGCAATTTGGGCTTTGTACATCCCAAAAAGCATTTTTGCGATCGCAAACTGCCCGATTGTGTGAATCGGGTCATTTGCTATCTCAAAAATACTTTGTACATCTAGCCCAAAGTCACTAACAGGCAGTGGTTATGATCAAACACAGATATATTATAAATCAAACTATCTGAGTGAAAGGCAAGCAGTGAGACTACATAGAGCTCTTTATGGACTCAGAGATCAAGCATAAAATAACACAGCTGAGAGACATGACCTTTTTCAGAGAACTTGCAGCCTTGGGCCTCATTATAAGTCGTCCACATGTGGGGGTGTCAATTCCGTACCCCGTACCTAACTCTACATGGGTAGCGTTAATCCTGCAGGTGTAGAATTAATGGGGATTCTGATTTGATCTCTGGAGATTGTCAGGAAATTGTTCTAATGTCACTTGATCTGAAGCCAGCCCCTCCCTTCCCATAGTCTGAGCCGACCCTGGAAGCCCCCGTGTCAGCCCAGCACCAGGAGGATGAGAGTAGGGGCGAGAGAACAAGAGACACACTGGTCCAGGGTTGTGAGGTCGTACAGCTTGGGACCCAGAGGTCTTGAGATATTGTTCTTCAGAGTTACAGACAGCACCTCTATAGGAAGGGATGAACATACGGCAAGTAGAACCAATGGAATACGAGAAAGTGTAGCGGGGTCATAGTGGAACACTCAAGGAATTACTCAATGGCCTCCTTGTAGCCCAAGGAAGATGAGCAACCAACCTTGAACCCAGAGGAGAAGGAAGACAGTCTGCAAGAAAGCTCCTTAAGGGGTGGGAAAAGTACAACCAAGGACCAATAAATGAACCCAATAGAACCCGAAAGGAAGAAATCAGCAGTAGAGCCGGGTGTGAACTAAAACAGCAAGGTAGAAGTCAGTGCAATGGTGAGAAGCTGCCAGGCATTTACCATAGAGAATTGGAACCTCTTATGCTGCCACTAAACTTGATAACTCTGAAGTGACCCAGCAAAGTGAGAGCATAAGGCTAGGTGTGGGTGCGTGTGTGTGCCCATAGTCCATGGCTTCCCAGATGCCAAGCCCTAGAGTGCCACACTCACCAAGAACCATTTCTCCTTATGAAGCGCACACTCCCTACTCCTGCCAGAGGCTACCTTGCAGTGAGTGTGTAACCCCCTTACCTGAGCCTGATGTCACAGCACGACCCGTTTATGATTCACTCAGAGAAGAACTCCCTCCAGGCATCTTTATGCAGAAATGACCCCTTGATGTCAACCCTAAGAAGAATCCCATGAGAAATGAAAAATTACAGGTGGAATTGATAATTACGGCTCCAATACCCCCTCCCCCCCAGTAATGTCTCATTCTGGCCCAGACTTACACATGGACATTCTGGCTGCTAATCTCCTGGTGAAAGTAAACAGACTGCGGTGCTCCCACAGATCTCAGAACTCTGATGGGGTCACTAACTACTCTTACCAGACCTCAGAATATGGGTCTTCATGGTACCCGGATGAGGTGTTAGGGAAAGTGAACAGAGGTTAGGAATGGCTCCAGGGACGGGCTTCTGGGAAGTCCTGCACGGCTCTCAGGTGAGTAGGAAGGGTCCTCCGAACGTGTATTAGTCCGACGCCTAGGTGAGTGTTCTATCGTGACTGTGCCAAATAATGGACGGCACTCTAATAGGCTGGAACTTCTTTTGATATATCACATTTATAGGTGATCGGACAGCCCCAACCTTCACTGTGTTCTCCCTGCATCTATCTGCCCGACTTGTCACTTTCCGGTTCCCTTTTTACTTCCCCTTCCATGGGTTCCTTTCACATCCAGGGTCTTAGCGCCATCATGCTATCATACCATTACAACATTAAATCCCCCCCACTTGGAAAACTGATTCTCGCTGAGATATGTCTTTACAGTTCTTCAATGAGACGTGCAGGTCTCCGACATTTTCGCAGTGACCGGTGTAACGGACTTGGTTCCGTCAGCCCCGCTATGGCAGGAGAGGAGTGAGGGTCATGACTGCTGGTTGGTTCTTGATTAGCCTCGAGAGTGTTGTTTCCTGAGGCGACCACCGACTCCTTGGTTTTTGGATCACACTTTGTGAATTGAGAGATATTTCGGGTTATTCTCTTATCATCAGAGGAGCTCGTGACCATAGTTCTTTTTAGATTGGTCACTTGCAGTGGATGTTCATAGTACCAACTGTCTGGCCACGTGGGAGTGATCTTCCGATGTCTGAATTTGAGGTGACTGGCAAATTCAGAAAATTCATGTCCGTTAAATGGAGAACCATTGTCCGTTTTGACCACTTTTGGAATGCCCCAAGCTGCAAATACTTAATCCAGTACAGGCATGGTGAGGGCTGCTTTGGTGAATGACACTTGTTGAGCAATTGAGAATCAGGAATATTCATCCATTATGATGAGGATGTATTTGCCTGATTGCAGAGGGCCAAAGAAGTCAACCGCCACATGTTGCCATATGCCTTCCGGCAAGGGTGGTTCTTCTCGACTGACGAGGTGACATTGAGGGCAGACTTTTAGCGTGGCTTCGACCATCAGGTCAAGAGAGGGGAACCAGACCCGTTCACATAATGCCCTTTTCGTGGACACAATGCCCCTGTGTCCGTCGTGTGCCAAGCTGACCACCCCTTGATGCAGTTTTTTTGGTATAGCAATCCTTTTGTCTGATTAGCAGTACATGTTTGGCAATTGTCAGTTCTTCTTCGACGTGTTCTTTGGTGTCAAACTTTTGATTATCTTTCGTCTCCACGTGTTCATTCGGATACGAAGTGCCACATCCTGAAGGGTGGCATCTGCTGCAGTGGCCTCAGTGGTGGCTTCAAGTGAGACTGCAGGTGGGTTTGCCTGATCAATGACAAAGTGAATGTAATCCTCAGCTGGCGAGTCTTTCATTCTGGAGGATGCCCTGGGATGTCTTGACATGTAGTCCGCGGGATTTGCTGCTCTACCTGGTTTTTGAATAATCGTGTAGTTGCATTCTTGAAGACTAATTCCCAATTGCTCGATCCTGGGTGGCATCTTCGCCCGGGGGTTTCCGAATATGGTTATTAAAGCCTAATGATCCATAATGAGTGTGAAATGTTTCCCATAGATGAAGATGTGAAAGTGCTCACAGGCCCAGACCTCCGCCAGTCTTTCCTTCTCTGGCTGCGAGCGTGCCCTTTCAGTGTCAGTCAGACTCCGGCTAGCCTATGCCACTATGTGTCGTTGATCACCTTCTTTGTCATATTGAGCTAATATGGCTCCAAGTCCCACAGGACTGGCATCCACAGTGCTTTCTGTCTTCCTGCGAGGGTTGAAGTAAGCCAGATTGATGGCTGACTCTACAATGGCTTTGATTTTGTTAAACGCTTGATCACACCTCGCAGACCATTTGAATGGTTGGCCTTGCTTTGTTAGTTCACGCAGAGGATAACTTATGGTGGCATAGTCCTTGATATATCGGGCACAATAGCTGGCCACTCTTAGGAAAGACCGAACGTCGCTGGCTTCCCGTAGGCAAGGAGTGTTGCACAGCGCTGTGACTTTTTCAGGGTCCGCCCTTATCCCTTCACCCGAAAAGATATGTCCATAAAACTTTAGTGTGGACCTGTGAAATTCATACTTGCTTTTGTTAAGAGTCGGGTTGGCTTCCAGGAGCACGTGGCACACATGATCCAATGCTTTGTCTTGTTCTTTGACGGTGGCACCAAACACGAGAATGCCATCACTGTAGTTGAGGGTGATGGGAATGTGGTGAATGACTCTTCTTATTGCTTCTTGGAAGATCTCAGTTGCTGATGAAACACCGAAGCTGAGATGTTTATATCTGAATAGGCCTTGATGCATTGAGAATGTGGTGATGTAACGTGAGCTATCTTGGAGTTCAAGCTGGTTACAGCCCTAGTTAAGGTCTAAGTTAGAGAAGATTTTCACCCCATTTAACAGTGTGATCATATCACTGATGTGAGGTCTCAGGTGCCTCTCTCATTCAATGGCGGTTTTTGGTGCTCTCATGTCCACACATAGACGCACTTTTCCTTCTGATCTTCATTTGGACACTACAACCACTGATGACAACCACGGAGTTAGTCCAGACGATCTCTTGATGATATCCAACCTGAGTAGTTCCCGTAATTCATCCTCCACTGCCTTTTGTAGATGAAATGGCACTATCCACTGATGTTGAGCCACAGGTGTCACTTGTTCATTTATGTGCAAGCAAACTTATAAATGAGCCATTTTACCAAGTCCTGTGAACAGTTTCGGAAACTTGTTTACAATGTCTGGTTCGTCATCCACCCGATATAGTATTTCCACTAATTTCCGGCGTTCAGCAGTGGGAAAACTGAGGGGACAATCTGCTGCTTCAGGCTCATCAATGACATGAATTTGATTTTGAACAGTTCTGTCCTTGTAAGTGAGGGGCGTTTGAAATTGTCCCAGGCAAGGTAGTGGTTCTGTGGACATCCAGGTGTATACTCTCACGGCAGCTTTGTGCAGCTTGGGTTTAGGGTTCATTTTGTTATACTCTGTAACACATGTGTAGTTGAGTGACGCCCCACTGTCTAACATGAATTTTGCCGGGTGCTCGCCCATTTGGATGTGCAGTTTCAGGTATTTCTTTAGTCTATCGTAATCGGCGACCATGCAGACATATTCCTGGCTGTCTTGGGAAATTGGCATGAGAGATCTTGACTCACGGGACACAGAGTGTTGAGATCTGTATGTAACGTGCGACTGTATGCTTGATCGCAAAGAGCTGATGGAGCGTTCTCACCGGTCACATACTTTCCCGCAATGTTGACATCTTTTACCCATGGCAGGGCATGACCCTACGCACGGATATTATTGTCCACAGCATTGGCATTCCAGCTGGTGCTCTCTTCTCTTTTCAACATGTTTGGGACTGAGATGACAATCTGTAGGTCTCGGATGATCTTTGGATAGGGGTGCCTGCTGGTGCTCAGACGGACGACGTTAGCTGTGACGAGTTTGAAGTCAGAAAGCCTGTTCCTGTTTTTCTTACTTTCCTGCCTCCATTTTCTTTGCATGTTCTTCAGCTTGATCATTGACTTTGGTCATTTCTTCTATTTCATCTAGAGAATAGCTTTTCTTTAGGAGAAGTCGACACAGGGACTATGATTGGCATCTCTCAATGATCAGCAGGCGGAG
Organism: Calotriton arnoldi; assembly: GCA_963921515.1. Lineage (NCBI taxonomy): Eukaryota > Metazoa > Chordata > Amphibia > Caudata > Salamandridae > Calotriton > Calotriton arnoldi. The sequence continues at coordinate 2,139,364 of CAWUFW010000916.1, forward strand.
GGCATCTTCAGTTGTGAAGGTGTCAAAAGCACAGTAACGCGCTAGTCGTTTGAGACGCGTGATGAACTCTCCCCTGGATTCATCCTTTTCCTGGGTGGTTGACTAAAGGTGTATCGTTGATAGTCAGTGTTCCTTTTGTGGAGGAATTTTCTGTTGAGCACCTCACGTGCGTCTTGATAGGATGTCATCGTATCTGCCGGTAGTTCTTTGATGATTTGTCCAACATCTTTGCTTAATGAGTAGCACAGGGCAATGAGTTGTTGAGCTGGGTCAGTGACCTGTGACCCATTCATGAAATCTTCAAAATCTTCCAGCCATTCTTGCCAGCGAAGTCCCATGCCACTGCCAGACGTGAGGGCTAGTGGTTCCGGCGGGGGTAGGAACGATACACAAAGCATGGCCGGTCTGGCCACGGTGTTTTGTGCAGAGTCCTTTGACGTCGACATGTTCCTGGCTGGAACGGGTGTCTTCGCTGTAGTAGCCGAGTGCAAGAGTAGTGGGAGGGTCCCTGAAGAGTTGAAGAGCGGAGTGAACTAGTATGTGCAGTACTTAATGAAGCTGATATGGGCTAATGAGGAGCGCAGTTCGGGTGCACGGGCAGAAATTTGTGTCTTTTCCTTTATAAAGTGCCAAGTAGCAGAGTATGACAGTGATTGCAGCCACACTAGCTGTAGGAGATGCAGAATCGTAGTGGACAGTGATTGCAGCCACACCAGCTGTTGGGGATGCAGGACTGCAGTGGGCCTGACTTCAATATGGCCGCCACAAATTCCTCCAGGCTCATTGGGTGAGCCGCCTAATGTAAAGATGGCCACCGAGAGGAGCAGGAATCTCACGGGAACTCGCCGGTTGCAGGTAGTCGGCGCAGGAGATTCAGGAGGGAACATCTGGCAAGGAAATGCAAAGCTTACCCCAGGTAGAATCATTGTAGCAGAGGAGGACTAGGCTGTGGCTCAAAGCAGTGGCGCCCAACCGGGGTGGGCTCCCAAAGGCACGTCGGTCTGGACTTTGTCAGCAGAAGCAGGTTCACAGTCGGTGCGTTCGACTAGAGTGGGCTATCAATAGCTCATCGCGCTGGCCTTCGTCAGCGGGCTCACAGTTGGTGCACTCCATCAGGGTGGGCTCCCGATGTCGCTTTGCTTGCCACCTTCAGCGTGAGTGGGGTGGGCTCCCGATGTTGCGCTTAAGTCAGAAGAGGCCTCAGGCACAAGGATGCAAACTGCAGCAGGGTGTTGCATTCACCCTCGTCGCCAGTTGTACGATTGTGTCTGTGTCCAATAATGGAACTTCTTTTATTATGTCACATTTATAGGAGCTAGGACAGCGCCAACCTTCACTGTTTCCTCCCTGCATCTATCTGCCCTACTCCTCCCTTTCCGGTTTGCTTTCTACTTCCCCTTCCATGGGTTCCTTTCACATCCAGGGTCCTAGCGCTCTCTTGCTATCCCACCATTACAACATTACAGTGAGTTCCTATTCTCACCTTGTGAGTACCCTACCACCTAGTGGGAGAACGAAGAACTGCTTCTCACAACTCTTAAAGTCAGCTGGGTGTGGCTGGTGCGTGCATGTGTGTGCACGTGCTCTGCAGCCACGCCTCCTTCAGTGGCGTCAGTGCGTACTAATGTTACTGCTCTCTTTCCCGCGATCCTCTCTGCTCCCGGCCCTTCTTCCTGTGCACAGAGCCCCTGCCCTGTCTCTTTTCTTTCTCTTTCTCTTTCCCTTCCTGTTTCTTTTCTTCCTCCCGGCTTCAGCCCCAGCAGCCTCGGCGCACCAGCTTCAGGCCTTGCTGTGGCCCTAGTCAGATCCTAACCCATCAGTTCGGTTTTTGCACCAAGCATGGGCCTGCCCCCGTCATGGTGGCAGGGGTGGTGAGATCCTGGCAGAGCAGAGGAGGGGATGGGCGGGCAGCAGCACTCACCCCTCTGTGGCTTTACACTCAGTGTCCAGTCTGTCCAGCTGGACCCCTGCGGTGTGTGCTGTGGTTTGTGACCCACTACAGAGACAGCTTCAACACTTACTGGTACCAAGAGAGTCAGAGTTGAAGCTGGCCATGTCCCACTGGCCTTCCCTGTTCAACGCAGAGGGTCGCGGGCTTCCTGGTGTCCTGTACTCTGTGCCCCCTCCTTGCATGACCCGCCACTCCACAAAGCCCACCTCATCTTGGGGTTTGCACTTCCACTCCATTGCTGCTGATGACACCTAAACTTTGGGTTAGGGTGTCACACCAGGAGCACACAGTGTGGGACAGGTTGGAAGTGGTGACCGACTGCATACACTCCAGTGTGATCTTCAAGGCGCCCAGGCAAGGGGCTGCTTCTGGGACTGGTGTTACTACCACAGCCCCCCGTTTTATCTGTACCCCCTCTTCGGATCAGGCCAGAGCCCTGAGGCTCACCTGGGCAGGAGACTGGAGCTTTGATTCCTGGATATAAACAGGTCTACGGTCGAGTTCCTTCTGCTGACGACAGGTGTGCCAGGCGCTGCCCCTCGCCACCGGGACACTCATCAAGGTGTACTGGGCACTCTCGAGAGCTCTTAGCTGGACTGTGCCAACGCTTTGTACCCAGGCCTACCGAGCTGCCAGGTGGGCAGAGGGCAGACACTTCAGAAGGTCTCAGAGAGGCTGAGGTTGGGGAAAAACAGTTAGAGCTCTGAGAAGTTCCAAAGCACCGTGCGTTGCATTTTATAAAGGATTTCTATATTTACAAATTACAAAGGTAAGAAGTTTTAAGTGACCAACAGCGGCACAAAGGAAGCAGCGCGCGCTGCAGCGGGAACATACCCACTGATGCCTGGGCTGCGGCCCTGGTGTCCAGCAATCCCTATCATGGCTGTGGAGTGATCTTGACCACGTGGCCGGAAGTCCCAGAGTGTGGTGCCTGGTGTAGCAGGGACGTGCTGCGGAGCTCGGGGGCATAACGCCGGCCCCTACATCCCCTGTGGCTCAGATTGCCCCACAACCCTTCAGGGGGCCCCCAACCCTTCAAGGACCCCCCAGTCAGCCAAAGGTCAATGCTCATATGTAAGATATGGAAGATTCTGGGGCTCTTCATCATATTTGGCAGGGGAGCCCCATCATTTTATATTCTGCCACTGGCTGAGCTGTGGTGGCCACATGGCCGGAAGTCCCAGGATGGGGTTTTTAGCAGCAGGAAATTGCAGCTGAGCTGTGCTACCCATGTGGCCAGAAGTCCCTCCCAGGGCGGGGCTTCCGGCAGCAGGGACATGCAGCTGAGCCGTGCTACCCACGTGGCCGGAAGTCCCAGGGCGGGGCTTCCGGCAGCAGGACCATGCTGCTGTGTGGCCTTAGTGTTTCCGCACTGCACTGAGTGACAGCAGAGAAGACCAGTCCCCTCCCCCTGACGTCCCTTCCATGTTGGGTGGACATCCAGCTCCATGGAATGGGGCGGCCCAAATGGCACTACAGCTTGAGTGAAAATGAGAACTCACTCATTTTGGCGAACTTGCCTGACTACACCGGACATTACAGGGCTGCCTTTCCCTTTGCCCACCCCTAAAAGCACTCTGATGCAGTTGTACCCTTCGTGGTGGATTTACATTACCTTGAGTGACAGAAGGATTGTTTTCAAGAAACCTCTGCACTGCTCTAAGGCCCTGACGGGTACCTGCAGTCACCATCTCTGTGCACATGGGTAGGGTGACCAGACGTCCCGGATTTCCCCGGACAGTTCCGGTTTTCAAAGGACTGTCCCGGTGTCCCGACGCTTCCCTTAATTTTAAACAAATGTCCGGGTTTTCGGAACAAAGGTCAATTCATACTGAAAGGAGAATGTAAAGGTATGCTCTCCTTAAGTAAATTGTTTCTTTCTTCCAGGCAGCGCAGGAGGAGTTCGGCTGCTTGCATGGTGCAGCAGATAGAGAGACAGAGTGGGGATGGAGGGCAGGGGGGCTCAGGGTAGAGGTAGTGTTATAGCTAATGTTATTTGTGCATAGCTTGCAAATGGGTGCCAGACATTTACTATTTATCTGTCTGTGTGCGCGCGCGTGTGTATTTTTGTTTACATGTGTAGTGACCTGGGTGAGAGGGCACTAGGACCCTGGACCCGAATGATGGGGAGGGGACAGGAACCGGACACCACTTCCGGTCAGGGAGTGGGGAGGGCAGTCTGCAGCCACGAGGGCAAAGGGACAGACGTGCATGTGGGCACTGCCAGGACAAGAAAGAATAAAGAATTCAATGTCCGCCTACCTGTCCCCGCGTGATCATTGGTGAGGACACGTCAACTGGCGACGAAGGTGGGATCTGTCTGAAGTCACCACCAGAAGCGCGTGCCCCTACAACATTCCAAACGGAGCCAGGAGCCAACCCTGGTCCGCCGACCACCAAGAGGCGAAAACGCGACGTCGGGAGTCTACCCCGGTCGCTAGAAACGGAGCCAGGAGCCTACCCTGGTCCGTCGGCCCCCAAAGAAAGAAAACGCGAAGTCGGGAGCCCACCCCGATCGCGAGGAAAACGGAGCCAGGAGCCCACCCTGGTCCGCGCACAAGAGCCTGCAGCGACATCGGGAGCCCACCCCGGCCGCATCATCAAAGTGAGGTGAGGAGAAAGGAAAAGGGCACCCGACCGTGAAAACCCGACCGCCGACTGCAGAGAGAGCTCCGAGCCTCCCGCGTGTAGATTTCAAGCCGAAATCGCGCGAGAGCTCGGCTGCCATCTTGAAGTCAGGCGGGAGAGCCAATGAAAGGCTGTAAGAGACCCGGCGGCCATCTTGAAGTCAGGCCATAGAACAAACAGCAAATCTCGCTCATAGAAATCTCAGCGGCCATCTTGAAGTCAGGCGGGAGGACCAATAGGAGGCTAGAGAAGGCCAGGTGGCCATTTTGAAGTCAGGCAAAGACAAAAACGAATAAAGAAGGAAAGAGTGAAAATAAAAGGAAATTACAACAAATAAAGGCAAACAAAGGAAGCAAAAGAAGACATAAAGGAAATTATAACAAATTTAAGGTGAAAGAAAGAACTAAAAGACAGCAAAGGAAAATGCTGCAAACAAAAGAAAGAAAGGCACTACAACAAAATGACGGAAGACGCAAGCGACAAGAATAGCGCAAATGCAATCTTCCGCAGACCACTCCCGTTCAGCCTATCAGAACCACAAATAGGCATTCGGTGGGAACGGTGGCTAAGGCAATTCGAATGATACATGCGGGCCAACTGCAAGGCGTACACGGATGACCAGAACAAAGACTTGTTCCTAAACTTTGTAGGTGATGAGGTTGAGGACCTGCTAATTACTTTTCCCCAAGATCAAATGGCAACATACAAGGGAATCATAAAGTGTCTTACCGACAAATTCGACCCACAACGAAATGTAGATTTCGAGAGGTACACGTTCAACACCACGTGTCAACTAGCAGAGGAGTCACTCGATGATTTCGCAACAAGACTGCGAAAATTAGTAACATATTGCGAGTTCGACAAGTTTGACAATGAACAAGCGATACGACTGCGCATCATTGAAGGCTGTCAGTCAGTGGAATTCCGCGCAAGAATTCTAAAGGAACCGTCCTCGCTTGAGAAGATACTGACCATGGCCCGAGCGGAGGCCAGAGCAACAACACACGCAGGACAGATGGAACTGGGAAAGGCAAGAAGAGTGGAACAAGCAAACTGCGCAACTGGAAATGTCAAGAAGAGAGACAATACACCACCAACAAGAAAGAAGCAAGAAAGAACGTGCTATCGATGCGGACTTGAATTTCCACATACCGGCGCATGCTCGGCAATGGGCCACAGATGCAGAAAATGCAACAGAGAGAACCACTTTGCAAGCGCCTGCATGAGTAGACAATTTAAGAATGAGCGAGGAAGGCCGGCAAGATCATGGACAGTGATGAGCAGATACGCAAGACACATGGAAACAGAGAATTGCAGTCCCTCAGCTGAATCGGATGGAGCAGCCACGCTAGAGGCTGCAGAACGACTGTATCTGATGTCAGATGAACCAGCAGGAGAAAGCACGCCAGAACACATTCATCTTGTAGAGAAGCATCAGATAAAGAAAACAGCGACAGTGAACATTGAAGTAGGAAGACATAGCACAAGCTTCGTGTTAGATAGTGGAGCTACATGCAACATCATGTGCATGTCAGAATATGAGAAGATGAGAGTGAAACCGCCACTATCACCATCAATTGTCGATGTATTCACCTGGGGCTCCAGAAAACCAGTAGTGAACATGTCAAAGTTCACAGAGACATTAACTTACAAAGAAAGGTCAAGCAGAGAAGAAATACATGTACTACGATGGGACATTTCCGCACCATGTCTGCTCAGCAACGTCACCGCGCAGGTGATGGGGCTCCTAGCAATGACCTATAACATGTCGGACAGACAGAACATTCTGAGAGAGCATCCAGCCATACTAAAAGGGCTGCGCAAACTAAAAGGAAAACAAATAACGCTGCATATCAATGAAGCGATAAAACCTGTGGCTCAACATCACCGAAGAGTGCCCATACATTTGCAACCACAGTTAGAGGAAGAAAAACAAAGCCTGCTGGCACAGGATATCATAGAGCCAGCCAACGGGCCGACTCCCTGGGTGTCTCCAATAGTAGCGGTGCCAAAGAAGAACACCTCAAAGATTCGCATATGCGTGGACATGAGAGTACCAAACACGGCAATTGAGAGGGAAAGGCACCCCGGACCTCATCTCAATGACATGATCAGTTGCCTCACTGGCGCATGCCGATTTTCAAAACTAGACCTGTGCAAAGGATACCATCAGCTAGAGCTTGACCCGCAATCACGGTACATCACTACCTTTTCTACTCACATGGGTCTTTTTCGCTACAAACGACTGAGTTTCGGAATATCGTCAGCAGCAGAGATATTTCAAGAGATTATAAGACAAGTGATAAGGCGGGTAAAAAACAGTTTGAACTACAGTGATGACATCCTGGTGTTCGGCCGTTCAGATGAAGAACATGACAAGGCCCTACGTGAAGTCTGCAACCAGTTGGAACAAGCAGGCCTAACTTTAAATGAAGACAAGTGCGAACTGGGGAGAAAAGAGCTAGTATTCTTTGGTCACATTTTCTCAAAAAAAGGCATGAGGCCAGACCGCAGCAAAGTGGAGACATTGGAAAAAGTAAAGCCTCCAACAGAAGTTGCGGAAGTTAGGTCATTTCTTGGCCTAGCAAGCTACTGTGCTCGCTACATAAAAGACTTTGCCACAGTGAGCACTCCTCTACGAGATCTGACAAAGCAGGGTCAGAAATTCATCTGGACACAGGAATGCAATAAGGCGTTTGAGGCCATTAGACACGCCGTAATGGCCGTGGATCATTTGGCCTATTTCGACCAATCACTATGCACTGAGCTGACCGTAGACGCCAGCCCGGTAGGGTTGGGAGCAATCCTAGCGCAACACATGCCTGGGAGAGATTCACCAAGAAAAATTGTCGCATATGCGAGCAAAAGTTCATCTGACGTTGAAAGGGCATACTCCCAGCCAGAGAAGGAAAGCCTCGCAGTGGTATGGGCGTGTGAACACTACCACATGTTCATCTACGGGAAACCATTTACCATTGTAACAGACCATCAGGCACTAGTGACAATATATGGAAATCCGAATGCAAAGATACCGCCACGCATTGAACGATGGGGAATAAGGCTGATGGACTATGATTTCAAGATCGTGCACAAGCCGGGAAAAGAACACAACCCAGCTGACTACATGTCGCGACATCCCTTACTACAGGCACCAGAGAACACATCAATGGCAGAGGAATACCTCAATTTTGTGCTGAGGCAGAACACTCCTGCATCCATAACAATCACAGAGCTAGAACAAGAGACAGCGAAGGATGCCACAATGCAAGCAGTGAAAATGACAACAAGACATCAAAGATGGAGACACATTAACAGCAACAGCGCCATGGGAGAAGGAGTCAACATGGAAGAAATGCTGGCATTCAAAAATATACACAAGGAACTCTCGGAGACAGAAAACGGAATCCTACTAAGAGGAATGAGGATAGTCATGCCAAATGCACTACGTCGGCAGACCGTAAATTTGGCACATGAGTCCCACAGAGGAATGGTAGCAACAAAGAAAATGATACAGGAGAAAGTATGGTTCCCAGGCCTAGATCGACTGGTGGAAACCACCATCATAAACTGTCACCTGTGTCAAGTAACAGGGCGACCAGCAAAGCCGGAACAATTACAGATGTCGGAGCTTCCAAGGGCAGTGTGGACAACGTTGGCAGCAGACTTCTATTGGCCACTAGACACGGGAAATTACTTGTGATTACTTGAGTGGACAGGTGTGGTGCAGCGGCCAGGGCAGCTGACTTCGGAGCACAGGGCTCACGGTTCGATCCCCGGCTCCAGCGGCAGCTCAGCTCAGCACCATGTGACTCTGGGCAATAGCTCACTTAATTTCCACGACGGCCCCCAGCGCCTTGAGACCCGTAAGGGTGAGTAGTTCGCGCTTTACAAATACGGATTTAAATTTATTTTTTTACCTGTTAGTAATCATTGATGAGTACTCCAGATTTCCCATAGTGCAACATGTCTCGTCAACATCAGCAAACGCGACGTTGCCAATCGTAGATGACATTTTTGCAGCCTGGGGTTCCCCACAAACAGTAAAGACAGACAACGTCCTCCTTTCTCAGGAGAGGAGTTTTGCAAGTTCATGGACTACCTAGGCATTAACAACAGGAAAATAACGCCTCTGTGGCCGCAAGCAAACGGCATGGTGGAGAGGTTCATGGGGAACATAAAGAAAGCAGTCGAAAGAGCAAAGCTAGTGCAAATATCCATAGGACAAGCACTCTGTCAAGTGCTAAGGGACTATCGAAACACCCCTCACAGCTCCACGGGCCGATGTCCAGCAGAACTAGTACTAGGAAGGACAAGCAGGACAAGACTGCCCCAACTAGAGGCAAAGGCGCCACCAGAGCACAACAGCATTGCAGTAAGAGACCAAGAGGCGAAAAATAAGATGAAGGTCTATGCGGACGCCAAGAGACAGGCCACTCCCTCGCACCTGAAGCAAGGGGACTCAGTGGTGGTGCGCCAGCGGCAATCAAGAAAATCGGACAGTCCATTCTCAGATGAACCACTGACAATTATAAACATCAAGGGGCCTATGATAACAGCGGCATCGGGCCCCTACCGGATTACCAGAAACAGCTTTCACTTCAAGAGACTAATGACATTGGATGAAGACGGAAGAGACACAGCAGGAAGCGAGGAAGGTATGGACAGCAATAGAAGAGAGGCACACAACGATGAGAGACAAGAAGAGGGATCACAGGAGGGAACGGAAGGAGAATGTCCAAAAAGAGTGAGCAGAAGGCCACAAAGACTGATTGAGGAAATGTAACGATGGGAATCATCATCATCTCTCTCTCTCTCTCTCTGTCTCTCTCTCTCTCTATCTCTCTCTCTCTATCTCTCTCTCTCTCTTTTCTCTTTTCTCTCTCTCGCTCACTATCGCTTGTCAGCTATTTTCTTTCAAAGGGGGAGATGTAGTGACCTGGGTCAGAGGGCACTAGGACCTTGGACCCGAATGATGGGGAGGGGACAGGAACCGGACACCACTTCCGGTCAGGGAGTGGGGAGGGCAGTCTGCAGCCACGAGGGCAATGGGATAGATGTGCATGTGGGCACTGCCAGGACAAGAAAGAATAAAGAATTGAATGTCCACCTACCAGTCCCCGCGTGATCATTGGTGAGGACACGACAACATGGCTACACAAAATCGGGACAGGCCAGACATACAAGTAAGGCTAAAAGATTTAGTCCTACTTTTATTTCTGGTCTGTCCCGGTTTTCTCTTCTCAAAATCTGGTCACCCTACACATGGGGGATGCATCCAGGGTAGTGGGCCCCAGATCTGTCCTCCCTGGAGGCAGGGCAGGAGGTTGCTGTGTCGGCTCCTTCCCTCTTATGCCTCAGAAACCTTCACAGAGCACTGCCCGAGTCCAAGGGCTCAACACAGACTCAGGGCGAGCAGTTGTACCTCTGCACCACCATCACTCTGAGGTGAGATGGCTCGATGATTGACAGGCGGGTCCTCGGCCCTCCCTACAGCATGTGGTTCTTGATGAGTGTCCACTTGTCCTGCAGACTTGTCAGGGCCTTTCCTCGCTCAGCCGGGATGTGGGGGCCCTTGGTCAGCCCTCACCCCACCTGACCTGCACCTCCTGGAGAGGAGCGCTGCTGATTAACGCCCCTGGCCGAGGCTCGTCAGTGAGCTTTGGCCACCGGGGCCTTGACGCCCACAGTCATTCTTCGCACATGGTGGCCCTTCGGACTCCAGCCATCTTTCCTTCCAAAGGTCGTGTCTGACCCTCGTTTGCACCAGAAAGCTGGACTCACTTCTGCCCTCTGCGGAGCAGGTGCTTCTTGACACTGATGTTAGGCGCACGTCACCCCAGGACCAGCTCCTCGGACCCCATGGTGGCGCTATGTGGGCTCGGTGGCACCAGGGCCTCCACGTTCTCCGGAGAGGCTCCCTCACCAAGCACAGCCCCCCAGGACCAGCACCTCGGGCCCCATGGTGGCGCTATGTGGGGTCGGTGGCGCCAGAGCCACCCCTGCTCTCCGGAGAGGCTCCCTCACCAAGCACAGCTCCCCCAGGACCAGTGCCTCGGGCCCCATGGTGGCGCTATGTGGGCTTGGTGGCCACCACTGCTCTCCGGCGAGGCTCCCTCACCAAGCACTGCTCTCCCACATGGATCTTCTGCAGCATGGAAGAGCGTGCACACCCCTCGTGCCCCCACACTATGCTGCAGACACCCCGTCCTGAGGATTCCTCACATGGGGCGCAGTGCCTGCTGGGGCCACTGGCTGCTGACACCTCTCCTCCTCCATCTTCCTCCCTCTCACCCCACCGAAGCGTAGGACAGGAGCCCCCCCTCCCCTGCAGCGAGAGGGCGGAGTCTTTACGCCCTCCCTCCTGCGCATGCTCTGTTTGATGAAACTGTGACACCATAAGAAGGTGGTCCACATGCGTCCACGTGCGTCCACGTGCGCCCTCCTGCACCAGGACACAGTTCAGCAGCGTTCGCGCCTTGTATCCCTCCTGATCCTTCAGAGCAGCAACCTGCAGGTGGCGAGGAGCTTTCTTATTTTAGCTTCCAGCTGGGCCCAAAACAAAGGCTTAATTTAAAGGGCCATCACCCCTTCTTTTGTTGAAGTGTCATCCTGGCTGGGAGCCATCTCGAGCCAACGGCAATGAAAGGAAACGAAGAGCACAGCTTGTTATCACTTCACAAGTACTTAAGAGAAAGTAACGGGGGCAGCTTTGTAATTGTGTTCAACCCCCTTGTGTGAGAGATGTGCAAGCACTGTGAGAATGTGTATTTGCACAAACAATGATTTAAATGGCACCTGCAAATGTTTTATTTAATTCTTTTACAGCACTACTCATCCCAGTGTAGGGTGTCAGAGCGCTTTACACCACACACAGACACAATAAATCATACAAGTGTGTTAATCAATGTTCAGGAAATATTATGTAAGACAGTGATGGTTATAAGGTGTCGGAATCGCATATCGCCACACTTGCAGTCATTATATGTTGAGTGAAAGGCCAGGTGAAACAAAGTCAGGATAGTGACTGTGGTTGTCTGACTAACAAGACTTTATTACTTCCTAAAGGAACCCTTCTGTGCAATCTTAGAATATCAACAGATTGAGAAAAAAACACAGAACCCATGGCTTACAGTTTGCATGCAGCTTCTTGACACTCATAAGCAGATGACTGTGCTATATTAGATGTCTTGCAACTTATGAACTGGAAGAAACAAAATTACCTCACTGTCAAAAGCAGTAACTCACTTGCCTATATACGTAACTTAAAATAACAATCTGTGATTTACATGTTACACAATTTGCTTTGGAGCAGGCACATTAACCCTCCATGCGACTTTGAGTCACAACTGTGACTGGACAAAACACAGAACTCTCCCAAAGCTGCATTAACTTCCAGAGCTATCTCACTGCTATTATAATCCTCTCATAATTGTTGGGCGCACAGATATCTCTGCAGCAGATGTCTTAACCCTAGAAGATATTTTATAAATGCAGCCGGTTTGTGACTAATGAGGTAATCTAGAACAGATTTACTGTCTCTTATATCCACTTTGCCAATTTCTTTGTAGCAGATTTTTAAACTCAATTGTAAGGAAATGGGGTGTAATATATATTGTGTGGTAGTGCAACCTCACAGTGTAATACACTTACCAACCCCTTTTGGACCCTTGAGTTAAATCTGTCGAACCCTCAGCTCAACCCTTGGTAGCTATGGCACTGAGCAGCCCGGCCTATTCAGAGGAACGAGTGTTAAGCATTTAAAGAGCACCAAAAGGATTGAAGAAGAAATCGACACGCCACTCAAGAAATCTGGCACCAATATATATAAATAGACTGTATCTTTATAAGAATTTAGACACTAAAAAGATCCACAGGAGGGTTCCGGATATATAGATTATACAAACAAAAATAAATCAATGCAATTTTACTCAACCGTGAACAAGCTTTGGCAAAGTCAACAAATTGGAAACTTTTTCAAAGGAAACTTGGGTAAGTGTTGCTGTGGTTGGTTAGAAGTACTTGGGGTGACCAACTCTGGCATAGATTTAGTCAGGGGGACCGGCAGGGTACTCAAGAACAGTTACCTTCACATGGGAAGCAGTCCTTTAGCAGTTCCAGGCACTTTATCCACGTTGATATGGATTCCTATGGAGTGGTCCTGATGCAAGGGCTAAGGATGCTGAAGATGCTCTAAGAATGCTGTGAATGTCATGCGGTCGATGGGATCTTCCTGCAGGGATTCCTCATTCCATGAAGATGATGAGAGGGTCCTATTTGCAGGGTCGACATCCCACAAAGTCCTCTCCAGTCTCACTGAAATCCAGTCGCCACTGGACTACCAGTTGGCTATTGTCGCAGTCACAGGCCAATCCTTCTTGGGTCGATAACTTCCCTTCTAAGGGTCCCAGCAACTGTTCGACAGCACTTCCAGGTTCAGTGAACTCGGGTGCAACTCTGTGCATTGGGTCTTGGTCTTCAGTGCTGCACGGCGATGGTGGTAGGTGCTTGAAGATATTGGGCTACCAACTTTCCCCAGCGGGCTTCCAGCTGTCGTGTCCCTGTGCTGCGAATAGGAGGCCAGTCGGCTGGCCCTTGGAGTCACTTGGCTTGACTGGGCTCTGGAGACAATCCCTTCTTTGAGCAGGACACAGCAGGCACAGTCCCTCTCTTCGCTAGCCACCAGCTGCAGCAGGTGCAGTCTTCGATGGTGCAGCCTCTGTTCGCTGGTCCCTCGGTGCAGCAGGGCAGTCCTCTTTCGGTACTTCTTCCAAGTCCATCGAGATCTGAGGTCTGGGTGCCAGGGGTGCCCCTCTTAATCTCAGAAAGTGCCCTCATGGCAGGATGTGGTTGGTAGTCAATGGGCTACCAGGTTCCCTCTCACCTGTTGACCAATTCCTTTGGAGTGTGGCATCTGGCTATCCCTGGATGCACCATTCTGCCAATTCCCAAGATGGCGAGACCTCTCTCTTGGTGTTTAGACCTCCCTAACCCACCCCTGGGGTGTGGGTACCTCAGGGCTACACGCCCCTGGGGAAACTGGTTTGGCGATTGGTTTCCCCTCTCTGCTCCCCGTGCCAGCCTGTCTACCTCGACAATAGGGCAGCCCTTCCTCCTAGTGTTACACATCTGCCCTTCAAAGGTGGGGGCTAACACCTAAGTGGCTTCCTGCATGAGGGAGTTAACACCCCCCTGGCCCGCAATCCCTCATTGTTCTTCTTCCTGAGAGTCGATGGCACGTCTCTCCTGGAGGGCAGAAAGCTGTCTCGTGGAACAGGCTTCATGTGTGCCCGGGAAGGTGCAGGGGTTTTAACGGTAACAAAGTGGCAGTTTTGCTAGAGCTGCTCACTGCAACAAGTTACATTAATTTCAAATTGAGATACAAGTCGGGCTTAAAGTAGCGAGTTGTTTGATAGCTTGGATGACCCACTTTGGTTCCAGTGTTCAGGAGTTAGCAGAGCTGAAGGGTCAGCATGTAACCCTTCACTCGCCAATTGGGCGACCAAGGGGCATATATACAAGCCCCTATCCCCACAGGAACGTCACTTTTAACGACGTTCCTGTGGTGATAGGGGCTTTACCTTATTTACAATGCGGCGCTAAGCCACTTAACAAGGCTTAACTCCACTTTTTAAATTAGGCCCCCTTTCACGCTATCCTTAGCGTGAAAGGGGAGGGCATTGGGTGTTGCGGTGGGCGTTCTGCCGCAACACCAGTTGATTTTGACGCTGCCCCATATTTACAAGAGTGGCGTAAATAGGAGACTGTCCCAAAATTAAGACCAGGGAAAACCTGGTCTTAAAATGGCAAAATTTGCTGTTTTTATGTGTGCTGCATTGTGCAGCACACATAGAAACAGCAGAATGCCATGAATGATAGTTTATGTGCAGGAAGGTATCCCGCACATAAATAATTAATAATGACGATTTGCAACTTCTATGTGTGCTGCACAATGCAGCACATATAGAAGTTTCAAATCGCCATTTGTGATTGTTTATGTGCAGGAAAGGACACCTTCCTGCACATAAACAATCCTTCCATCAACGCAGGCACCCTTACACTGTCGTGCAAGGGTGCCTTTGTTGGCGTTAGGAAGCTTAATTTAGCGCCAGCGCTAGGGAAAACGCAGGGATGTGCCGTATCTTTGTAAATACGGCTCATACCTGCGTTTTTGGAATGGCAGAGTGTGTTGTTAATATTTTGTGCTTAACGCCACGCTCCGCCATTCCTCGTACATATGCCTCCAAATCTTTCCACAGTAAAATTTCCATTTCTCGTCTTTTACTTTCAGGATATGTAAATTACATGTCCTGCCTGTGTCAAATGTCGCACCCTGCTTTTAGGACTCGGTAGGCCTGCCAGAGGGGTGACTTACCCAGATGTACTGGGGGAGCGGTGGCTTTGCCATTGCTTTCAATGGCAAAGTCAGGCTTGCAGTGCAGGACTGCTCTACCAGTCCGCAGTGGTGGACTGGGGGACTTGTTTTACTTGGGGGACCTCCAGGGGTGCACAATCAGTGCTGCAAGCTCTGGGGGACACCTCTGACCTGCATGCTCTGGGTACCAGGGTACCATTTACTAGGGACTTACAGGTAGGTTAGCCATTTCCAATTGAGTATAACCAATTCGACACACACTTTAGGGTCAGGGCACTGGCAGTGAGGTCTTGTTAGCAGGCCTCGGTGCACTCTCAGAGTCAAAAAACCAGCAGCATCAGTTGAAAAACGTGGGAGTGACCATACAAAAAGAGGCTCTGCCTTACATAAATGTATAAGTTGACTCAGACTCTGCTTTCCAAGCCCCGCCCCTCATGACTCCACCCCCTTTGCTCTGCCACACCTTGACCCCCAATTTATGGGTTCCCAGAGTACATTTTTTCTAATTCCAGCGCTGATTCCAGGGCTGACAGGTACCCGTGCCCAGTGCCCTCTGGGGTGTCTTCCATTAATCTCTAGGTCATGCACATACCCCCACCTGATGCCCCAAAGGTGCCCTCTGACCTCGAGTCTCTCCACTGGGCAGTCTTTTACTGATCTGTCTCTTATTCTCTTTTGTATGATTTTCATTTCTCTATATCCCTTTTCATCCCTGTTTTTCTTCTCCCTTTTCTCTTCTGGTTCATTTCTCCTCTCGATTCCAACGCCCCGCCCACCCATGACTGCCTCACTCACCTCTGTCAATCTTCTCTCCTCGCTCTTCCCTCTGGGTTCTTCTTCCACCCCTTCTCTGCTGCTCTCACCCTCTCCTCTGTCAATCTTCTCTCCTCGCTCTTCCCTCTGGGTTCTCCTTCCACCCCTTCTCTGCTGCTCTCCCCCTCTCCTCTGTCAATCTTCTCTCCTCGCTCTTCCCTCTGGGTTCTTCTTCCACCCCTTCTCTGCCGCTCTCCCCCTCTCCTCTGTCAATCTTCTCTCCTCGCTCTTCCCTCTGGGTCGCTCTTCCACCCCTTCTTCCGCTCTCCCCATCTCCTCTATTCATTCCCCCTTCCCTCCTTGTTCGCTTTCAACCCTCTCCTCTGTCTATCTCCTCACCTCCCCCCTCTTCCCTCTTTGGTCACTTGTCCTCTCTCCTCTGTCAATCTTCTCTCCTCCTCGATATTCCCTCTGGGTCGCTCTTCCACCCCTTCTCTGCCGCTCGCCCCCTCTCCTCTGTCAATCTCCTCCCCCCTCTTCCCTCCTTGGTCACTTGTCCTCTCTCCCCTGTCTGTCTTCTCTCCCCCCTCTTTCCTCTGGGTCGCTCTTCACCCTCTTCTCTGCCTCTCTTCCTCTCTCCTCTGTCAATCTTCTCTCTTCGCTTCTATTCCCTCTGGGTCGCTCTTACCCCTCTTGTCTGTCACTCTCTCCCTCTCCTCTGTTCATTCCCCCTTCCCTCCTTGTTTGCCCTTCCCCTTTAATCTGTCAATCTTTTTTCCTCCTCGCTCTTTCCTTCTGGGTGGCGCTTCCCCTCTCCTCTGTCTATCTCCTCTCCTCCCCACTACCCTCCTCTGTCAATCTTATCTCCCCCTCTTCCCTCTGGGTCACTCTTCACCCTTTTCTCTGCCTCTCGCTCCCTCTCCTCTGTCAATCTCCTCTCTTCGCTTCT
The DNA here is from genome assembly GCA_963921515.1 of Calotriton arnoldi. NCBI lineage: Eukaryota > Metazoa > Chordata > Amphibia > Caudata > Salamandridae > Calotriton > Calotriton arnoldi. The sequence continues at coordinate 2,156,017 of CAWUFW010000916.1, forward strand.
CTTTCCTCCTGGGTCACGCTTCCCCCGCTCCTCTGTCACTATCTCCTCTCCTCTGACATTGTCACCCTCTCCCACTCCACGTACCTGCCTCTCGTCCTCACCTTCTTTCCTCAGGGTCGGATCTCTGCAGCCTCTCTCTCTGCGTCACTAACTCCAGGCGTGGGGACCCTTGCTTCTACCTCATTGGACGCACGGATTGCAAATGGTTTGTGCTTTTCTGATTTATACCACACACCCCAAACTCTCTTCTCCATGTTTAGACCCAAGATTTCTCCAGGGACTTTAATGACTGATGAAGTGTGTCTAGAGGTGTGTGCTGTGAGGATCCCGGGCTGGTGCGGCATGAATGCTGTGATTTTACCTGATCCAGGTGTGTTACCTGTTGAGATCCTTTGCCCTGCTTCCTTTAGTGGTGCAAGGGTTGGCGAGTCTACAGTGTGTGTTACTTGTGGAGAACATCTGCCCTGCTTCCTTTAGTGGTGCAGGGGTTGGTGAGTCTACGGTGGGTGTTACTTGTGGAGATCATCTGCCCTGCTTCCTTTAGTGGTGCAGGTGTTGGTGAGTCTACGGTGTGTGTTACTTGTGGAGAGCCTCTGCCCTGCTACCTTTAGTGGTGCAGGGGTTGGTGATTCTACGGTCTGTGTTACTTGTGGAGATCCGCTGCCCTGCTTCCTTTAGTGGTGCAGAGTTGGTGAGTCTACGGTGTGTGTTACTTTTGGAGATCCTCTGCCCTGCTTCCTTTAGTGGTGCAGGGGCTAGTGAGTCTACGGTGTGTGTTACCTGTTGAGATCCTCTGCCCTGCTTCCTTTAGTGGTGCAGGGTTGGTGAGTGTACGGTGCGTGTTACTTGTGGATATCCTCTGCCCTGCTTCCTTTAGTGGTGCAGGGGTTGGTGAGTCTACGGTGTGTGTTACTTGTGAAGATCCTCTCCCCTGCTTCCTTTAGTGGTGCAGGGGGTGGTGAGTGTACGGTCTGTGTTACTTGTGGAGATCCTCTGCCCTGCTTCCTTTAGTGGTGCAGGGTTGGTGAGTCTACGGTGCGTGTTACTTGTTGAGATCCTCTGCCCTGCTTCCTTTAGTGGTGCAGGGGCTAGTGAGTCTACGGTGTGTGTTACTTGTGGTGATTCTCTGCCCTGCTTCCTTTAATGGTGCAGGAGTTGGTGAGTCTACAGTGTGTTACTTGTGGAGATCATCTGCCCTGCTTCCTTTAGTGGTGCAGGGGTTGGTGAGTCTACGTGGGTGTTACTTGTGGAGATCATCTGCCCTGCTTCTTTTAGTGGTGCAGGGGTCAGTGAGTCTGCCCTGCTTCCTTCAGTGGTGCAGGGGTTGGTGAGTCTACGGTGTGTGTTACTTGTGAAGATCCTCTGCCCTGCTTCCTTTAGTGGTGCAGGGTTGGTGAGTCTAGGGTGCGTGTTACTTGTGGAGATCCGCTGCCCTGCTTCCTTTAGTGGTGCAGGGGGTGGTGATCCTACGGTCTGTGTTACTTGTGGAGATCTGCTGCCCTGCTTCCTTTAGTGGTGCAGAGTTGGTGCGTCTACGGTGTGTGTTACTTGTGGAGATCCTCTGCCCTGCTTCCTTTAGTGGTGCAGGGGCTAGTGAGTCTAGGGTGTGTGTTACCTGTTGAGATCCTCTGCCCTGCTTCCTTTAGTGGTGCAGGGTTGGTGAGTCTACGGTGCGTGTTACCTGTTGAGATCCTCTGCCCTGCTTCCTTTAGTGGTGCAGGGGCTAGTGAGTCTACGGCATGTGTTACTTGTGGTGATTCTCTGCCCTGCTTCCTTTAGTGGTGCAGGAGTTGGTGAGTCTACGGTGTGTTACTTGTGGAGATCCTCTGCCCTGCTTCCTTTAGTGGTGCAGGGGCTAGTGAGTCTACGGTGCGTGTTGCTTGTGGAGATCCTCTGCCCTGCTTCCTTTAGTGGTGCAGGAGTTGGTGAGTCTACGGTTGGTGTTACTTGTGGAGATCCTCTGCCCTGCTTCCTTTAGTGGTGCAGGGTTTGGTGAGTCTACGGTGGGTGTTACTTGTGGAGATCCTCCGCCCTGCTTCCTTTAGTGGTGCAGGAGTTGGTGAGTCTGCGGTGTGTGTTGCTTGTGGTGATTCTCTGCCCTGCTTCCTTTAGTGGTGCAGGGGTTGGTGAGTCTATGGCGTGTGTTACTTCTGGTGATCCTCTGCTCTGCTTCCTTTAGTGGTGCAGGGGTTGGTGAGTCTACGGTGTGTGTTACTTGTGGTGATTCTCTGCCCTGCTTCCTTTAGTGGTGCAGGGGTTGCTGAGTCTATGGTCTGTGTTACTTATGGAGATTCTCTGCCCTGCTTCCTTCAGTGGTTCAGGTGTTGGTGAGTCTATGGTGTGTGTTACTTGTGGAGATCCTCTGCCCTGCTTCCTTTAGTGGTGCAGGGTTGGTGAGTCTACAGTGGGTGTTACTTGTGAAGATCCTCTGCCCTGCTTCCTTTAGTGGTGCAGAGTTGGTGAGTCTACGGTGTGTGTTACTTGTGGTGATTCTCTGCCCTGCTTCCTTTAGTGGTGTAGGGGTTGGTGAGTCTACAGTGTGTATTACTTGTGGTGATCCTCTGCCCTGCTTCATTTACTGGTGCAGGGTTGGTGTGTCTACGGTGGGTGTTACTTGTGGAGATCCTCTGCCCTGCTTCCTTTAGTGGTGCAGAGTTGGTGAGTCTACGGTGTGTGTTACTTTTGGAGATCCACTGCCCTGCTTCCTTTAGTGGTGCAGGGGTTAGTGAGTCTACGGCATGTGTTACTTGTGGAGATCCTCTGCCCTGCTTCCCGTAGTGGTGCAGGGTTGGTGAGTCTACAGTGTGTGTTACTTGTGGTGATTCTCTGCCCTGCTTCCTTTAGTGGTGCAGGAGTTGGTGAGTCTACGGTGGGTGTTACTTGTGGAGATCCTCTGCCCTGCTTCCTTTAGTGGTGCAGAGTTGGTGAGTCTACGGTGCGTGTTACTTGTGGAGATCCTCCGCCCTGCTTCCTTATGTGGTGCAGGGGTTGGTGAGTCTACGGTGTGTGTTGCTAGTGGAGATTCCCTGCCCTGCTTCCTTTAGTGGTGCAGGGGGTGGTGAGTCTATGGTGTGTGTTACTTGTGGAGTTCCTCTGCCCTGCTTCCTTTAGTGGTTCAGGGGTTAGTGAGTCTACAGCATGTGTTACTTGTGGAGATCCTCTGCCCTGCTTCCTGTAGTTGTGCAGGGGTTGGTGAGTCTACGGTGTGTGTTACCTGTTGAGATCCTCTGCCGTGCTTCCTGTAATGGTGCAGGGGTTTGTGAGTCTATGGTGTGTGTTACTTGTGGAGATCCTCTGCCCTGCTTCCTTTAGTGGTACAGAGTTGGTGAGTCTACAGTGGGTGTTACTTGTGGAGATCCTCTGCCCTGCTTCCTTTAGTGGTGCAGGGGGTGGTGAGTGTACGGTCTGTGTTACTTGTGGAGATCCTCTGCCCTGCTTCCTTTAGTGGTGCAGGGGTTGGTGAGTCTACGGGGTGTGTTACCTGTTGAGATCCTCTGTCCTGCTTCCTTTAGTGGTGCAGGGGTTGGCGAGTCTACGGATTGTGTTACTTGTGGAGATCCTCTGCCCTGCTTCCTTTAGTAGTGATGGTTTTGGTGAGTCTACGGTGTGTGTTACTTGTGGAGTTCCCCTGTACTGCTTCCTGTAGTGGTACAGGGGTTGGTGAGTCTACGATGTGTGTTACCTGTTGAGATCCTCTGCCCTGCTTCCTGTAGTGGTGCAGGGGTTGGTGAGTCTACGGTGTGTGTTACCTGTTGAGATCCTCTGCCCTGCTTCCTTTAGTGGTGCAGGTGTTGGTGAGTCTACGTTGCGTGTTACTTGTGGAGATCCTCTGCCCTGCTTCCTTTAGTGGTGCAGAGTTGGTCAGTCTACGGTGTGTGTTACTTGTGGTGATTCTCTGCCCTGCTTCCTTTAGTGGTACAGGGGGTGGTGAGTCTACGGTGTGCGTTACTTGTGGAGAGCCTCTGCCCTGCTTCCTTTATTGGTTCAGGGGTTGGTGAGTCTATTGTGTGTGTTACATGTGGAGATCCTCTGCCCTGCTTCCTTTATTTCTGCAGGGGTTGGTGAGTCTATGGTGTGTGTTACTTGTGGAGATCCTCTGCCCTGCTTCCTTTATTTCTGCAGGGGTCAGTGAGTCTACGGCGTGTGTTACTTGTAGAGATCCTCTGCCCTGCTTCCTTTAGTGGTGCAGGGTTGGTGAGTCTACGGTGGGTGTTGCTTGTGGAGTTCCTCTGCCCTGCTTCTTTTAGTGGTGCAGGGGGTGGTGAGTGTACAGTGTGTGTTACTTGTGGAGATCATCTGCCCTGCTTCCTTTAGTGGTGCAGGGGTTGGTGAGTCTACGGCATGTGTTACTTGTGGAGATCCTCCGCCCTGCTTCCTTTAGTGGTTCAGGGGTTGGTGAGTCTATGGTGTGTGTTACTTGTTGAGATCCTCTGCCCTGCTTCCTTTAGTGGTGCAGGGGTTGGTGAGTCTACGGTGGGTGTTACTTGTGGAGATCATCTGCCCTGCTTCCTTTAGTGGTGCAGGGGTCAGTGAGTCTGCCCTGCTTCCTTTAGTGGTGCAGGGGTTGGTGAGTCTACAGTGTGTGTTACTTGTGAAGATCCTCTGCCCTGCTTCCTTTAGTGGTGCATGGTTGGTGAGTCTAGGGTGCGTGTTACTTGTGGAGATCCTCTGCCCTGCTTCCTTTAGTGGTGCAGGGGGTGGTGATCCTACGGTCTGTGTTACTTGTGGAGATCTGCTGCCCTGCTTCCTTTAGTGGTGCAGAGTTGGTGAGTCTGCGGTGTGCGTTACTTGTGGAGATCCTCTGCCCTGCTTCCTTTAGTGGTGCAGGGGCTAGTGAGTCTACGGTGGGTGTTACTTGCGGAGTTCCTCTGCCCTGCTTCTTTTAGTGGTGCAGAGGGGGGTGAGCCTACGGTGTGTGTTACTTGTGGTGATTCTCTGCCCTGCTTCCTTTAGTGGTGCAGGGTTGGTGAGTCTACGGCGTGTGTTACTTGTGGAGATCCTCTGCCCTGCTTCCTTTAGTGGTGCAGGGGTCGGTGAGTCTACGGCGTGTGTTACTTGTGGAGATCCTCCACCCTGCTTCCTTTAGTAGTTCAGGGGTTGGTGAGTGTATGGTGTGTGTTACTTGTGGAGATCCTCTGCCCTGCTTCCTTTAGTGGTTCAGGGGTTGGTGAGTCTATGGTGTGTGTTACTTGTGGAGATCCTTTGCCCTGCTTCCTTTAGTGGTGCAGGGTTGGAGAGTCTACAGTGTGTGTTACTTGTGGAGATCCTCTGCCCTGCTTCCTTTAGTGGTGCAGGGGTTGGTGATTCTACGGTGTGTGTTACTTGTGGAGTTCCTTTGCCCTGCTTCCTTTAGTGGTGCAGGGGTTGGTGAGTCTACGGTGGGTGTTACTTGTGGAGTGCCTCTGCCCTGCTACCTTTAGTGGTGCAGGGGTTTGTGAATCTACGGTGTGTGTTACTTGTGGAGTTCCTCTGCCCTGCTTACTTTAGTGGTGCAGGGGTTGGTGAGTCTACAGTGGGTGTTACTTGTGGAGTTCCTCTGCCCTGCTACCTTTAGTGGTGCAGGGGTTGGTGAGTCTACGGTGGGTGTTACTTGTGGAGTTCCTCTGCCCTGCTACCTTTAGTGGTGCAGGGGTCGGTGAGTCTACGGTCTGTGTTACTTGTGGAGATCCTCTGCCCTGCTTCCTTTAGTGGTGCAGGGGTTTGTGAGTCTACGGTGGGTGTTACTTGTGGAGATCCTCTGCCCTTCTTCCTTTAGTGGTGCAGGGGTCGGCGAGTCTACGGTCTGTGTTACTTGTGGAGATCCTCTGCCCTTCTTCCTTTAGTGGTGCAGGGGTCGGCGAGTCTACGGTGGGTGTTACTTGTGGAGTTCCTCTGCCCTGCTTCATTTAGTGGTCCACAGACAGACTCCTGCACCCACATCAGATGATGTCCTCAGACTCCATAGTGTGTTCATCTCTGAGGGTCATGGAGTGGGTGGTTTAGATGGGGAAGGGGGGGTATTTTTGGTTCTGTACTAGGAGAGAGTTCTTGAATCAATGCTTTAGGGCTTAAGGTGAGTGAGTTCTGAAAGTGATTTTTCCTGGAACTGAGTGGTTGCTAATAATGAGGGAGGCCTTGACTTTGAGGAGTGCTTGAGGTAAGAGTCTATTACTTGATGAGGTTCCTGAGGTGCTGATTGGGTCCTGGAGGTCACTGTGCACCTGAGGTGAACGTCTCTTTGAGCTGAGGGGTTGCTTCAGGTGGCCGCAACCTTATGTCGAGTGAGTGCTTGAAGTGTCACTGTAGGAGTTGTGTTTACTGTATCTCCCTTCCGATACTCAATTTCTCAATAACTGACTGTCTGATCCAATGAGTTGAGTGGTCCTGTGAGTACCTGACTCTACACGTTGAGTGGTCCTGTGGTTCAGTGAGTACCTGGCCCCATGAGTTGATTGATCTCATGGTTCAGTGAGTAACTGAGTGGAGTGGTCCTGTGGTTCAGTGAGTATCTATGAGTTTAGTGGCACTATGTCTCAGTGAGTACATCAGATGAGTGGTCCTGTGGTTCAGTGAGTGCCTGACTACATGCGTTGAGTTCATGAGTTGAGTGGTCCTGTGGTTCAGTGAGTGCATGAGTTGAGTGGTCTTAGGGTTCAGTGAGCACCTGACTCCCTATGTTGAATGGTCCAGGGAGGACCTGACTGCATGATCCGAATTGTCCTGTGGTTCAGTGAGTACCTGACCCCATAAGTAGAGTGGCCTCATGGTTCATTGAGTACCTGAGTTTAGTGACCCTATGACTCAGTGAGTACATCAGTTGAGTGTTATGTTAAAAGATTTGTAAAGCGCTACGTATACCCTGGGGTGTCTTGGCGCTGGCTTAAAAAAAGAGCATAGGTGAAGCAGAGAAAGGACTAAAGAGTGAAAAGCCAGGTTTTTAGAAGCTTTCTAAAGACCTGCGGAGAGGGGGGGATCTACTGTGTGTCGGCAGGAGATTCCACTGTTTGTTGCTCCCGCAATGAAGCGTCTTCCACCCCATTTCATTTTATTGAATTTGAAAGCGGTAACTTTGTAGGATTCCATTGATCTGACGTTCCTGTTGGGGGCAAACCAGGAAATAGCTTGTCTCAGAAAACCAGGTCCTGTAGCGTGCAAGGCCTTATATGTGAGGCAGAGCGTAGTGTTTTGAATTTGATACGGCTCCTGGCCGTCAGCCGGTGCAAATCTTTGATGGTTGGGAGACGGAGTGGTGGTTAGGAGGGCAAGAAGTAATCTAGCGGTTGAGTTCTGCAGTGCCTGGAGTTTCTTAATATATTGTACCTGAAGATTAATGTATAGGCCGTTACAGTAATCCAATTTGGAGAGGATTAATGAGGATATGACTGTTTTTCTGGATTTGATCGGAAGAAAGTGTATAATTTATCTTATGATTCTGAGGGTATTATAAGAAGATGATAGGACTGCGTTGATTGCTTGCTAAAATTTAGCTTGTCACCGAGCATCACCCCGAGACTTTTGGCTTTTGTAGTGGGCAGGGGAAGCGTGCCCACTTCTGATGGCCAGCTAGCGGCAGACCAGAATTGGGGATTGTTTCCCAGAAGGATCACATCTGTTTCATCAGAATTAAGCTTGAGGGAATGCTTGCTCATCCGGGTGCCAATTTCTCTCATACAGTTGTGGAGCGGCAGGCTGGTGTAGTTGGCGTCATTAGCGGCAGATAAAGCAATCTGCGAATCATCCGCATATGAGGTGAGGATTGAATCAAAAGGGGCGAGTTCTCTTACAAATAAGTTAAAAAGGGTGGGACTGAGTGACGATCCCTGTGGCACTCCTGAGTGACGATCCCTGCGGCACTCCTGAGTGACGATCCCGCGGCACTCCTGCTCCTGAGTGACGATCCCTGCGGCACTCCTGAATGGCGATCCCTGTGGCACTCCTGAGTGACGATCCCTGTGGCACTCCTGAGTGACGATCCCTGTGGCACTCCTGAGTGGCGATCCCTAGTGTGATCCCTGCAGCACTCCTGAGTGACGATCCCGTGGCACTCCTGCTCCTGAGTGATGATCCCTGCAGCACTCCTGAATGGCAATCCCTGCAGCACTCCTGAGTGACGATCTCTGCGGCACTCCTGAGTGGTGATCCCGCGGCACTCCTGAGTGACAATCCCTGCGGCACTCCTGAGTGGTGATCCCGCGGCACTCCTGAGTGGTGATCCCTGCGGCACTCCTGAGTGGCGATCCCTGCGGCACTCCTGAGTGTCGATCCAGCGGCACTCCTGAGTGTCGATCCTGTGGCACTTCTGAGTGGCGAGACCTGCAGCATACCTGAGTGGCGAGCCCTGCGGCACTCCTGAGTGACGATCCCTGCAGCACTCCTGAGTGACGATCCCTGCAGCACTCCTGAGTGACGATCCCTGTGGCACTCCTGAGTGGCGATCCCTGCGGCACTCCCGAGTGGCGATCCCTGCGGCACTCCCGAGTGACGATCCGTGCGGCACTCCCGAGTGGCGAGGCCTGCGGCACTCCTAACTGGCGATCCCTGCAGCACTCCTGAGTGGCGAAGCCTGCGGCACTCCTGAGTGGCGAGCCCTGCGGCACTCCTGAGTGGCAAGCCCTGCGGCACTCCTGAGTGGCGAGCCCTGCGGCACTCCTGAGTGGCGAGCCCTGCAGCACTCCTGAGTGACAATCCCTGCGGCACTCCTGAGTGGCGATCCCTGCGGCACTCCTGAGTGATGATTCCTGCGGCACTCCTGAGTGGCGATCCCTGAGGCACTCCTGAGTGTCTATCCCTGTGGCACTCCTGAGTGGCGATCCCTAGTGGCGATCCCTGCGGCACTCCTGAGTGGCGATCCCTGTGGCACTCCTTTGTGACGATCCCTGTGGCACTCCACCAGGCAGAGAGAATGTGCTGTGGCTAAAGTTGTCCAGCGTCACTGTATTTTCACAGTTCTCCAGAAAGGATTTAAGTAGCTCCAAGGCGGTACTTTTTATGCCTAAGGCTTCCAGGCCTCCATGAGTTGAGTCCATGAGTTGAGTCCATGAGCTGAGTGGTCCTGTGGTTCAATGAGCTGAGTGGTGCCGGGGTTCAGTGAGTACCTGACTTCCTAAGTTGAATGGTTCAGTGAGTACCTGACTCCCTAAGTTGAGTGGTTCAGTGAGCACCTGACTCCCTAAATTGAGTGGTCCAGGGAGTGCCTGACACCATGAATTGAGTCCATGAGTTGAGTGGTCCTGTGGTTCAGTGAGTGCATGAGTTGTGTGGTCTCGGGGTTTAGTGAGCACCTGACTCCCTAAGTTGAGTTGTTCCATGACTGCCTGACTCCATAAGCAGATTGGTTCAGTTAGCACCTGACTCCCTAAGCGGATTGGTTCAGTGATCACCTGACTCCCTAAGCTGATTAGTTCAGTGAGTTCCTGACTCCCTAATTTGATTGGTTCAGTGAGTATCTGACTCCCTAAGTTGATTGGGTCAGTGAGTACCTGACTCCCTAAGCTGATTGGTTCAGGGAGTTCCTGACTCCCTAAGTTGATTGGTTCAGTGAGTACCTGACTTCCTAAGTTGATTGGTTCAGTGAGTACCTGACTCCCTAAGCTGGTTGGTTCAGTGAGTACCTGGCTCCCTAAGCTGATTGGTTCAGTGAGTACCTGACTCCCTAAGCTGAGTGCTCATGCTTTTTTTCTCTCCCCTCAGATACCCAGGCGCCCCAAAGTCCCAGCTCCGAGGCTCTGCCAGAGGCTGGTGCCAAGCCTAGTCGGAGGGACACGGAGCCCCCGGAAGGGTCGCGTGGCCAGTGGGCCCCTGATGCCAACACGCGGAAGAGCACACCCCACCTCAGCAGAGACCGCCGTGGGACCCCAAAGACCCCCAAAGAGGACCAAAGCGGCCACCAGGGTGGCAGAAGAGAGACCTCAGCTTGTGAGGGGCGGCCTCGGGGCCGCAGGTCAGAGGTCAGGGGGGAGAACCAGGCCCTGCCACAGCAGCCCCCCAGGGAGTGCAAGTCCCTCTCACCCCAGAGGGACAGGGTGTCGGGGACAGGGCCCCTCAGGGGTGCCAACAGCCTTCTGGGGCCCCGACTGAGGCCCTCGGTGGAGGCGGGCCCCTGGCTTGTGCCCAGCCCTGAGCGCCTTTCCCACACTCTCCGCAAGGGCGGCAGTCTCCCCCAGAGGCAGCGGGCAGAAGGGGGCTTCGCAGGGGGCTTCTTGGGCACGGAAGGTGGTGAGAGGGAGAAGTGGGAGGCCGTGTGGTAAGAGAGGGCCCCCTCCTGTCACAGGGCCCTCTGAGGGGCCACACTCCTGTCCCTCCACCTCTGAGGCACGGAGCCCTCCGTGGGGCCAGACTCCTGCCCCTCCACCTGTGAGACACAGGAGGCCTCCGTGGGGCCACACTCCTGTCCCTCCACCTCTGAGACACGGGGGGCCCTCCATGGGGCCACACTCCTGTCCCTCCACCACTGAGACACGGGGGGCCCTCCATGGGGCCACACTCCTGTCCCTTCGTGGGGCCACTCTCCTGTCCCTCCACCTCGGGGACAAGGGCCCTCCGTTGGGCCACACTCCTGTTCCTCCACCCCCAGCATACACTCCCCCTCCCTGACACACATCACTCTCACCCCATGCCTCTCGCTAGCTCTGTTTCTCTTTTCATACAATCTCTCTCTCTGTTTCTCTCTTTATGTCCGTCAGGCCCTCCCGAGCTCTCTCTTTTTATCTCCTTTGTATCACTCACTCTCTCCTGTCCTCTAACTCACTCCATCTCTCTCCCACTCCCGCCTCTCTCTCTTCTTTCACCGCACTCTGTCTTTCTCTCTCACACTCTTCTGCTATCTCACTCGCTCCGCCTGTCTCTCGCTGTCACCCACACACACCTCTCTCCTGCTCTCTCACTCTCTCAGCCTGTCTCTCGCTGTCTCTCACTCCCGCCTCTCTCTCCTCTTTCACTGCACTCTGTCTTTCTCTCTCACACTCCTCTCCTGCTCTCTCACTCTCTCCATCTGTCTCTCGCTGTCCCCCACACACACCTCTCCTGTTCTCTCTCTCCATCTGTCTCTCGCTGTCCCCCACACACACCTCTCCTGTTCTCTCTCTCCATCTGTCTCTCGCTGTCTCCCACACACACTTCTCTTTCTTCTTTCACCACACTCTGTCTTTCTCGCATTCTTCTCCTGCTCTCTCACTCTCTCCGCCTGTCTCTCGCTGTCCCCCACACACACCCCTCTCCTGTTCTCTCACTCTCTCCGCCTGTCTCTCGCTGTCCCCCACACACACCTCTCTCCTGTTCTCTCACTCTCTCTGCCTGTCTCTCGCTGTCCCCCCTCTCCGCCTGTCTCTCGCTGTCCCCACCCACACCCCTCTCCTGTTCTCTCACTCTCTCCGCCTGTCTCTCGCTGTACCCCACACACACCCCTCTCCTGTTCTCTCACTCTCTCCGCCTGTCTCTCGCTGTCCCCCACACACACTTCTCTCTTCAGTTGTCTCCCATCTCACTCTGTCCCCTCTCTCGTTGTCACCTGTCACTCATTCTCTTAGCAATATGCTGTTTTCTCTCCCATTTCTCTCTCGTTGTCTCTTCTCTCGCTGTCTCTCGCTGTCTGTCTCTCTGTCACTCTCTCTCATGGTTTCACCTCTCAGTGGGCAGGTCTATTGAGGAACCTTGGATTGCCCTGGGGGTTTGTTTCTGAAAAACAAAATATACCTGTGTGTGATGAACAGGGGGTTTTCTGTCAGACTGTGGCGGCTTTTTATGTCTCCTGTTCACAACCTTGGGATGTTAATGCCAGGGCTTAATTTGTAAAAGAATAAGTGCCGGGGCTCTCGTGAGGAGAACACTCAGCATCAACCACACATTGCCCATGCCATCCCTGCCAAAGATCATAACAACACAACTACTAACCATCACACTCCTACAAGTGACAATTCAGACTATTCCAGGCCCCCAAAGCTATAAGGGTGTATTGGGTGGCAGGCATCAGTCATTGTTAATGTATATTCAATTAATAAACAGCTGTTGTTGTGATCATCTCTAAATTAGGCAGACAGCGCCACCATGTGGCAGACTGTCACAAGAGCTGGTGGTGGCATTTAAGTGCCAGTGATGAACACCAGAAACAACAGGCTCAAATTTAGCACTAGTTATTGCCCTCTGACCCTTAACAGGCTGTGATTGGTCGGCCTTAGGCAGGAGGTTCCTAAGGGCAGAGCTGGCTGAGAATTCACTGTCAGAAACCAGGCAGTTCCCCCAACCCTAAGTGAGGGCGGTGACCACGGGTCTGGAGGGCCAGTAGCGTAACACAAAATGATAGGGCCCCCTTGCAGAATGGGCTCAATGGGGCCTCCTAAACAGTTGGGCCCCCTCCCTTCACTGTGTGGGTTGCTCAGGAAAGCAGAGTGGCTTTCCCGAGCGCTTAACTGTTTCTTATTCCATGCCATTGCACGCTTTCTGCAAGACATGCAATGGCATGGCTTAGAGCAGTGATACTCAAAGTACGGCCCGGGGGCCGCATGCGGCCCTCCTGACCTTTACATGCGGCCTCCTGGGCAGCAGCAGCACATACTCGACTCAGCACTAACATGAAAATAAAAAATGTTATTTATACAGCACAGTAAATTGCAGTTAGGGAAAGGAAGTAACTAGGCCTTTAACTTTAGGAACACCTTCATTTTTAATGACAGACACTAGATATACATGCTTTGCTTCCCCTACAACCAACTTTACACCCCCCGCTGGCATCACTGTGGCCCACGGTCACACCTTATACCAAACTTTGCGGACCCCGGGTAAAGGTTTGTGAGTACCCATGGCTTAGAGGGTGAGGGACCCCCCTCCAAAGCAAAAAACCCTGCACCCCCCCCCCCAGCACCGTGGGGGCTGCGGGGGCCTACGTTACGCCCCTGTGGAGGACGGGGACACTGCTCATTGATTGCAGACGTCCCACATTCAACTATCCCTAAACATCTCTGCTCCACCAGCACTTGCCTGGCATTTGCTCCGCCCCAGCCCTTACAGCTTATCAGAGGCTGCCCCGCACACCTTTACACGTGGGCAAGTCTAAACCTTCTGACAGGTGTGAATTCTGCTGCGGCGACCACCGTTCTGGACCCACAGAGCAGTGCCAGGGTTCCCTTGTATCTGAAATGTCTGGAAGAAGCAGTTGTGGCCCTGATGGGGGCTGGCCTGGACCACCCTCGTTTCCTGGACCCACTCTGGGCACGCCCCGTCCGGGAGCCTCAGGTGGGAGGTGGGTGCTGGTGGGCACTGAACTTTTGAGATCTTCTAGTGCCGTCACCAGTGATGACGCCTCCTACATGCAGCGCCCCCCCCCCTGAGTCATAGACAACAGGTGGTGGCCCGCGTCATGACATCACAGGCAGTGCCCCCCCTGAGCCATACACAACAGGTGGTGGCCCATGTCATGACATCACAGGCAGTGCCCCTCAGCCATAGACAGCCAGTAGTGGTCCGTATCATGATGTCACAGGAGCACCCTCCGAGCCATAGACAACAGGTGGTGGCCCACGTCATGACGTCACAGGCAGCGCCCCCCTGAGCCATAGACAACAGGTGGTGGCCCGTGTCATGACGTCACAGGCAGCGCCCCCCTGAGCCATAGACAACAGGTGGTGGCCCGTGTCATGACGTCACAGGCAGTGCCCCTCAGCCATAGACAGCCAGTAGTGGTCCGTATCATGATGTCACAGGAGCACCCTCCGAGCCATAGACACCAGGTGGTGGCCCGTGTCATGACGTCACAGGCAGCGCCCCCTGAGTCATAGACAACAGGTGGTGGCCTGCGTCATGACGTCACAGGCAGCGCCCCCCTGAGCCATACACAACAGGTGGTGGCCCATGTCATGACATCACAGGCAGTGCCCCTCAGCCATAGACAGCCAGTAGTGGTCCGTATCATGATGTCACAGGAGCACCCTCCGAGCCATAGACAACAGGTGGTGGCCCGTGTCATGACGTCACAGGCAGCGCCCCCCTGAGCCATAGACAACAGGTGGTGGCCCGTGTCATGACGTCACAGGCAGCGCCCCCCCTGAGCCATAGACAACAGGTGGTGGCCCGTGTCATGACGTCACAGGAGCACCTCCCGAGCCATAGCTTTCTTGTATATAACATTGAAAATGCTTCTGTTCTGAAATGATGAGACTGTGAAAGAACTATAACGAGTCTCTTTGAAGTTACATCAAAGGCAGTGAAGGGTGGTGCTGCTGCAGAGTTAAGATTTGTTTCACCCTGGGGGTGAGGACAAAAATGGAGATCCCGATAGGGACCCTTCTCAGCACCTGCTTTTTAGAACTGCGGGTGCTGAGCAATGGCAGGACCCGGCCCACTTAAAGCCCTGCCCCCACCCCCACTGGATTCACACAGAGCAGCTCTTGGGTGTCAGTGGAACTCTACATAACCCCCTCCCCACATATAGGAATACCCACCACGTGACTCTGCCCCAGCCCTGCCGGCCTGTTGGTCGTGTTCATGATTTCCTTCTAATCCAGGCCTTCTCTGTTCTTCATCCGTCCTCCCTCCTTACCCTCTGCTCTCCTCTTCACTATCCTGTCACCACACTCCTCTCACCGTCTCTCCCTCTCTTTCTCTCCAGTACCACCTGCACCCCGGGCCCCCCAGCCCCTCGGCCCCCTTCGGGCCCCTACCGAGGTCAGGGGTCTTCTGTGCTTTTCACAGACCTACTTCAGTATTTCTAGCAGAGTTGATGTATATTTTTAACTAACTTTATCAGTAAAATCTTGTATTCACATCCTGTGTCTGGTTCCTTTTGTCTCGGGGACACGGGTGTGGGTGGAGTGGAGCTGAGCCTGTATAGGTGGGGCAGAGCCTATATAGGAGGGCAGAGCCTGTATTGGGGGGCAGAGCCTGTATCAAAGGGGGCGGATCCTGCATGAAGAGTCAAAGGCTGTAAGGGGGAACAGAGCGTCAATGAAGTGGGACAGGACCTGTATGAAGGTTCAAAGCCTGTATTAAGGTGGGGGGAGGAAGTAAGCTTCTACAAGGGGGGCTGCGCCTCTATGTAGGGGGACAGGGCCTGTATGAAGGGGATTTCAAGGCGTCTGTGAGAGGGAAGGAGTCTGTAGAAATGTGGGCAGAGCATGTACAATGGGACAGAGCCTGTAGAAAGCTGGAAAGAGCCTATATGAAGGGGGCAGAGAATGTGTGAAAGGGGACAGAGCCTAATCTATGGGTTGTAGAGCCTGTATGAAGGCGCAGACCCCACAATTTGCAGTAGATGGCCCCTGTATGCTCTGCATCTGGTTCAGGGCGCACCTGCCCCCTGTGCGGCGCTACCTGTGCGATAGCCCTCTAGACTGCCTGCCTTGCATGTAGATTAAGGATGCACCAATCCCACAGGAGACCTTGGATTTCACCATTAGGAAGAAGAACCAGAAGGTAAGTACAAGAAAATAATAAGAATGGATAAGTAGGAACAGGGTCTCAAATCGGGTGCTGTGGGGTAGCGAGGCATCTCACCGGGGACCCTCCCACTCCCTTAAGGATGCCCCCTCACCAGCTCTGCACAAGTACTGCGAGTGGGACGGTGAAAACGCCTGGTGAGATGACTGTCTCCCCCCGCCCAGACCAGTGGTTGTTTCCAGACCTAGCCTCCACAGTCCAGGGAGGGAGAAGGAAGTGCCTGGGATGGGAGGAGCCTTTGGGCACCAGACCTGCTCAAAAATGGCCCTTGGGTCAGAGCAATCCACAGCCAGGGGGCCGCTGCCCCACACAAAAACAAGATCAAGCGCAGTGTGCCACTCTTGTTTCAAAAACATAATATTTAAAAAGGCAGCTGGGTTTGCCGGCCAAAATAAAAGCAAGGCGCGCAGCTGCTATAAAGATCAAGCGCGGCGTGCCGCACTGCATGAAAAAATACAATTTTGAAAAAAAAATATTTGGGCGAGCCGCGCAATAAGAAAGGCACGCAGCCGCCATTGTTCAAGATCAAAGGGTGAATGCCAGTCTGCTTACAAAAGTTTGGCGAGCCGCGCATAAGAAAACTAACATTGTGCGTCTGCCATTGTTAAAGGTGAAGCACGGCATGACGCGCTGCTATGCTCCGATAAAGTCATTAGAAAAATAGTGCTCACAAAGTGTAAATTACAGCTCACGAGTAACAACACATGTAACAGGGGCAGTCCTCATGGGAGGGTACAGCATGAGAAAAGACGGTACTAAGGAGGGACTAGTAAAGATATTAACCAAAGAAACAAAAGCATTTGGAAAAGACAGTCAAAGGAGCCAATTAAAATCATGGGCAGAGCTTAAAGCCCATATCCTGAATACAGCATGTCTCAAAGAGATAGCGCAAGCGCTGCCGAGGCGAGACCCACAAACCCACTAAAGCATCGGCACAAAGTTGTGGGAGAGGGTCTGGAGCCCAGCTGAAGAAAAACAAGGGGACGGTACACATATAAAAATAACACGATCAATGACCTGACATGACACTCAACAGTAATACACACCAGCAAGAATGAAGGCAGGAAAGGGGCGGGGCAGGGGGAAGGGATGTAAATGATCATAGGGGAAATAGGGAAGTCAGGACTGCGATCAGGAAGCAGAATTTAGAAATGGCACTATGAGAGTTGCACCTTCAATCTAATGGAGAACTCAAATGCGCTCTACTATACAGCAGGTTGTTTGAAGCACAAAATGTTTTTCTTTTGCCTCCTCTATCACCGATACAAATAAGGGAGGAGCTTAGAACATTTCTATTCTTCCATATATTTGTCAAATACATTTATGTTCCGTTTCAATTTGTTTTTAAACTGTGAAATGTATTTGTAATTGTTTTGCCTTCAACCAAGCTGCACTAGTGTGGCCAGACTCTGGTGAGCACAGATAGGAGGCGATAATACTTTAATAAGGCCATTCTTCTCAAGCAATGCTCCCCTCTGCTGGTCTGAATCCGGTACTGACACAGGGATATTGTATGTATTGTAATTGCATTTATATAGCGCTTACTACCCCTGACGAGGCGTCGAAGCGCTTTTTCGGCGAGTAGCACGCTACTCCGGGACCCATAGAGGATTAGTGTTGAATTAGTATAGTGAAACATGCAAGTACATTTTAAGTGGTGGATAGGTTAGTCAGTTATTTGGATTTGGAATGATAGCAGAAGGATAGAGGAGGAAAAAAGGTTTGTATTTATATAGCGCTTGTTACCCCTGATGGGGTGTTGAAGCACGCTACTCCAGAAGCCCATAAAGGATTAGTCGTGAATTAATATGGTGAAATATGAAAGTAGTTTCAGTGGTGGATATTAGTCAGTTATTTGGAGTGAGAAGGATAGCGGAGGGATAAAAGGGAAGAAAGGTTTGCATTCATATAGCACTTGTTACCCCTGATGGGTGTTGAAGCGCTTTTCTGGAGAGTAGCACGCCACTCCGGAACCCATTAAGGATTAGTGTTGAAAATTAGTATAGTAAAATATGAAGTAATTTGAGTAGTGGATATGTTATTCAGTTATTTGGGTAGAGAAGGGTAGGTGGCGGGATAGAAGAGGGAAAGAGGTTTGTATTTATATAGCGCTTGCTACCCCTGATGGGGTTTTGAAGCGCAAGTAGCACGCTACTCTGGAACCCATAAGTATTAGTGTTGAATTAGTATGGTGAAACATGAAAGTAATTTTAGTGGTGGATATGTTAGTCAGTTATTTGTATTGAGACGGGTTGGGGAGGGTAGAAAGGGAAAAGGTTTGCATTTATATAGCGCTTGTAACCCTGATGGGGTGTTGAGACGCTTTATTGGCGAGTAGCACGCTACTCTGGAACCCATAAAGGATTAGTGGTGAATTAGTATAGTTGAAAATGTAATGTGATAATTGAACATGTTAGTCTGTTAATTTTGATTGAAAAGGATAGTGGAGGGATAAAAGAGTGAAGGATTTTTTTTTTTTTAGGTCTTAGCAGTAGGAGGAGGCTTTTGGATGAGTAAAAGGGAGTTTTGGAGGGGAGGAGTCAGAGGGAAGAGTTTAGAAAGGTTTGTTTTGGGGATCGGTATAGTAAAAGAGGTGTCAGATGATGCAAGGAGGGGTAGAGTAGGAGAGAGTCTAGAAAGGGTTATTTTGGTGGTCATAGTAGTGGTATGGGGTTTGGGATAAATGAGAGTGTGGATGTAGAGGATATATTGATAAATGTATAGGATGAGAGATAGGGTAGTGCATTGGAAAGAGCAGTAGAAAGAAGTTTGAGATGAGTCAGAAGGTTGGGCTAGAAGATATATTGAGGGAAGTATAGGCTGAGAACTAGGGTAGTGCCTTGGAAATGCTAAATTAGAAGAAAGTGATAAATATATAGATCCATAAATACATTGAAAGTATATAGATACATAAAGGAGGTAAGTATATGCAGATTAAAGATATTGATAGAGGTACAGGATGAGAAATAGGGTAGTGCATTGGATATGCTTTTTCAGGAGAAAAGTAAAAGACACAGATCCAAGTACATGGAGGTACATAGATGCACAATGGAAGTTAGTACATGTCGACCAAAGATGATATTTATTTATTTATTATTATTATTATTATTATTTTTCTCTCAACAACATATTTATTCTACATGTTTATACAAAGCAATACACAAAGATAGGTACATGTCTATAGTGAAAACAAATGCTTATATACAGAGGGATATGCTGTAAATTTCTGTTTGCGTATGGTGCTTATGTGGGGAAGAGCCAATTCTTGAGTAGTTTTCTAAAGATAAGGTGGCTGTCGGTGGATCTTATGTTGGGGGGTAAAGAGTTCCATAGTTTGGCTGCTTGAACAGAGAAGGATGTGCCACCCATGGTTTTTTTCTTGTATCTTGGGATTTTGAGGCGAGATGCTCCTTTAGAGCGGAGGTTCCTCTGTTGAATGTGTTTGGTGATTTTATTCCTGATGAAGAGCGGTCCCATTCCATGTATTGCTTTGTGGGTGATACAAAGCAGCTTGAACGTGGATCTTCTGGCAACCGGTAACCAATGCAGGGCTTTCAAGGCAGGTGAGATGTGGTCTCGCGGTTTGATATGCAAGAGTATTCTGGCAACCGAGTTCCGAATCCGTTGTAGTCTTTTCATGGTTGTTAAAGGTGATCCGTGGTAGAGGCTATTGGCGTAATCGAGTTTGGACAGAACAAGGGAGATGGTAGCCTGGACCTTGTGCGGAAATCCCAAATGAGGGAAAATTCGTCGCAGCGTTTTTATAGTGACAAAGCTTGATCTTGCTAGTTTGTCCACTTGGGCATTCATCGACAGCTTGGAGTCCATGGTCATTCCGAGGTTTCTTACTTCCTTCGATACTTTAGGTGGTGATCCCAGTTCATTAGGCCATGCGGCAAGTGGGTTGTAATGTTTCCAATCGCCACACATGAGTATTTCCGTTTTTGAAGTATTCAATTTGAGATGGCTCCAAGTCATCCACTGATCCACGGCTCTGAGACAGCTGAAAATTGGTGATTTTCCAATGTCTTTGGGGCATTCCAGTTGAAGGAGTATTTGCGTGTCATCTGCATAGTTATAGCACGTGAGGTATATGAGTTAATAAAATGTGCTGGGGATGCTTGTAACATTATCAAACTATTAAAAAAAAAAAAACATCCATGGAGCAGCCAAAGCAGGACCCCACTGGATCATTTCTGGTAACACAACCATCATACATGTACTCACCATTGTACAAGAATGTTCAAAATAGCACCCTGTCAGTGTGTATGTTGGTGAACAGCACAACCATCCTACATGTATTCACCATTGTACAAGAATGTTCAAAATAGCCCGCTGTCAGCGTGTATGTTGGTGAACAGCACAACCATCATACATGTATTCACCATTGCACAAGAATGTTCAAAATAGCCCGCTGTCAGCGTGTATGTTGGTGAACAGCACAACCATCATACATGTATTCACCATTGCACAAGAATGTTCAAAATAGCCCGCTGTCAGCGTGTATGTTGGTGAACAGCACAACCATCATACATGTATTCACCATTGCACAAGAATGTTCAAAATAGCCCGCTGTCAGCGTGTATGTTGGTGAACAGCACAACCATCATACATGTTTTCACCATGGCACAAGAATGTTCAAAATAGCCTGCTGTCAGCGTGTATGTTGGTGAACAGCACAACCATCATACATGTATTCACCAGCTAAGAATGTTCAAAATTGCCCGCTGTCAGCGTGTATGTTGGTGAACAGCACAATCATCATACATGTATTCACCATTGCACAAGAATGTTCAAAATAGCCCCGTCAGCGTGTATGTTGGTGAACAACACAACCATCATACATGTATTCACCATTGCACAAGAATGTTCAAAATAGCACGCTGTCAGCGTGTATGTTGGTGAACAACACAACCATCATACATGTATTCACCATTGTACAACAATGTTCAAAATAGCACCGTCAGGGTGTATGTTGGTGAACGACACAACATCGAACGTGGTACACTCCAGTACTAAGGATACAAACGTGGTCTCTGCTCCTCAGTGTTATTAACATGTGTACACTCCATGCACAGAGATATGAAATAAGGTATTTCGAGATGCACGGAAGAATAATGGAAAACCTTGAAGACGGTCCTTTTAAACATAGTCTCTCTCTGTTCAAGTAGTGCAAACTCATATTAAATAACACTCCAAATGCATAGAAAAAGAAAGTAAAACACCCTTCTGTCTACAAAAATGTCCTAACATTAATTTTTGAAATATAAAAAAGATGAGAATACAGCTCTAAAACATGATGGTGGACATATGATGGTGGACATATGATGGTGGACATATGATGGTGGACATATGACGGTGGACATATGACGGTCGATATATGATGGTGGACATATGATGGTGGACATATGATGGTGGACATATGATGGTGGATATATGATGGTGGACATATGATGGTGGACATATACAGGAACATCTCTTGATTATTTTGTTTTTAGTGACGCAACGTCTTAAGGTACTTTTCTGGTCGTTTTTGTAAAGCAAATTTCCATACAAGCTTTAAAAAACTATTGCTTTCAAGCACTGAACAAAAACACTGCACAAGACTATACATCATACATGCTAACATTTCGGATTTGGGCGATAACGTCCATACCATTTATACAAAATGGCTCCATTTCGACATTTCTTTTCTAAGAAAACTTCCACTTCAACGGAAGTCAATCGGGAACTTAATTTCCCCATGATCTATTCCAAAAGTCCCTTTTCACTGCTCCCAAATGTTAGCCTACATCACACCTATTGTCCTCTAAGGGCGGGCTGCGCCAGAGAATATGCCAACATTTACATTACACCTTCATGAACCCACGTCTGCTTCTCTTTTTATCAACCACACCAATTACCATTTTTTGCTCGAAATTAAAGCTCTACGTACCCCGCCCTGTTGTAACCTCTCTTTTTACACTTTTGTTCCGTCGACTATTGGAACCCAGATGGACTCTTACAACTCTCAGACTTACAGTGAAAAAGAGTCCGCTCCAACTTAATGTCCGGCACCTGGAGTGTCCTGAGCCCGGAGTGTCCCGAGCCGTCCTCCTAGAAGTTCGGCCGCAGGGTTAGCTCGACTTAAAACACACACACCACTGAGAAGGCACAGGTGGACAGGCCGAGGCACCACCAGAAATAACACACTGTTCACCTGAGACTTTCCCGAAAAAAAGCTAGACTAACCTTGCGGCCGCCATTGTCCCGGGCTGCTTGGAAAGTGAAAGCGCGCATGGCACGCTGAATGTTGCAGGAAACCATGTTGTACCTGCAGTAGGAGAAACTATTTAAAGAAAATAGTGCTTACAGACTAAATAAGACATACTGTGTAACAACAGAAGTAAAAGGGCCAGTCCTCATGGGAGGTTACAAATGAAGACAAGGCAGTACTAAGGATGGACTAACAAGCCTTTTAATGAATCAGAAGCCAGCATTTAGGAAGGACAATGACACAATACCATACAAGCCAATGACATATATGGGCAGAGAGTGGGCGGGGCTTCAAGTCCAGACTCAAATACAGCATGCCTCGCAGAGCAGAAGATGCGCTGCCCAGGCTCGAACTAAAAAATGGGGGCATATTTACAAGAAAATGACGCTGCCGGTTTTAGGGTTGTTGGGGCCCAGGGCGGAATGGGAGAGGCCCCCCCTAATTTGCATACGGCATGACATCACATTAAATACTATAAATTGACTATTACAAAAAAATTAACAGAGCACAGCCACTGTATAGTATTATAACTGACCTTGTAGTCAGTTTATTTTTTAATAAGCCCAAATTAATATAAAGTTTATAATACAAAACAAATTATTATTATTCTCTCTACATTTTCTGTTTCTATTTTTCTGCTTCTCTTCTCCTTCTCTTCTTAAATTCTTCCCTTTGTGGTTTATACTATATTTTCTTTTTCTCTTATTTTTCTTGGTGCCTTGTTTTGTGTTATTTATCACGGATGACACAAATGTGTTTTGTGTAATTTTAATCACATTCTGTAGCTGGTCTTTGTAGAATATATGGTCTTTCTTTTCACTGTTAACGAGTGACATGCATTTAAAAAGGCATTAAATTTACAATACTATATATACAATATTGTATATCAATTTGAATATTGTTTCTACAGCCTTGAAAAAGTCGTATAAACGACAAAACACGTGTCGGCTGTCTTCATCTGCGATACGCACTTCGTGTCAACGAAATCAAGACTTTTCAAAGATTACTTGCCTTTTGTATTAATTTCTATGAACATTTTGTTTTGTATTATAAACTTTATATTAATTTGGGCTTATTAAAAAATAAACTGACTACAAGGTCAGTTATAATACTATACAGTGGCTGCGCTCTGTTAATTTTTTTGTAATTGTATTGTGTATGGGAAAGGATTTCATTTTTTTCCATATAGTTTAACACTGATTAATGGCACAGTGTCTTACATTGAGCACGCTTAGATTACTATTAGTCTCTTAATAACACTGGGGGAAGACATAACGGAGGTGCTGGCTAGGTCTCTCTTTACCACTGCCATTTGTTCTAGAACCCTTTACTATAAATTGACTAATAACCCTATGGCATTATTGAAGGGATTCTGCAGGAAGCAACTTTACTGATGCAATATCAATAAAAGAACAGAAAGATAATTGCACTGATAATTTAAAAACCATATTAAGTGGAAATACGTTACATTATTCACTCTGGCCCAGGTTTCTACAAAACATATATCTTTACTCCAATGTTGACATTTTTCTTGGCTAGTACGTTATTCTATGTCTAGGTATGTGGTATTTATATAATGTTAACCATAAGACAAAGGCAGTGAAGAGCTGCAGAGGGTAAAATACTCACTCAATGTGTGTGAGAAGGGGTCTGTGCTTAGGCGGCTGTTATAACATCATGGTGAGTGTTCTTTAAAGAGCTCAGCGTTCGGCTGTTTCCTAAATTGGAGCTGGGTTGGGAATGTGCAGACGGATACATTCCAGATCCTTGGTGTATGGACGGAGAGCATCTTTTGCCTTGTTTTTGGCACTTCTTGTCCCCCTGCTGAAGGTGTCCTGGCTGTCGGTGTGCGGAGAGACCCTGGAGATTGTAAGCTGGACATCCAAGCAGGCAGGGGTGCTGGCCGCCAAGGGGGGCCGACGGAGTTCCATCAGGGTGGGTGACGTGGGCATATGTCTCCAAGCCCTGATGAGGCATGGTGCAGCATGTAAAATGCCCTTAAGGGGTGGTAAGTGTGGCTTAAAATTTCAATATAGTTTCCCAGATACCCAATGCGAGAGAAGGTGTGAGGCACAGAGGAAGTTTGAGCAAGAAATACATGAAAAGAAACAGAACTTATGAAAATAGCTAGAGTCCTATCGGAGGCGTCACTCAAGTCACTCTAGAATTAAGCAATGAGTTCTGATACATTCACATTTTTATTTAAAATGTTATAAAACACAAGCTAAACCCAGGGAAAGGGCACCTGAGTGCGGCACAAACAAAGCATTATTATTTAGGGGTTTCTCTGACAGTAATGAGAATTCTGGGATTTTTCATCCCGAACCTATATTGGTAAATGTGAATCTACCAGAATGCAATGATATGTAGGCTAAAAGATTTTATTGGCACGTCCCTGAGCCATGTCTACAAGACCCCTGCCAACCCCTTCTACAGCCTTTAAAAGTTCTAATACTATTGGTGTAATCTGTCTTGTATTTACACTACTGCCCCATTATTCCCTTCCCTCCTCCTTGGTTCCTTCCCTCTTTGGAACCCCTCCTCCTGGGCAGCAATGGAATGTTCCTTCAGGAGTTCAATTAGAATGTTGGTGCTCTCAGGCATTTGAGGAGAGTGGATGACCAGAATAGAGAAGCTTCTCAACTTACCTGGTGGTGGATCTCCTTTATTTCAACTTTTAACACTGGCGACGATCCTGCGCAGGGGGCAGCTGGTCATCTCCCCTTTCAGTACTCTCTCCAAGCTTTCAAATACATGGGACTTCCAGTGCAAGTGCAGCATTCCTGGTTAGATCTACTGTCCTGTCAGCTTATTTTGCCTACGTTTTTGCGGAACATATCTTCGAGTAGCCCTCCCTGGAAATCTGCTGCAACTCTGAAATCTACATTGGCATACCCTTCCTTTGTGTGCCCCATCTTATTCCTACTGTGGTGCCCAGGGCCGGACTGGCCGTAGCGGGCACCGGGCGTTTCCCCGGTGGGCCGCCAGGTTGGGGGCCGGTTTTGGGCCCCTGGGGGCCGTTTGTTTTACCGGGGGCCGGCAATATCGGCCTCCTGTAACAAAATCAGCCGCAACCGGCCCTTTCAAACAGTTCGGCCACACACCCCCTGCCCCCCAGGGGGGCCGGCCGAGCAGTTTGCCAGGGCCGACTTCGGTTCCCAGTCCGGCCCTGGTGGTGCCAAGTGGAGTTTGGGCGAGTTCTATACAGCGTTTCAATTCATACGTCTATTCACCTGCCGACTGTCAATCTCTGCTATTTCTCCCACTCACCAGCGGGTTTCCCTCTGTAAGGAAGGCACAGCCCCCAAGTGGAGTTCGGGCGAGTGTGGACGCCTTCTATTCACGCCTCATCCGGTGACAACCCTTCGGCTTTCCTGTCACTTGCCGGCTGCCGGTGCTCTGCT
Organism: Calotriton arnoldi; assembly: GCA_963921515.1. Classification (NCBI taxonomy): domain Eukaryota; kingdom Metazoa; phylum Chordata; class Amphibia; order Caudata; family Salamandridae; genus Calotriton; species Calotriton arnoldi. Next base: position 2,181,082 of record CAWUFW010000916.1, read on the forward strand.
GTGCTCTCGCACACCCCAGCCGTTGTGGTTCGCACCCGCGAACGAAGGCACGGCCCCTCTTCCACCTTCATCGAGGACGCTATCCTGTTGGCACTGAGAGGTGTGGTGCAGTGGCCAGGGAAGCTGACTTCGGAGCACAGGGTTCACGGTTTGATCCCCGGCTCCGGCGGCAGCTCAGCTCAGCACCATGTGACTCTGGGCAATAGCTCACTTAATTTCCACTACGGCCCCCAGCGCCTTGAGACCCGTAAGGGTGAGTAGCTGCGCTATATAAAAACGGACTTACATTTTTTGATGTGCGCTGAAGAGTTCTTGACGAGCCTCTGCTCCTCCTTCACTCAGCTGTTTCTGCTGAGGTGAAGACGCTGATCATCGCTACGTGCAGCCCCCCAGCACCGCCCTACGTCCTTGAGGAGATTTCCTGTCAGAATCTGCGCTCCAGCTCCTCCACAGCCGAAGAACGTGACTCCTCAACCACGCTGATCGCCTAAGACTCCCTCGCAGCGGTTATGGGAAAGTATTCCTCTCATTTTCTTTATCAGCACAAGTAAGGCGATCCGCTACCCGCTGACTTTTACTTTTCTGCGCTGCATGCATAAAAAGTTTCTTCTTAGCGGCTCATAAAGAGATTCCCATTGAGCCCTCGATTTCCCTCAAGCACATTCTCTGCATCTCTCAGAGCAGTACATTTTCTGAGGAGCAGCTTTCGCGCTACGCTTCCGCTCATTTCTCCTCAGAATAGCTCTGCCTTACCCTCAATTGAGTTTCTCTAGAACTGCGCTGAGCCTCGTACCATTTCTTCGGTGCCTTCACGGTGATACGCACGCCAAATATTTGCGTGTCACTTTACCCTCTTCCATCAATGACCCTTTACTTTTGTGTGCCTTCACGGTGATACGCACACCAGTAAATGTGTGTCACTTTACCACTGCAGCCTTCGGTGACCTCTCTCTGACTTCCAGCCTTCACCAGTGTGACACGCACACCTTCTGACTCTGGCTACTGTGACTATCGCAAACAACTATTGCATTTCTCCTCTCATTTTATTGTGGCCATTGTCTCTGGGAGTTTCTTTCCTCACTATTCCAATAGTAATTTTTTTCTCCATTTAAGCATTGTGTCATATTTATTCACTGACTAGTCTCCTCTCTGAGCATGGCAACCACTGGAATGAGTCGACCCTCATTATTCTTAAATGAGTGTGGGGAGCCTGAAATCCACTGGAAAGATTGGATAAAGTTGTTTGAATCGTATTTAACCCGTTCCGTGCGCGCGTCGGCCAACGGCCGTCGCGAGCACTACCTCGCTAGTGCTGCGCACGTCCGTTGGCCGACGCGGCCCCGCCCACTCAATAGAACTCCCGCACCGCGGCGGAATTTGCGCCGCGGTTAAGGAGTTAATTGCAATGGGGGGGGGGTGGAAGTTTTCTGCAGTACGTAAGCAACATATCTTGTTGCATAATCTGGGTATACAGGGTCGCAAAATATATGAAACATTACCAGAACCAGAAATTGAGGATGATGATGTGATAGATGTGTATGATGTCACATTAATGAAATTAGAAATTCACTTTGGAGACAAAGTCAATGTAGTCCTTGAATGCCATAAATGTTTTAGTCGCGTTCAAGGTAAACATGAATCTGTTAACAATTATGTTGCAGCATTGAGGGGACTGGCTCAATTTTGTGATTTTGGGGAACTTAATGACTCTCTCATAAGAGACCAATTGGTTAGATGTACGAAGAACAGCAGGATCCAAGAAAAGTTACTTGCTAAGAACCCCACACTCAGAGAAGCAATTACCTTAGTGCAATCCATTGAGCACACAGCCAAGTGTATGAAAGAAATGAAAGTTACAGAGGAGACAGTGGCTTCAGTTCAAGTAGAGGAAATACAAAATTAAGTTCTTAAAGTAAAAAATAAGGATACCTACGTTAACAAACCCACTAGAGAAAATAGTGGCTTAAAATGTTTCCAATGTGGAAGTAATAACCACCTGGCCAACAGTTTACAATGTTCTGCCCAAAATGTTACCTGTAAAAAATGCAATAGAAGGGGACACTTTGCAAGAGTATGCAGGGATGGGGAAAACAACCAAGTTAAATTGGTGAATGTGGAGAGTGAGCACCGCCAAAAGTTTGTATTCCAGGTGAAAGATGAGGAGAATACCTCCAAACCAGACTACCCCAAATGTATGGTTTTCCTTAATAATAGGCCAGTAGAAATGTTTGCAGACTCCTGTTCCCCATTTACATTACTTAATCATTCTGATTTCAAATATGTGTTGGGTACTTCAGGGACAGAAATGTGTAAGCCAGACATATCTCCAGAAGGATATACCAAAGATCCCATACCACTGGTGGGCATGATAAAAGTCCATGTAAATTTTAAAGGCAGATCCACTATGGGTAAAATATACATCGTGGAGAAGGGTTCCAACCTTCTCGGTTGGCAACACCAGAAGGAGTTGGGCATCATACTTGACCCTAACAACAAAGACCAAGTTATACTTGTTGAGGATTCTAATAGTGAGAGTAAACTGTGTAAAGAATTTCCTAAATTATTTGTAGATGACCTTGGATTGTTGAAGGATTTCCAACATATGATCAAAGTAAAAGAGGGAGCCAAACCTATAGTACACAAACCATGCCCTGTTCCTCTCCTTATGAGAGAACCCCTAAAAAAGGAGTTAGATAAATTGTGCGAGATGGGTGTTATCCAACCCATAGAATCCTCTGATTGGTTGGCGCCCATCGTCATAGCAGCCAAAGCTAGCGGGGAAGGCATTCGCCTCTGTGTAGACCTGCGCAGCTTTAATGAGAACATATGGGTAGAGAGATTTCCCCTCCCCAATATAAATGAGATGTTGAGCACCATGGGAGAGTCCAAAGTCTTTTCTGTCATAGACTTATCCATGGCATACCACCAAGTGGAACTTCACCCAGAGAGTCCAGACCATTAACGGCTTTCACTTCTCCTTTTGGGGCATACATGTTTATGAGGATGCCTTTCGGACTGGCCTCTGCGGTGGCAGTCTTCCAGAAAATGATGCAACAAATCCTTAAAGGCATCACTAACACCCTATGTTTTCAGGACGACATACTTATCCATGGGTCATCAGTTGAAGACCATGACCGTGTCTTCAAGGCTGTATGTGAGAGAGTGTTGGATGCTGGAATTACAGTCAAACCTGAGAAATGCAAAATCAGGGTGAGCTCGGTGGACTACCTTGGCCACACCATTTCACAAGACGGTTGTAGACCCAAACATAGTTTCATCCAAGCCTTTAAGGATGCTCCTTACCCTAAAAATAAAGAGGAGCTCAAATCCTTCTTGGGCCTTATTGAATATATGGCCAAGTTTGTAAAAAAAAATTCTGATAAATGTGAAGGGCTACGTGAATTGCTGGGAAAAACAAAGAATTCACATGGGAAAAAGAACACAGCTTATTGGTAAACAAGTTAAAGGAGGAGATCATCGCCTCTCCAGCTTTTGGATCTTTTGATCCTAAAAAGAAAACTACATTAACCACTGACGCATCCAACAAGGGTTTGGGTGCCTCATTATCCCAGAAAGGGGAGGGGGTGAGACCATTATAGCCTTTGCTTCCCGGTCCTTGAGTTCAGCCGAACGTAATTACTCAGTTATCGAGAGAGCAGCATTAGCATGCTTTTGGGCTGTCATCCATATTAAATTCTATCTGTGGGGTACCAGATTTACCATCTGTACTGACCATAAGCCATTAACATTCATGTTCTCCTCCAAGAAGGTTCAGTGCGGCTCCCCACGCATATCCAAGTGGGTCCAAGGGCTGGAAAACTTTTGCTTTAAAGTAGAGTACTTGCCTGGGGTAGAAAATATTGTAGCCGATTACCTGTCAAGGTCCCCATTAAATCTATCTCTCCAAGAAGAGAACTTAGATGTACCCATCCTTGCCATACAGCTACCATCATTGACTGTAGAGGAATGGGGAGAGAGCATGAAGAAAGATACCAACATGAGTACCCTCAAGAACCTAATTGTGAATGGGTGGCCTGAAAAATGTAGTGATGTTGCTGACGAAATGAAAGAGTATTGGGAGGTAAGATTTGAATTGACACTTATAGATGACAAAGTGTATCGCAATGAGAAAATTGTTCCTCCTTCTGACCTCTGTAATAAAATAATTAGGCTTTCCTGTTTTCAGTTTCTATTTTTGGTAAATTCTGGTGGGGTTTTTTCAGTGTTTTCAAGTGATTTCAATACCTTAAAAAACAAGCATTGGCATAGCCAATAGGTCTCGCCTTTGGGGCCTTATAAGTGTTTAGCCAGAGCTATTGACTTTGCCAATGTCTTCAAGCTGTGCTGTAGAGAAGTGTGGCTGCTGTGCGGCATGCTGAAAAGTTATAATAAAAAGTGTCAGAAGCATTTTTGTTACTTTATATATGACCAAGAAGGCATTATGTAAAACTGAACGACCATATTAAAAAAGTATTTACAATAAAAAATGTCCTCAGTTTTCTTTTGTTCTTGCAATGCTGGCAACTTGTTTCTGCCTATTGCAATGGTTGTTTGTTAAAGCTTTTTTTTTTGAGGGGCATAAACAATCGGAGGGTGAAGGTTGGGAACTAGTACCTGTATTATAACACTAGCAGCGGCCAGACGCTAGGGGAGAATCAACAGATGCCAGATTCCGAGAGCAGGCTGAGGTGGTGCTGAGTGATGCTGAGGTGGTAGTGGTGGTGGTGGTGACTGTTGCGGAGACGATGCTGAGGTGTTGCCGAGCCATGCTGCGGCGGCACCGAGTCATCCTGCGGCGGCGCCGAGTCATCCTGCGGCGGCGCCGAGTCATCCTGCGGCGGCGCCGAGTCATCCTGCGGCGGCGCCGAGTCATCCTGTGGTGGTGCTGAGTGATGCAGTGTTGGCCCTGAGTGATGTTGTGGTGCCGCGGAGTGATGTTGTGGTGGCGCGGAGTGATGTTATGGTGGCGCGGAGTGATGTTGTGGTGGCGCGGAGTGATGTTGTGGTGGCACGGAGTGATGTTGTGGTGGCGCGGAGTGATGTTGTGGTGGCGCGGAGTGATGCTGTTGTGGCGCTAAGTGATGCTGTTGTGGCGCTAAGTGATGCTGTTGTGGCGCTAAGTGATGCTGTTGTGGCGCTAAGTGATGCTGTTGTGGCACTGAGTGATGCTGTTGTTGTGCTGAGTGATGCTGTGGTTGCACTGAGTGATGCTGTGGTTGCACTGAGTGATGCTGTGGTTGCACTGAGTGATGCTGTGGTTGCACTGAGTGATGCTGTGGTTGCACTGAGTGATGCTGTGATGGCGTTGAGTGATGCTGTGATGGCGTTGAGTGATGCTGTGATGGCGTTGAGAGATGTTGTGTTGGTGCTGAGTGTTGCTGTGCTGGCTCTGATTGATGCTGTGTTTGCGCTGAGTGATGCTGTGGTGTTGCCGAGTGAGAGATAGAGTGAAGATATAATGCCCAATTAGAGAGGGTGGTGAGAGAGAAAGAGAGAGAAAGGGTGTACATAGAATAAAGAGTGGAGCGGGATAGAGAGAGAGAGAAAGAAGGGGAGAGAGAGTGAATGAAGGAGTTTGAAAGAGAAACAGATAAAGGGGTGAGAGAGAATGAAAGGCGGAAAAGGTAACCTTAAATATAGCTTTGTGCTTTGCGCGAATAAATATAAAAAAAAAAAAAAAGTGAGAGACAAAAATACTGGTAATTAGGCTGTGACTCCCAATATAAAACAAATAGCGATATAAGGTGAAATCAACCCACCGAAGCAATATTTCTAACTAGACAAAAAAAAGCTTGCATTTCAATGCTAATCGCTGTTGTTTTTCATGTGACTGTAGTCCAGGGCCCTCAGTTGGTAATGTGAGCTGCTGCTGCGATTGAAACATCAGAGTCCAGAGAGTTAATGAGCCATGACGAGGAAATGAGGAAGAGATAGGAAACAACAGATGCCAGCTGCGCGTGCACGCCATCGTGAACTCAAGCTGGTCGCCAGCCGAAAGCCAGTGTTTGCACTTCCAAAACCCACTTACTAAAACTCTCGGCCAGACCAGCGCAAGCGCTGGTGCAGGCCGAGACCTAAACAGTGGTTATCAGTGGTTACACATTTTCACGCCATTAAAAACAACAGAAACAGTGTTTTTCCGGTGTTTATGGAACATATTGCTTTTTTTATTGCTTGCTTTCTGCACTGATAGTTAATGGTATATAGAAAGTGTACGTACAGTGTATACGAGGTCCAAATAAATTTTTGCAAATCAAACTTATTGTAGTACACCATAGAATACTTCTTCAGTGAGTCTTTGGTCATGTGCGCTCGCTCTTTCCTTCCCTTGTAAACTTTTTTCTGTGAAAAGGCCCTCTCAACATTGGCACTTGAGACGGGCAACGCCAAAACAGCCAGTACTCAATTTGCTAACTCTGGCCACTGACATAGCTTTCCATGCCAATACTGGTCACTTGAAGATTCGATTCTCTGGGCAGGATCTGCAACATTTGCCTTGAACTGGGCGCTTATGGCCTCAGAGTTATTGAAGCGGTCAAAAATGAAGCAGCACTTTTGAAACTACGGAGAAGATTTCCTTTGCGGAAGGGATCTACAACAGAGCAGCCCTGGGCGTAGTTCGCCTAGTTACGCTACGCGTAGCCACGCGAAGTGCACTTCGCACTACGCGTAGCACTACGCGAACTGCGTAGTGCGATAGGAAATGATGTTCGCAATGATTGCACAGTGCCGGATGCTTGTCCGCACTGTGCAATCATTGCAAACGGCATCTTGCACAGTGCAAGCGGTCGTTTTCTGCCGCTCGAGTAGATTTGTACTCGAGCAGCAGTTTTCTCAAGGCGGCCTGGTAGTTTCTCATCGCGAGCGGTCGCGAGCATACGCGACCACTCGCAATGAGAAACCTGACCTCCTCGCGTTGAGAATCTCGCCGGTAGGTTTATTTTCCACGCTCGCGATCGGCAACTTGATGTTGCTGATCGTGAACGAGGAAAAGTCTCGCCGGGATGTCATTTTGCTCGCTCGCGGTCGCCAACTTGACGTTGAGGACCGCGAGCAAGCAAAAATGCCCGCTACGCTACGCGTTTTTGCACTGTGCTACGTGCAATTCGCGTAGCGCGTAGTTGCGCAAACTACGCAAACTACGCGAGCGTAGCGTAGTTTTCCGCCCAGGCCTATAACAGAGTATCACAGTGAGGCTTCATTGACTTCAAATGCCATGGTTGGCGAAGGGACATTTCTATGCATCATTGCAAGCCATTTCTCATACATTGTAAAATAAAAGTTCCTGAATTTCTCTTCAACATTGCTTTGCTTACCAAGTGGCAAGCACTCTAACATGGAACATGTTGCAGTGCCAAATTCACTAAAGGTGTCACCCAGCCTACTCTCAATGAGATGTTTCACATCTAATCCAATTATGCTGAACACATGGTAGACAAGGGTGTTTTCAGACTCTAGTTTTTTTATTATGTCCACTATAGCAGTTATGTTTTCCTGTAAAAATCTAAGAATGCAGTTGAGTTTTTTTTTTTTACATCACTGTCAATATGCGACCAGAGATCATCACATTTCTTGCCTTTGGCATCATCACTCAGCAAAAATTCTGTAAACGGTTGCCACATGGATAATATAGCATTCACAGCCCCTTCCCTTGAAAAAAGAACCATTAACTAAGTGACAGTTGGGATGACTCTTTGATGCCACACAAAGTACAAAATGAGAAATATTTGCGTTTTAGTTCCCGCGCATAACAGTGCATCAAAATGGACTAAAAAGTCAATAGCATTCTTCATTACCTCTGAAGATTGTAAAGATGCTTTCAGCATATCATCTAACAAGTGGCAAGGATCTCTTACAGGGAAGCACTTCAGCTCAGGTATCGATTTTGACAGGTCATCACACAACTTTTTCATATTCGTAGCTGAATCACTGCAAATACAAACAAAATCACTCCAATCTTTGTTGAACTTGGAAAGAACCTTTTTGCAGTAGCATTCCAAGTGACACTGCGTTCCATGTTTTCCAAAAGTCTGGTGTCATGTTTTCACCACTATCCCAGATGCTTGGTGATAACACTCTTTTCACATATACTTGTCACTAGAACTTGCATTGGTTGTTTAAAGCCTGAGGTGTTGGCAATTCACCTACTATCAATACTGACTCACTGGAAACTGGGGGCTGATGTATCAAGGGTTTTTACCCATTCTCTGTGGGTAAATGTGATGGCACATATTGGGAAAGATTGTTATGAAACCAGCCATTTTACATATCAGTGAAAGAATCAAACGCAGCCAAAATATCAAATATGATTTTGATATTTCCTCATTCTATACAGTTTATAAAATAATTAAACAAAACCTAAAACATGCTTCTAAACCCTGCAGCTTTAGACCAAAGACCACAAAACTGAAAAAAGCAAAAGAAAGAAAAAACAATATTTTAGTGACATCCATAAACAACAAAACTCAAGCAGAATGATGTTAGCCAGTCTTTCTTGCTGCTAGCTTGTATAACAAAGTTACATTGTATTGGCCACTTCAAGAAGAAAGAAAATGACTCTTTCACTCTCCTTTTCCTTTCTTTGAATGAGATTTAGTTTGTGGTTGTGCAGGTGTTTTTTCAGTGTTTATATATTTACACTGGTGAGGGCTATTTCCCTTTCGGTGGGGTTTTAACAGTTATTATAGGTTTAAACCTAAAACCAGACAGCCTAAAAATAATAGATCTAGCCCACAAAGGACACTTGGGCAGAAACATCACAAAAAATAAAGTAAGAACTTGCTTCTGGTTCCCCAAGATGGATTTGATGGTGGAGCAAAAGGTCAAAGAGTGTATTAACTGCGCAAGGAGTGACAAGAGTAAAATCTTGCGTAGGGTTCCATTGTCTCTTATGGAGGTACCGGTCTCTCCATGGTCCAAACTAGCCATTGACATAATTGGTCCCATGGAGAGTCTGGGACCCCAGAGGAGATTCATGTTTGTTCTAGTGGACTACACTTCTCACTGGTTAAACTTCAAATTCACACCATCTACCACAATGAGCATTCTTAAAAACTGTTTTTTGCAATGAAGGTATTCCAGCTGTTTTAGTTACAGATAATGGTGTACAAATTTCATCCGAAGAGATGAAAGAGTTTTTAAGAGAATTGAATAAATAACATGAGAAAACTGCACTATACTGCCCCAAAGCCAACGGCCTAGTAGAAAGAACAAATCGCGTGATAAAGGAACATATCCAACTTGCGATCACTAATGGGCACAAGGTGGATGACTCCCTTAAAGAATGTGTATGGGCATACCACACAGCACCTAATCTTGTCACAGGGGTGTCCCCATTCGTTGCTTTAAGGGGAAGAGAGGCGAGCACCAAAATGAACCCGATGTGGTTGAACGGAGGTAAGAATGTTGTAACCAATGGCTGGGAATGTCACAAGAAAACTCAACAGCACCAATTGAGGTAAAAGAATTGGTATGATCGGAAACATGGTGTGAAGGGACACAACTTTGAGACAGGTAATTCTCTCTTGGTAAAGAGACCCACCAAAGGACTTTTTGGTCAAAGCAAATTCCAGCCTCCTCAACAATTGGTCAAGGTAAGCAGAAATGTGGTTCACCTTGAGAACGGACAAACATGGGGTGGTGACAGACTTGTAAACGTAACATGATTTTCCCTATATAAGGGAGATGTGTTGCAATCTGTCTTGTAATTATACTACTGCCCCGTTATTCCCTTTCCTTTCCCTTGGTTTCTTCCCTCTTTAGAACCCCTCCTCCGGGGCAGCAATGGAATGTTCCTTCAGGAGTTCAATAAGAATGTTGGTGCTCTCAGGCATTTGAGGAGAGTGGATGACCAGAATAAAGAAGCTTCTCTACTTACCTGGTGGTGGACCTCTTTTATTTCAACTTTTAACAACTATTAGTGTCCACTTACAATAAGGTGGCGCTAAAGTACATTTGCCCCCTCTATTGGGCCTCACAGTGCTTGATCATGGTTGTGAGGGCTGAGGGAACAAAGGGAACTCAGTAAAAAGGCACTGTGTGCAGAGCACCTGAAGCAGAGCCAGAGAAGCATCGCTAAGGTCTGGGCGAGTGGTGCTACGAGTGAAGCCAGGAGAGCGTTACTTAAGCCTTGGGAGATGTACCTTTTAATGCGGCTCTTATAGCTGCACCTCTGTGCTGTGAGATATGCACATCTGTGTGCAGATGTGGCAGCAGACATGACAAGACATCAGCAATCTTGTGGGTGAGTGTAGGAAGGTAGGATCTGCTTTCATGGTCACCCCCACTTTTTGCCTGGTGTTGCTAAGTTTTTCCGACTAGTCTGACTGGGATCCTGCTAATCAGGACCCAAGTCTCTGTGCTTCCTCCCTAAATTGGACCATGGTGAGTACATAGGTACACCCCAGATTGGCTACTGGTGTACCCTAAGTCCCTAGTATATGCTAATAAGGTACTCAGGGCATAGGTACACCAGGGGTCTCCCATGGGCTGAAGCATGTATTATGCCACCCATGGGAGATCACTCAAATTGTGTCTACAGGCCTGCCATTGCAGCCTGTGTAAGCTGGTGCTAGCACAACTTACGACAGATATAACTTTCCTTATATCTAAGGTCACTGCACTTAAAACGTACAAGTCACCCCTAAGGCAGGCCTTTCAATCCTGAAGGCAGGGTACTTGGTTATAATTGTGAGGGTGCCCTTGCATGAGCAGGACACCCCTACAACCTTTGGAGTCCATTCTCCTGGGTTGTACGTGCATCAGCCATTATAACATATAGAGTGGCCATGCGTCATTACACACTGACCATCTCTAAACTGGCTGCAACGAACACTGTTGTGTTTAGTATCAAACATGTTGCAGTCATACCCCTGGGAAGTATGATTCCATGCACTGTAAAACTCTTCAGGGAGGCCCTCAGTGCTCCCATTACCAGTCTTCTAGACAAGGACAGCAAACTATGGCTGCTGCCGACCAGAGACATGATTCTGCCCTCCTGCTGCTGAGCCAAGCTCGAGCAGGGGAAGGCAGAACAATAGGTATCCTGTCACAGGGAGGTGTGACCACCTCCCAGACAGGGTTTAGTGTATTGGGGCTGGGTGGGAGCGCTTGACATCGCCACTCAGACTCTTGGTGCCCTCCTTGCATACTCCAGTCCAAACCAGTTCAGGGAGCTGTTGGCTCCCGTTCTGGTGCGAAACTGGACAAAGGACATGGGAGTATACTCCCTACTGTCCAGCCCCTCCTCTGGGAGGAACCCCTGAATAGTTCCAACCCTTTCCTTTGGTTACTTAAGGGCTTACCTGTGGGTGGGTCCCTAGCTTCGTCGTGGGACAAGATTCAGATCACATACCACTTCAACTTCAACTGTCTGGGCACTGTGGACCTAGCTGGACTTCACGTTGGGCACCGAGACTGCAACTGGGAAGACTCCTGCTGCTCCTGGTCTTGTCGTCCTGCAGGTCTGCTGAAACGTCCGTGCCTGTGCTCCATACAGGTTCTTCACAGGGCGTGTGGACATCCAAGACACCCGAAGGAATCTCCCTTGGAGTGAAGGAGACACTCCCCTGCATCTGCAGGCACCGCAACACAGCTGACCAGTCTGCTGATCCTGGGCTCCTACGGACTCTGAAAGGCTCAGCAACACAGATGGGGGTTCTGCAAACTCCCTCGAGGCCTGCACTGTCTTCTCACTGAGTTTGAGGCCAGTATCCCTCGTCGGAACTGCTGGAACAGGACCTCCGTGCACGGCGTTGACTTGCCGTTGCCAAGGCTTGTTGACTCTCTCCTCCAGAGATCTTTGGGCTCCAAGAAGCTCTCACCTCAAGCATCTTGTGCAACCAAGATCTTTGCCTGTATCACATCCTCTGCCCCGTAGGCTTTCATCTTTTGGTGAGCTGCTCAAGGTCCTCTTGCGACTCCTGTACCTTCGGCCTGTGGGTCCTCATGAGGGTCTTCTTTTACTTCAGTGTGCTCCCATGCTTGCTCGGGGCCTGCTCTGACTCTCCTGCTTGTGGTGAGTCACTTGGCCCTTGCTGGTCCCGACACTGTACCTTTCTCTTCAACTACGTTGGTTGCCCTTGCCAAGGCATGTTGGTGCCCCTGCCGGACACTGACCCCTTGGCTCTTGGCATCTGACGTGGGACAGCTCATGCATGGCTCCTGGTCCTCCTCCGCATTGCCTGGTCCGTACAGCTGAAACTTCAAGGGCACAGTCAACTCTCCTGCATCTCCGACATCGGTGGGCATTCGTCTTCCGTGCCTCCTGGTCACTCCTGAGTGGCATAGACTCTGTCCCCTCTGCTTGCAGGTACCTCTCATCTTGACTCCACCTTTGGGTTCCACCGGACACTTTCACCTTCTTCGCCAGCGGCATCTTTTCCGAAGTCCTATATTGTGGTCTACGGCGGTTTCCGACGTCACTTTGCATCTATGCACCCGGCTTCCCTGGTATAGGTATCCTTTTTCCTGGGGTATCCATGGGTGGGGTGACTCTCCAACCTTCCATCTTCCACGGGGTTTCCTTGGGGTTCGCTGGGAAGGGTTCTTCTTATTTAAAATTGCAACCGCAACTTACCTGTTGACTAACATTGAGCGCACGGTCGTGTTCCCACTCCGCACACGACCTTCGTGGGGTTCCTGGGTACTTACCTTGGGTGGTTCATTGGGTCCCCGGCTCTTCTACGTCTTCTGGGTCTATTCTCGACTTAGGTCGTGGTTCGCATTCCACTATTTTAGTATATGGTTTGGTCTCCCCGAGGGGATCACTGTGTATTCTGTGCTGTTTACGAATTCTATTGACAACGTATTGTGTGTATTGTGCTGTATCTCCGGGTAGAAGATAATACATTGTGTTAGTGAGTGTTAATAATAAATACATATTTTTATTACTACACTGTGTGGTTCTTTTTCAGTTAACCTATACCATAAGATTACGCACTGGTAAAACAAGCTGCTTTACGCTCCTTCTGGACTACGCCTGAGGCTGCTCTCCACAGCTACCACTAAGAGAGCTTTCTACGGTTGTCTGAGACCACTACCATCACCGTATGGGTTGTCTGGATTAGTGCAGGGTGCGACACTTACGCTATGGAGCACCACATACTAAGCCAGCCTCTCTTAGTGAGAGAGTCTTCTACACTTTCCATAGAGGGGTTGAAGGAGCACTCCAATGCTGGCTTCAGGAGGTCGAGCAGCTGTTCAGTTGGGGTCAAGAATGCAGTCGCCTTACAGGACTAGGGGAGTTAGAGTAGTGCTCTCAAGGAAAGTTTTTATCTTGGCAGTAGAAATAATTTGAAGAATATTCCCCCAAACGTCTCGTCTTGTCGCACCTTTAGAAGTAGAGCTACTGTAGAGCTTCTCCAGACTTAAGTGTCAACAAATTCTCTTGCAGAAGTGCACAGCATGAAATGGAGCTATTTCATTTGTATTATTATTCTCGGTGTAAGCCCCTATTCTCTTCCATGTAGCCCCCAGCAAACCCAGTAAGAATCACATTTCTACGTGTCGGGCAATACATTATAGACCATCTATCGTGTGTGGAATTCCCAGAAGATGGACCTGTGGTGCACGTACAGCACGTCAACAGCCAGGGGCCACGCCTAATAAATCCCCCTAATTATATACACAACTTTTGAACATACATCCAGCTAATCCTCGGCCACTTTCCTACCAAGTTGTTATTTTACAAGCGCCAGATCCAGGAAGCGCTCCCAGAGCATGCGAATGCCGTAAAAGACTGTATAACTCTGGCTAACATAAGAAAGAACAGTCCAGCATAATCCTCGAGCGCCCTTTACAGGTGATCCAGGAAGAGGACTTTGACTTGCAAACAGATATTGTCTTAAGAGGCTCGAAAGTCCTCCTCCTCCCAGAGGCTCAGTGAAGAGAGCCCGGCCACGGATTAGAGTTCGGCACAGGCCTGTCAGGCCACCCTCTTAGGAGGGTCCCCTTCGTGGACCACGGGCAGCCAACAGAGCCCGGCCACGGATTAGAGTTCGGCACAGGCTGTCAGGCCACCCTCTTAGGAGGGGGATCCCCTTCGTGGACCACGGGCAGCCAACAGAGCCCGGCCACGGATTAGAGTTCGGCACAGGCCTGTCAGGCCACCCTCTTAGGAGGGTCCCCTTCGTGGACCACGGGCAGCCAACAGAGCCCGGCCACGGATTAGAGTTCGGCACAGGCCTGTCAGGCCACCCTCTTAGGAGGGTCCCCTTCGTGGACCACGGGCAGCCAACAGAGCCTGGCCACGGATTAAAGTTCGGCACAGGCTGTCAGGCCACCCTCTTAGGAGGGTCCCCTTCGTGGACCACGGGCAGCCAACAGAGCCTGGCCACGGATTAGAGTTCGGCACAGGCTGTCAGGCCACCCTCTTAGGAGGGTCCCCTTCGTGGACCACGGGCAGCCAACAGAGCCTGGCCACGGATTAGAGTTCGGCACAGGCCTGTCAGGCCACCCTCTTAGGAGGGTCCCCTTCGTGGACCACGGGCAGCCAACAGAGCCCGGCCACGGATTAGAGTTCGGCACAGGCTGTCAGGCCACCCTCTTAGGAGGGTCCCCTTCGTGGACCACGGGCAGCCAACAGAGCCTGGCCACGGATTAGAGTTCGGCACAGGCTGTCAGGACACCCTCTTAGGAGGGTCCCCTTCGTGGACCACGGGCAGCCAACAGAGCCTGGCCACGGATTAGAGTTCGGCACAGGCTCTCAGCCACCCTCTTAGGAGGGTCCCCTTCATGGACCACGGGCAGCCAACAGAGCCCGGCCACGGATTAGAGTTCGGCACAGGCCTGTCAGGCCACCCTCTTAGGAGGGTCCCCTTCGTGGACCACGGGCAGCCAACAGAGCCCGGCCACGGATTAGAGTTCAGCACAGGCCTGTCAGGCCACCCTCTTAGGAGGGTCCCCTTCGTGGACCACGGGCAGCCAACAGAGCCTGGCCACGGATTAGAGTTCGGCACAGGCTGTCAGGCCACCCTCTTAGGAGGGTCCCCTTCGTGGACCACGGGCAGCCAACAGAGCCCGGCCACGGATTAGAGTTCGGCACAGGCTGTCAGGCCACCCTCTTAGGAGGGTCCCCTTCGTGGACCACGGGCAGCCAACAGAGCCCGGCCACGGATTAGAGTTCGGCACAGGCTGTCAGGCCACCCTCTTAGGAGGGTCCCCTTCGTGGACCACGGGCAGCCAACAGAGCCTGGCCACGGATTAGAGTTCGGCACAGGCTGTCAGGCCACCCTCTGGCCTCTTACACGAAGCAGAGCGGTGGAGGTGGGTGTGAGTTCTTGTGACGGTGGAGAGGTCGAGGCCCCTCCCCTGGGCACTGCAGCCAGGGTGTAGCCCTGCGAGGCCTAGCGGAGGAGTCCTCCTCTGCTCAGCCTCGCATTGATACATCACGACTGTGAGGCATGATGGGGGCGTTTAAGCTTGCTGCAATGGCTGCACATAAGAGGACAATTTATTTATTCCTTTAGTGCTTCTCAGACTACATCTTCACACGCGGATCAAGAATGTGCCCTTAAAGTGTTTGTGTGATTGGATCATTCAAGTCGCTGATGTGTGTCCATGAAGTGCTTTTAACCTCACTTTTTTGTGATACTTATCAGAGGATTGGACCCTGCTCCTTTGCTCCGTGTTGACTCGTTCTATCTCTTTCCATCCATCCGTAGATCCACTCCCTCTCTCTCTCTCTCCCTCTCCATCCGTAGATCCACTCCCTCTCTCTCTCTCTCCCTCTCCATCCGTAGATCCACTCCCTCTCTCTCTCTCTCCCTCTCCATCCGTAGATCCACTCCCTCTCTCTCTCTCTCTCTCTCCCTCTCCATCCGTAGATCCACTCCCTCTCTCTCTCCCTCTCCATCCGTAGATCCACTCCCTCTCTCTCTCTCGCTCGCTCTCTCTCTCTCCTTCGTTCCACTCTCTCTCTCTCCCTCTCTCTCTCTCTCTCTCCCTCTCCATCCATAGATCCACTCTCTCTCTCTCTCTCGCTCGCTCTCTCTCTCTCCTTCGTTCCACTCTCTCTCTCTCCCTCTCTCTCTCTCTCTCCCTCTCCATCCATAGATCCACTCTCTCTCTCCTCTCTCTCTCTCTCTCTCTCTCTCTCTCTCTCTCTCTCTCTCTCTCTCTCTCTCTCTCCTTCGTTCCACTCTCTCTCTCTCTCTCTCTCTCCTTCGTTCCACTCTCTCTCTCTCCTTCATTCCACTCTCTCTCTCTCTCTCCTTCGTTCCACTCTCTCTCTCTCTCTCTCCTTCATTCCACTCTCTCTCTCTCCTTCGTTCCACTCTCTCTCTCTCTCTCTCCTTCGTTCCACTCTCTCTCTCCTTCATTCCACTCTCTCTCTCTCTCTCTCCTTCGTTCCACTCTCTCTCTCCTTCGTTCCTCTCTCTCTCTCTCTCTCTCTCTCCTTCGTTCCACTCTCTCTCTCTCTCCTTCATTCCTCTCTCTCTCTCTCTCTCCTTCGTTCCTCTCTCTCTCTCTCTCCTTCATTCCTCTCTCTCTCTCTCTCTCCTTCGTTCATCTCTCTCTCTCTCTCTCTCCTTCGTTCAACTCTCTCTCTCTCTCTCCTTCATTCCTCTCTCTCTCTCTCCTTCGTTCCACTCTCTCTCTCTCCTTCGTTCAACTCTCTCTCTCTCTCTCTCTCCTTCGTTCCACTCTCTCTCTCTCTCTCTGTCTCTCTCTCCTTCGTTCCACTCTCTCTCTCTCTCTCTCTCTCCTTCGTTCCACTCTCTCTCTCTCTGTCTCTCTCCTTCGTTCCACTCTCTCTCTCTCTCTCCTTCATTCCACTCTCTCTCTCTCTCTCCTTCGTTCCACTCTCTCTCTCCTTCGTTCCACTCTCTCTCTCTCTCTCCTTCGTTCCACTCTCTCTCTCTCTCCTTCGTTCCACTCTCTCTCTCTCTCTCCTTCGTTCCACTCTCTCTCTCTCTCTCTCTCTCCTTCGTTCCACTCTCTCTCTCTCTCTCTCTCTCTCCTTCGTTCCACTCTCTCTCCTGTAGCCCTCCCGGTGCCTGCTGAAATGAACCCCAGGGAGCTGCAGAAAGCGACAGAGGTGACCGAAGCACCCCTGGGCCTTCAAGAAAAGGGCTGAGGGAATAAAGGGCCGGCGCAGCCCTGAACCATCCAATGCGTCCATGGATCCATGAGCTCCTAGCGGTGACACTGCTGCTTGTGTGGCCTGCCCTGGGACCTAGACAGTGCAAGGGTGCCGGCGTTGGCGCTAGGCTGCCAACAGGGGCCAGCACAGGCCAAAGGTAGGAATGCGTCTATGATGTTAAATACGGTGCGTTCCAGCCCTTGCCCTGTCACGCAGCGCAGGAAGGTGGCTTGCTGCGCTGTCCTGTGCTGCGTGACTTTTTAATAAACAGACCCACCTCTGACGCCCCTGTGACGCTCCAACCGTATCCCACCTTTGCCGCAGCACCCACAAGTTGCTCTATTCTGTCACTAAACTAAATCAAAGAATTTGTAAATCTTCCTCTCGGCTGTCTTGGTTCTCCCTCCTCTCTCTTCAGTTCAGCTTTTAATGACACAAAACACATCACCAACCTCTCCTCATCCACTGGCCACAGACCTGGCCTCTTCATCTGACACGCGCACCTCTGTCCACCCTTAGCCCTCTCAGACACCAGGCACGTCAGTCCTTGCCCCACATGGGATAAGGAACCTCTACTAACCCCCATACTTAAGAGTGAATACACCATATTTCAACAACTCCACAATCTCCACTCCCTCTTTATTCCACCTCAATCTGCCACACCTCCACCTCCTGCTGGTGTTGTATCTTGTGCGTCAATCTCATTACACAACGACAAGTGCTCCGTAACATCACATCCATCAGCTGCACCCTCAAACCAACAGCCTACACCCTCACCTGTGCTAACACCCACATGCTGCACAGAAGCAGTGTTCATCAGCCGTCAATCACAGCTTGCAGAGCTCTCAAGCCGGAACTGACCCCCAACAAAACCCATAGCACCCACACCACCTTCAGAAGCTAAACAAACGAAGAGAGCAGCTCACCTTCCTCGCTTGAACCTTTGAACCTTTCTCTGATCTCACTCTTCTCTACAACAAATCACAGCCACACACACCCACTATGTGCAATACCCACCGCCCAGAGCCTTCAGTATACGCCAAGATGCATTGTATCCTCTCAATATATTAACCAGTTCTATTAAGTCTCTTGTAAGTCTCCATGAGCAAAAGATGAATCCTCCAACAACACTGAACAACCTCTGAGCCCTCAGACCGCACACACGTCACTTACCCATCACACTACACATTCCAACCCCTCTACCTATACATCTAACTTAAAACCTATCTCAACCTCCTCTCCTACCTGCCACACTCTTCCCCTCACACACCAACCAACCTGTGTGCTGATCCATGCACGGTGAGTGTGTCAGAGGAGACAATGTGTGCACAGCCAATGATGACTCAAGCACAGACCCACCATCATTACTGAAAGACGGCCGGAAGATGAAATACCACCAACAATCATGAGGACGAGGAACCATGCACCGAACCACCAAGGCAACATCAAAGTCAAGGAATCGATGGCTGCCATCAAGCTGAAGAGACGCGGCTATCGGACTGAGTCACTGCACCGCCTTTCACCTGCACAGACCTCCAGCGAGTAACAGATGCTTCACTGGTACCCTCCATATCAGACATATCTATCAAATACCCTGACGTGTGCATCTGTGCGGATCTTAACATCTGGATTGATAAACAAAACAAAATCACACATCCAAACTGCATCACAACTCGCCTGGACCCTCAGGTGCTCCATCGGCTGCCCTCAGCACCTTCCCACACAGCAGGGCACCCACAGAGATCTATAAACAACACACTCCACACTCAACAACCTACAGACAATGTCACAAACTCAAGTTGGAAGAGCCCGAAACCCACCTTACAGCCAGTGAATCCCAGGACAGATAACCACCGTAAAAAACCTGTACGACAGATAAAGATTTCAACAGGGTAATCCTCTGTGCAGCAAGAAGGACAAGGAAGACACCTTGGATGAAAGACAAAATGGAAAAGATAAGAGCACAAATGCACACCCTTCAACACCAACGGCACAAAGCAATCTATATGAATGATGCCTCCAAAGACACAACACAATCTATACATTTTCTATCAAAAAAGCAGAGAGCCCATTACTCAAACAGGGCATCTGAAGCCAAGGGCCCCACAAAGGAACTTTACAACGTACCTTGGAATTTTCCAATCCTGACTGCTCTTTAGTCACAGGATTTCTGTACCAGAAGCAAAAACACTGCACCTCTATCTACTGAACATAACAACCATCTGAACCCCAGGAGAAAGGTAACGCTCCAAAGAGAAAGGACCTCATCCTAACTCCTTTGTAGGAATTGACCCTTGTGGGATTCCACAACCTGGTAGAAGCCAGTGGACCTGCTGGGTCACCACCACACCCCGTCCCCCGCAAGCGTTCAAGGGACTACTGCGGCCAACCGTGGCTGCAGTCCCAACAATGAATGTAGCCAACAGCTCTAACTATGGACATGTTTGCGCCAGAACCCAAGATGTCATATATATGATCACTCATTAGGAGAGATATCTCGAACCTGACTGACTCTAACTACTTAAGACCAATGCCAAAGCTTCTGTTCCTCTGAAACCTAACCAAAGGATCAGCTTCCTCCCAGATCTCACACTTCCGGGAAGAGAATTTACTACTTTTTGACCAACAAAGAAGATGTGTGTCCGGAGAGGGGGCTAAAGCTGCCCTGATTTTATTTGGGATGACCTGAAAAGGACGATAGATAGAAACGGGGTGTAAGCACTATTGCTCCTGTCGAGCACCGTCAACACATTGTGGATCATGAATCAATGCTGGATGATAAGAGACTGACACTAAAGAAAACGTCCTTGACTGTATCTCCAGGTCAATAATCACATCCACGCCTCCGCTCACCTCTGTACCGTACAGAATCGGGAAACAGCCTTTACAACGCAGTCCGACCATGAATGCGTCTTTACAACACATTCCCTTACCACGCAAGTCGTTACAATGACTTGCCTTAAGGAAAGCGTTGTTGGACTGATGTCGGACTTTAAGTCCAACACTTTCCCTGCTGTTGCGCAGACTGGAGTTGGATAGTAAATTATAATATTGCAACGTCCAGCGCTCCCATAATGCAAGTTGTTGTAACGACTTGTGTGCTAAAGAAATGCATTGTAAAGCTGCATTCGTGGTTCGGACAGCGTTGTAAAGGCATTCACCGTAAATGCATCCAGGGTTCGAACATAAAACCTACAGAATCAAGGTAGGAGTACAGCCAGGGCCAGGCATCACATCCATGCCTCCGCCCACCTCGACATCGTACAGACTCAAGGTAGGAGTACAGCCAGGGCCAGGCATCACATCCATGCCTCCGTTCACCTCGACATCGCACAGACTCAAGGTAGGAGTACCGCCAGGGCCAGGCATCACATCCATGCCTCCGTTCACCTCGACATCGTACAGAATCAAGGTAGGAGTACAGCCAGGGCCAGGCATCACATCCATGCCTCCGTTCACCTCGACATCGTACAGAATCAAGGTAGGAGTACAGCCAGGGCCAGGCATCACATCCATGACTCCGTTCACCTCGACATCGTACAGAATCAAGGTAGGAGTACCGCCAGGGCCAGGCATCACATCCATGCCTCCGTTCACCTCGACATCGTACAGACTCAAGGTAGGAGTACAGCCAGGGCCAGGCATCACATCCATGCCTCCGTTCACCTCGACATCGTACAGAATCAAGGTAGGAGTACAGCCAGGGCCAGGCATCACATCCATGCCTCCGTTCACCTCGACATCGTACAGAATCAAGGTAGGAGTACAGCCAGGGCCAGGCATCACATCCATGCCTCCGTTCACCTCGACATCGTACAGACTCAAGGTAGGAGTACAGCCAGGGCCAGGCATCACATCCATGCCTCCGTTCACCTCGACATCGTACAGAATCAAGGTAGGAGTACAGCCAGGGCCAGGCATCACATCCATGCCTCCGCTCACCTCGACATCGTACAGACTCAAGGTAGGAGTACAGCCAGGGCCAGGCATCACATCCATGCCTCCGTTCACCTCGACATCGTACAGAATCAAGGTAGGAGTACAGCCAGGGCCAGGCATCACATCCATGCCTCCGTTCACCTCGACATCGTACAGAATCAAGGTAGGAGTACAGCCAGGGCCAGGCATCACATCCATGCCTCCGTTCACCTCGACATCGTACAGAATCAAGGTAGGAGTACAGCCAGGGCCAGGCATCACATCCATGCCTCCGTTCACCTCGACATCGTACAGAATCAAGGTAGGAGTACAGCCAGGGCCAGGCATCACATCCATGCCTCCGTTCACCTCGACATCGTACAGAATCAAGGTAGGAGTACAGCCAGGGCCAGGCATCACATCCATGCCTCCGTTCACCTCGACATCGTACAGACTCAAGGTAGGAGTACAGCCAGGGCCAGGCATCACATCCATGCCTCCGTTCACCTCGACATCGTACAGAATCAAGGTAGGAGTACAGCCAGGGCCAGGCATCACATCCATGCCTCCGTTCACCTCGACATCGTACAGAATCAAGGTAGGAGTACAGCCAGGGCCAGGCATCACATCCATGCCTCCGTTCACCTCGACATCGTACAGAATCAAGGTAGGAGTACAGCCAGGGCCAGGCATCACATCCATGCCTCCGTTCACCTCGACATCGTACAGAATCAAGGTAGGAGTACAGCCAGGGCCAGGCATCACATCCATGCCTCCGTTCACCTCGACATCGTACAGAATCAAGGTAGGAGTACAGCCAGGGCCAGGCATCATATCCATGCCTCCACTCACCTCGACATCGTACAGAATCAAGGTAGGAGTACAGCCAGGGCCAGGCATCACATCCATGCCTCCGTTCACCTCGACATCGTACAGACTCAAGGTAGGAGTACCGCCAGGGCCAGGCATCACATCCATGCCTCCGTTCACCTCGACATCGTACAGAATCAAGGTAGGAGTACAGCCAGGGCCAGGCATCACATCCATGCCTCCGTTCACCTCGACATCGTACAGAATCAAGGTAGGAGTACAGCCAGGGCCAGGCATCACATCCATGCCTCCGTTCACCTCGACATCGTACAGAATCAAGGTAGGAGTACAGCCAGGGCCAGGCATCACATCCATGCCTCCGTTCACCTCGACATCGTACAGAATCAAGGTAGGAGTACAGCCAGGGCCAGGCATCACATCCATGCCTCCGTTCACCTCGACATCGTACAGACTCAAGGTAGGAGTACAGCCAGGGCCAGGCATCACATCCATGCCTCCGCTCACCTCGACATCGTACAGAATCAAGGTAGGAGTACAGCCAGGGCCAGGCATCACATCCATGCCTCCGCTCACCTCGACATCGTACAGAATCAAGGTAGGAGTACAGCCAGGGCCAGGCATCACATCCATGCCTCCGTTCACCTCGACATCGTACAGACTCAAGGTAGGAGTACAGCCAGGGCCAGGCATCACATCCATGCCTCCGCTCACCTCGACATCGTACAGAATCAAGGTAGGAGTACCGCCAGGGCCAGGCATCACATCCATGCCTCCGCTCACCTCGACATCGTACAGAATCAAGGTAGGAGTACAGCCAGGGCCAGGCATCACATCCATGCCTCCGTTCACCTCGACATCGTACAGAATCAAGGTAGGAGTACAGCCAGGGCCAGGCATCACATCCATGCCTCCGTTCACCTCGACATCGTACAGACTCAAGGTAGGAGTACAGCCAGGGCCAGGCATCACATCCATGCCTCCGTTCACCTCGACATCGTACAGACTCAAGGTAGGAGTACCGCCAGGGCCAGGCATCACATCCATGCCTCCGCTCACCTCGACATCGTACAGAGTCAAGGTAGGAGTACAGCCAGGGCCAGGCATCACATCCATGCCTCCGTTCACCTCGACATCGTACAGAATCAAGGTAGGAGTACAGCCAGGGCCAGGCATCACATCCATGCCTCCGCTCACCTCGACATCGTCACCTCGACATCGCACAGAATCAAGGTAGAAGTACAGCCAGGGCCAGGCATCACATCCATGCCTCCGTTCACCTCGACATCGTACAGAATCAAGGTAGGAGTACAGCCAGGGCCAGGCATCACATCCATGCCTCCGTTCACCTCGACATCGTACAGAATCAAGGTAGGAGTACAGCCAGGGCCAGGCATCACATCCATGCCTCCGTTCACCTCGACATCGTACAGAATCAAGGTAGGAGTACAGCCAGGGCCAGGCATCACATCCATGCCTCCGTTCACCTCGACATCGTACAGAATCAAGGTAGGAGTACAGCCAGGGCCAGGCATCACATCCATGCCTCCGCTCACCTCGACATCGCACAGAGTCAAGGTAGGAGTACAGCCAGGGCCAGGCATCACATCCATGCCTCCGTCCACCTCGACATCGTACAGAATCAAGGTAGGAGTACAGCCAGGGCCAGGCATCACATCCATGCCTCCGTTCACCTCGACATCGTACAGAATCAAGGTAGGAGTACAGCCAGGGCCAGGCATCACATCCATGCCTCCGTTCACCTCGACATCGTACAGAATCAAGGTAGGAGTACAGCCAGGGCCAGGCATCACATCCATGCCTCCGTTCACCTCGACATCGTACAGAATCAAGGTAGGAGTACAGCCAGGGCCATGGATCACATCCATGCCTCCGCTCACCTCGACATCGTACAGAATCAAGGTAGGAGTACAGCCAGGGCCAGGCATCACATCCATGCCTCCGCTCACCTCGACATCGCACAGACTCAAGGTAGGAGTACAGCCAGGGCCAGGCATCACATCCATGCCTCCGCTCACCTCGACATCGCACAGACTCAAGGTAGGAGTACCGCCAGGGCCAGGCATCACATCCATGCCTCCGCTCACCTCGACATCGCACAGAATCAAGGTAGGAGTACCGCCAGGGCCAGGCATCACATCCATGCCTCCGTTCACCTCGACATCGCACAGAGTCAAGGTAGGAGTACAGCCAGGGCCAGGCATCACATCCATGCCTCCGCTCACCTCGACATCGCACAGAATCAAGGTAGGAGTACCGCCAGGGCCAGGCATCACATCCATGCCTCCGTCCACCTCGACATCGCACAGACTCAAGGTAGGAGTACAGCCAGGGCCAGGCATCACATCCATGCCTCCGCTCACCTCGACATCGCACAGAATCAAGGTAGGAGTACAGCCAGGGCCAGGCATCACATCCATGCCTCCGCTCACCTCGACATCGCACAGAATCAAGGTAGGAGTACCGCCAGGGCCAGGCATCACATCCATGCCTCCGCTCACCTCGACATCGCACAGAATCAAGGTAGGAGTACCGCCAGGGCCAGGCATCACATCCATGCCTCCGCTCACCTCGACATCGCACAGAATCAAGGTAGGAGTACCGCCAGGGCCAGGCATCACATCCATGCCTCCGCTCACCTCGACATCGCACAGAATCAAGGTAGGAGTACCGCCAGGGCCAGGCATCACATCCATGCCTCCGTTCACCTCGACATCGCACAGAATCAAGGTAGGAGTACCGCCAGGGCCAGGCATCACATCCATGCCTCCGTTCACCTCGACATCGCACAGAATCAAGGTAGGAGTACAGCCAGGGCCAGGCATCACATCCATGCCTCCGTTCACCTCGACATCGCACAGAATCAAGGTAGGAGTACAGCCAGGGCCAGGCATCACATCCATGCCTCCGCTCACCTCGACATCGCACAGACTCAAGGTAGGAGTACAGCCAGGGCCAGGCATCACATCCATGCCTCCGCTCACCTCGACATCGCACAGAGTCAAGGTAGGAGTACCGCCAGGGCCAGGCATCACATCCATGCCTCCCTCCACCTCGACATCGCATCGCATCCATGCCTCCGCCCACCTCGACATCGCACAGACTCAAGGTAGGAGTACAGCCAGGGCCAGGCATCGCATCCATGCCTCCGCCCACCTCGACATCGCACAGACTCAAGGTAGGAGTACAGCCAGGGCCAGGCATCGCATCCATGCCTCTGTTCACCTCGACATCGCACAGACTCAAGGTAGGAGTACAGCCAGGGCCAGGCATCACATCCATGCCTCCGTTCACCTCGACATCGTACAGAATCAAGGTAGGAGTACAGCCAGGGCCAGGCATCACATCCATGCCTCCGTTCACCTCGACATCGTACAGACTCAAGGTAGGAGTACAGCCAGGGCCAGGCATCACATCCATGCCTCCGTTCACCTCGACATCGTACAGACTCAAGGTAGGAGTACAGCCAGGGCCAGGCATCACATCCATGCCTCCGTTCACCTCGACATCGTACAGAATCAAGGTAGGAGTACAGCCAGGGCCAGGCATCACATCCATGCCTCCGTTCACCTCGACATCGTACAGACTCAAGGTAGGAGTACAGCCAGGGCCAGGCATCACATCCATGCCTCCGTTCACCTCGACATCGTACAGAATCAAGGTAGGAGTACAGCCAGGGCCAGGCATCACATCCATGCCTCCGTTCACCTCGACATCGTACAGAATCAAGGTAGGAGTACAGCCAGGGCCAGGCATCACATCCATGCCTCCGCTCACCTCGACATCGTACAGAATCAAGGTAGGAGTACAGCCAGGGCCAGGCATCACATCCATGCCTCCGTCCACCTCGACATCGCACAGAATCAAGGTAGGAGTACAGCCAGGGCCAGGCATCACATCCATGCCTCCGCTCACCTCGACATCGTACAGAATCAAGGTAGGAGTACCGCCAGGGCCAGGCATCACATCCATGCCTCCGCTCACCTCGACATCGTACAGACTCAAGGTAGGAGTACCGCCAGGGCCAGGCATCACATCCATGCCTCCGTTCACCTCGACATCGTTCAGAATCAAGGTAGGAGTACAGCCAGGGCCAGGCATCACATCCATGCCTCCGATCACCTCGACATCGTACAGAATCAAGGTAGGAGTACAGCCAGGGCCAGGCATCACATCCATGCCTCCGCCCACCTCGACATCGTACAGACTCAAGGTAGGAGTACCGCCAGGGCCAGGCATCACATCCATGCCTCCGCCCACCTCGACATCGTACAGAGTCAAGGTAGGAGTACAGCCAGGGCCAGGCATCACATCCATGCCTCCGTTCACCTCGACATCGTACAGAATCAAGGTAGGAGTACAGCCAGGGCCAGGCATCACATCCATGCCTCCGTTCACCTCGACATCGTACAGAGTCAAGGTAGGAGTACAGCCAGGGCCAGGCATCACATCCATGCCTCCGCTCACCTCGACATCGTACAGAGTCAAGGTAGGAGTACAGCCAGGGCCAGGCATCACATCCATGCCTCCGCTCACCTCGACATCGCACAGAGTCAAGGTAGGAGTACAGCCAGGGCCAGGCATCACATCCATGCCTCCGTTCACCTCGACATCGTACAGAGTCAAGGTAGGAGTACAGCCAGGGCCAGGCATCACATCCATGCCTCCGCCCACCTCGACATCGTACAGAGTCAAGGTAGGAGTACAGCCAGGGCCAGGCATCACATCCATGCCTCCGTTCACCTCGACATCGTACAGAATCAAGGTAGGAGTACAGCCAGGGCCAGGCATCACATCCATGCCTCCGCTCACCTCGACATCGTACAGACTCAAGGTAGGAGTACAGCCAGGGCCAGGCATCACATCCATGCCTCCGCTCACCTCGACATCGTACAGACTCAAGGTAGGAGTACCGCCAGGGCCAGGCATCACATCCATGCCTCCGTCCACCTCGACATCGTACAGACTCAAGGTAGGAGTACCGCCAGGGCCAGGCATCACATCCATGCCTCCGTTCACCTCGACATCGTACAGAATCAAGGTAGGAGTACAGCCAGGGCCAGGCATCACATCCATGCCTCCGCCCACCTCGACATCGTACAGACTCAAGGTAGGAGTACAGCCAGGGCCAGGCATCACATCCATGCCTCCGTTCACCTCGACATCGTACAGACTCAAGGTAGGAGTACCGCCAGGGCCAGGCATCACATCCATGCCTCCGCCCACCTCGACATCGTACAGAGTCAAGGTAGGAGTACAGCCAGGGCCAGGCATCACATCCATGCCTCCGTTCACCTCGACATCGTACAGAGTCAAGGTAGGAGTACCGCCAGGGCCAGGCATCACATCCATGCCTCCGTTCACCTCGACATCGTACAGAATCAAGGTAGGAGTACCGCCAGGGCCAGGCATCACATCCATGCCTCCGCTCACCTCGACATCGTACAGAGTCAAGGTAGGAGTACAGCCAGGGCCAGGCATCACATCCATGCCTCCGCTCACCTCGACATCGCACAGAGTCAAGGTAGGAGTACAGCCAGGGCCAGGCATCACATCCATGCCTCCGTTCACCTCGACATCGCACAGAGTCAAGGTAGGAGTACAGCCAGGGCCAGGCATCACATCCATGCCTCCGTCCACCTCGACATCGTACAGAGTCAAGGTAGGAGTACAGCCAGGGCCAGGCATCACATCCATGCCTCCGTTCACCTCGACATCGTACAGAATCAAGGTAGGAGTACAGCCAGGGCCAGGCATCACATCCATGCCTCCGTTCACCTCGACATCGTACAGAATCAAGGTAGGAGTACAGCCAGGGCCAGGCATCACATCCATGCCTCCGTTCACCTCGACATCGTACAGAGTCAAGGTAGGAGTACAGCCAGGGCCACGCATCACATCCATGCCTCCGTTCACCTCGACATCGCACAGAGTCAAGGTAGGAGTACCGCCAGGGCCAGGCATCACATCCATGCCTCCGTTCACCTCGACATCGCACAGAGTCAAGGTAGGAGTACCGCCAGGGCCAGGCATCACATCCATGCCTCCGTTCACCTCGACATCGCACAGAGTCAAGGTAGGAGTACCGCCAGGGCCAGGCATCACATCCATGCCTCCGTTCACCTCGACATCGCACAGACTCAAGGTAGGAGTACAGCCAGGGCCAGGCATCACATCCATGCCTCCGCTCACCTCGACATCGTACAGAATCAAGGTAGGAGTACAGCCAGGGCCAGGCATCACATCCATGCCTCCGCTCACCTCGACATCGCACAGAATCAAGGTAGGAGTACAGCCAGGGCCAGGCATCACATCCATGCCTCCGCTCACCTCGACATCGCACAGAATCAAGGTAGGAGTACCGCCAGGGCCAGGCATCACATCCATGCCTCCGCTCACCTCGACATCGCACAGAATCAAGGTAGGAGTACCGCCAGGGCCAGGCATCACATCCATGCCTCCGCTCACCTCGACATCGCACAGAATCAAGGTAGGAGTACCGCCAGGGCCAGGCATCACATCCATGCCTCCGCTCACCTCGACATCGCACAGAATCAAGGTAGGAGTACAGCCAGGGCCAGGCATCACATCCATGCCTCCGTTCACCGCGACATCGCACAGAATCAAGGTAGGAGTACCGCCAGGGCCAGGCATCACATCCATGCCTCCGTTCACCTCGACATCGTACAGAATCAAGGTAGGAGTACAGCCAGGGCCAGGCATCACATCCATGCCTCCGCTCACCTCGACATCGCACAGACTCAAGGTAGGAGTACAGCCAGGGCCAGGCATCACATCCATGCCTCCGCTCACCTCGACATCGCACAGAGTCAAGGTAGGAGTACCGCCACGGCCAGGCATCACATCCATGCCTCCGTCCACCTCGACATCGACAGTCGCACTAGACACTCAAGGTAGGAGTACAGCCAGGGCCAGGCATCACATCCATGCCTCCGCCCACCTCGACATCGCACAGACTCAAGGTAGGAGTACAGCCAGGGCCAGGCATCGCATCCATGCCTCTGTTCACCTCGACATCGCACAGACTCAAGGTAGGAGTACAGCCAGGGCCAGGCATCGCATCCATGCCTCCGTTCACCTCGACATCATACAGACTCAAGGTAGGAGTACAGCCAGGGCCAGGCATCGCATCCATGCCTCCGTTCACCTCGACATCGTACAGAATCAAGGTAGGAGTACCGCCAGGGCCAGGCATCACATCCATGCCTCCGTCCACCTCGACATCGTACAGAATCAAGGTAGGAGTACAGCCAGGGCCAGGCATCACATCCATGCCTCCGTTCACCTCGACATCGTACAGAATCAAGGTAGGAGTACCGCCAGGGCCAGGCATCACATCCATGCCTCCGTTCACCTCGACATCGCACAGACTCAAGGTAGGAGTACCGCCAGGGCCAGGCATCACATCCATGCCTCCGTTCACCTCGACATCGTACAGACTCAAGGTAGGAGTACAGCCAGGGCCAGGCATCACATCCATGCCTCCGTTCACCTCGACATCGTACAGAATCAAGGTAGGAGTACAGCCAGGGCCAGGCATCACATCCATGCCTCCGTTCACCTCGACATCGCACAGACTCAAGGTAGGAGTACCGCCAGGGCCAGGCATCACATCCATGCCTCCGTTCACCTCGACATCGCACAGACTCAAGGTAGGAGTACAGCCAGGGCCAGGCATCACATCCATGCCTCCGTTCACCTCGACATCGCACAGAATCAAGGTAGGAGTACCGCCAGGGCCAGGCATCACATCCATGCCTCCGCCCACCTCGACATCGTACAGAGTCAAGGTAGGAGTACAGCCAGGGCCAGGCATCACATCCATGCCTCCGTTCACCTCGACATCGTACAGAATCAAGGTAGGAGTACAGCCAGGGCCAGGCATCACATCCATGCCTCCGTTCACCTCGACATCGTACAGAATCAAGGTAGGAGTACAGCCAGGGCCAGGCATCACATCCATGCCTCCGTCTCACCTCGACATCGTACAGAATCAAGGTAGGAGTACAGCCAGGGCCAGGCATCACATCCATGCCTCCGTTCACCTCGACATCGTACAGACTCAAGGTAGGAGTACCGCCAGGGCCAGGCATCACATCCATGCCTCCGTTCACCTCGACATCGTACAGAATCAAGGTAGGAGTACAGCCAGGGCCAGGCATCACATCCATGCCTCCGTTCACCTCGACATCGCACAGAATCAAGGTAGGAGTACAGCCAGGGCCAGGCATCACATCCATGCCTCCGTTCACCTCGACATCGCACAGAATCAAGGTAGGAGTACAGCCAGGGCCAGGCATCACATCCATGCCTCCGCCCACCTCGACATCGCACAGAATCAAGGTAGGAGTACAGCCAGGGCCAGGCATCACATCCATGCCTCCGTTCACCGCGACATCGCACAGAATCAAGGTAGGAGTACCGCCAGGGCCAGGCATCACATCCATGCCTCCGTTCACCTCGACATCGCACAGAATCAAGGTAGGAGTACAGCCAGGGCCAGGCATCACATCCATGCCTCCGCCCACCTCGACATCGTACAGACTCAAGGTAGGAGTACAGCCATGGCCAGGCATCACATCCATGCCTCCGCTCACCTCGACATCGTACAGACTCAAGGTAGGAGTACCGCCAGGGCCAGGCATCACATCCATGCCTCCGTTCACCTCGACATCGTACAGAATCAAGGTAGGAGTACAGCCAGGGCCAGGCATCACATCCATGCCTCCGTCCACCTCGACATCGTACAGACTCAAGGTAGGAGTACCGCCAGGGCCAGGCATCACATCCATGCCTCCGTTCACCTCGACATCGTACAGAATCAAGGTAGGAGTACAGCCAGGGCCAGGCATCACATCCATGCCTCCGTTCACCTCGACATCGTACAGAATCAAGGTAGGAGTACAGCCAGGGCCAGGCATCACATCCATGCCTCCGTTCACCTCGACATCGTACAGACTCAAGGTAGGAGTACAGCCAGGGCCAGGCATCACATCCATGCCTCCCTCCACCTCGACATCGCACAGAATCAAGGTAGGAGTACCGCCAGGGCCAGGCATCACATCCATGCCTCCGCTCACCTCGACATCGTACAGACTCAAGGTAGGAGTACCGCCAGGGCCAGGCATCACATCCATGCCTCCGTTCACCTCGACATCGTACAGAATCAAGGTAGGAGTACCGCCAGGGCCAGGCATCACATCCATGCCTCCGTTCACCTCGACATCGTACAGAATCAAGGTAGGAGTACCGCCAGGGCCAGGCATCACATCCATGCCTCCGTTCACCTCGACATCGCACAGAATCAAGGTAGGAGTACAGCCAGGGCCAGGCATCACATCCATGCCTCCGTCCACCTCGACATCGTACAGACTCAAGGTAGGAGTACCGCCAGGGCCAGGCATCACATCCATGCCTCCGTTCACCTCGACATCGCACAGACTCAAGGTAGGAGTACCGCCAGGGCCAGGCATCACATCCATGCCTCCGTTCACCTCGACATCGCACAGAATCAAGGTAGGAGTACAGCCAGGGCCAGGCATCACATCCATGCCTCCGTCCACCTCGACATCGTACAGACTCAAGGTAGGAGTACCGCCAGGGCCAGGCATCACATCCATGCCTCCGCTCACCTCGACATCGTACAGAATCAAGGTAGGAGTACAGCCAGGGCCAGGCATCACATCCATGCCTCCGTTCACCTCGACATCGTACAGAATCAAGGTAGGAGTACAGCCAGGGCCAGGCA